>JAGFNQ010006001.1:0-103062 GCA_024364735.1 Boesenbergia rotunda
AAGCAGCAAAGGAAGCAGTCTGGATCAAGAAGTTTGTCTCCGAACTTGGCGTGGTTCCAACATTGATGAAGCAGTGCCGGTATACTGCGACAACAATGGAGCTATTGCACAAGCGAAGGAACCAAGGTCTCATCAGCGATCCCAAACACGTGCTTCGATGCTATCATCTGATCAGAGAGATTATAAGTAGGAATGACATACAAATTGAGAGAGTTCCCACTGAAAGGAATATAGCGGATCCTTTAACTAAGGCCTTGCCTCAAAACAAGTTGAGGGTCATGTTAGAGCCTGTGGTATTGGATACCGTAGCGATTGGCATTAGGCCAAGTGGGAGTTTGTTAGTGATATGAGAGAAGTGTCCTAAGGCAATCGCCTTATGATGTAAACATTTATTTTAATAAATGATAATTCACTATTTGAGTATACATGTTTTGTGTATTTGATTGGGATCTTAAACTCATCTACTGAATGTCCGCAATACAACTCACAGCATAAGAGAATTTGTGATGGGATCACAACTAGTGATTATCTCTAATGTGCAATTGTGAAGTATTGAAATTATCCCTAGTCGATGAATTGATGAAAACGGACACTATCAATTCTATTGAGACTAGCATGGGTTATTCTCTAATCAACTGATTCTCACTAGCTGGTGACATTGGGATGTCCGGAGATAAACATGGATGCTAGTTAAGGGAACTAGTTCATTGGAGTGACTAGCTGTAAGACTTCATATGGGAATCTACATGTAGATATGTCAATGAAGATCTTACTGCGGCTTAAGTGCGATGTTCCTTTGACTTGCGGTGTTCAAGTCATCTTGGTCATGGAGACTTATACTTTGACATCTTAAGCAAGCATCTCCAAGGAGGTGTGGACCCAGGATGATCGGGTATAAGCCGAAGTGCCTGAAGATGTTTGAACAGCCTACAAAGGATTCACCACTCCTTGCGAGGAGATGTATACCCAGGCCTATCGTCGGATTATTACTCAAAGCCTCTGGCCAGAGCATATCATGTCAAGAGTGCGAGTCTCTTAAATACATGAGAGTAATTAGAAATCCAAAGGACGAGGAAGACACTGCTTGGGCTAGGTGTGACGTAGTCAGCCTAGTGGGGACTGACACCATAGACCGTGTCCTGAACCAAGTGGGTATAAGGTGGTGAAGGGAATGAGGCACGATTCATTAGAGCTGCTGAAGGGTTTCAGAATAATTTCTTCTGAGGTCAAACCGTTGATCTTTCGATTAATTGGGGATCATGATGTACTACTAGGTGCCACTCATGATCGTTCTATAATTAATGGGTTAATTATAGACGGCCAACATAAATCGAAAGCCTATTTAGTCACACGCAATACGAGTAATCCGAGGGATTTAAAACGAGTTGAAAATTGGATTTTCCGATCAAGAGAAATGAGTCGAATCTGAGTTAGTCAGAGGCGCAATGGAAGCCAAAAATGGCTAAGTCTTTTGAAGGCTTTTTGGGCGAATTAAATGAGTTTAATTCGCGGTTTATTGGGTTGGTTTTGGCCGGCCAAAGAGGGTGTTAAACCCTCTTTGGTGGCCGGCCAAATAAGAGGAGAAAAACCAATTTAATTGGTTTAATTAATAAAATAAATCTAGTGTGATTTATTTTATAAATTATGGATAAATAAATTTGTATAAAGAAATTTATATAAATAAAATTTATAGAAATTTATTCTTTTATGGAAGATTAAAATAATCCACGAATTGGTTTATTTTAATTTTATAAAATCAATTATGAATTGATTTTTCCATAATAAGAAAGTTTATAAATTTCTTATAAAATTTATTCCATAATTTAAAGAGAAGAAGAATTAGTTTTTATTATAAATTAGTTTATAATAAAGACTCGGTTTAAACGGAATAATTAATAAGAAAATTTATAAGATAAATTTCTTATAACTAATTCCATTAATTCGGTTTAGAGGGAGACTTAGCAAAGGAGTTGCTACTATATAAAGGAACCAAAGGCTAGCCCTTATTCCAATCAATTAAGAGATCAATTGGAGCTCTCCCTCTCTCTCTTCTCTTATCTCCTCCTTCTCTTCTTCCTCCCTTAGGGCCGGCGCACCCTAGCTCTTCTAGGGCCGGCGCCCAACCACAACCAAGGAGGTGGTGCCATGAGCATTAAAGAAGAAGGAGAACCCGAACACGAAGAAGAAGAAGCGGATAGCGATTCCTCTCTTCCTGGAATTCGATTCCGTTACTTCGTTGGTTAGTTTTTCCATTATTTCTCTTATTCTAATAGTTGTGCCTTCCGAGAATCTAATAGTTCTCGTCGGCACAAAACTCGTGACTTTGTGAAGTCATCCCGAAGAGAACTTGGCGTGGACGTGAATAGAGGCGGAGCTTCCAAGGGACGCTACGATTGGATCTCGTCCCTTACTTCGAGTTACGAGAGGTACTTGGTAAATTAGTTTACTTTTCCGCAAAGTTTTATTTTATGATTATGTCAACACACCATAAGATTGCATGCTAGATACGAAGTTAAAATAATTTAGGAAATTATTTTATGCAAACTCTTCCGCTGCACGTAAAAATTTTAAATTTTACGAACTCGTATCCTTGTCGACATGCACCCGGTCCCAACATTCTTGACTAGAGCAAATACCACGTACCCTCATCACTTGGCTTGATTGTGAAGGTACCGAAAAGTTGGAATTTTGGCTTGCATTATTAAGAGTCATTTGCTTTATCAATGATGTAAGCTCTACCAGAGAATTCTTAATTTCCTTTTGTTCATTAGAAGCCACCTGGACCTCATTCACTCCTCTGGTGGATAATGCTCTGCTTCCAAACTGCTGTGAGTTCTCTGCCATGTTTGAAATCAACTCCCTAGCTTGATCTGGTGTTTTGTTAACTAGGGCTCCTCCAACTGCAGCATATATCATAATCCTATCCATCTGCAATAAACCCTCGTAGAAGTACTGAATGAGGAGCTGCTCGTTGATCTGGTGTTGTGGACAACTGGAGCATAACTTGTTAAATCTCTCCCAGTAGTCATAAAGAGTCTCCCCCACCACTTGTTGTATACCACATATGCTCTTTTTGATTATTACAGTTCTGGAGGCTGGGAAGTATTTTTCTAGAAATGCTTTCTTTCATGGAAATCCAGCTAGACACGCGCCCAGTAGGTAAATAGTAGAAACAATCCTTTGCTGCTCCAGTCAGGAAAATGGAAAAGCCCTCAGCTTGATATCTTCCTCTGAAATACCCTAAGGCTTCATGGTGGAGTAGACAATGTAAAACTCATGCAAGTGTCTGTTGGGGTCCTCCCCAGACTGTCCTTGAAATTTGGGTAACAAGTGTAGATCTAAGCTCAAAATCACTAGTCAGCTCTGGATAAGCAATGCTGGAGTACTGAAATGTGTCATCTGGTGCTGCAAGTTCTTTCATGGTCTTCTGGTGGTCTACCATGATAATGCATAAATGAGTAGGAATAGTCTGAAGAGGGGGAATATCAATAGCCTCTGAAATTATGCCTTGGTTCCTCCTTGCTCTGAAAGTTCTCTCAATTTCAAGGTCAAATTCTTCAAGATCACCACCTGCTGACCTGGTCATAAAATAAATAAATCGTAGCAAATGTGTATGGAAAAATAAACCAGATAAAGTAAATCACAAGATATAGAGATAAGCACAAAAATGGATCAAGAAAAATATGAAATAAGCACACAAGCTTAAACAAACAAACTCAACTAGTGGCTTTCTCCTCCTCCACTTGCCTTTTGGCTTGATTTTTCTGCTGTGGAAAGGGCAAGGGAACCCTTATTTCTTCCTCTTGAACCAAAATTGGAGGGGTTGAATTTTGAGCTGCTGTCCCACTCGGTGTAGCTGCTGTAAGGTTGGTTTCGCCTCTGATTTCTCCTTCATTTTCCACCAAAATCACAAGATTACTTGATGAAGGAGTTGAGCACGGACTAGGGGTGGAACCAACTGATTTTGAAGTGGTTTCAGGGCTGATTCGTGCTGAAAATGTAGGTGCTGTCCTGTTTTCAGAAAAATCCGCTCTTGGACCCTTTTGAGTTGAAGTCCCACTCCTCAAAGTAATAGCGCTAACGTTTTCCTTTGGATTGGGAGTAGCTTGAGAAGGTAGTTGGCTTGATCCTTGAGCTTGAATTTGATTCATCCCACTAGCCAATTGTCCCATTTGTCTTTCGAGGTTTTGTATGGCAGGATCATTCCTTTGTTGTTGTTGTAAAATTTGTTGAAGCATCTCTTCTACCCTTTGTTGTGGCATATTTCCCCCACTAGAACATCCATAGACCCCTTGGTTAGCATAGAGCTTTGATTGACCTTGAAATGATGAAGTAGTCGGTTGAAAAATATTACCCTGCTATGATTGTTGGAATTGGGGCTGTTGGGGCTGATAGGAGGGCTGAAATTGTTGCTGAAGTGGCTGATAATTGGGCTGGAATGATGGTTAAACATGCTGAGAATTATAGCCTTGAAAATTTTGATTTTGAAATGGGAATGGTTGTGGTGAAAATTGAAACTGAGTGGGCTGAAATCCTTGATTTTGTAGCTGAATGTTTTGGTTGTAAGGCTGTGAGGGTTGGAAAACTTGCTGGTTTTGAGGTTGGAACATCTGAATGTTTGAAAACCTTGCTGCCCCTGCTGAATTGGCTGGAATTGAGGCTGGAATTGCTGAAATTGCTGCTGAAGTTGCTGAAATATTGGCTGAAATGGCTGAATTTGGGGCTGGAATTGCTGCTGAGGTTGCTGCGGTTGCTGGAAATTTTGTTGAGGCTGCTGAAATTGTTGTTGTGATGGGTTTTGTTGGTAGAAAGAATTTCCATATTTCAGATTTGGATGATCCCTCCAACCAGGGTTATAAGTAGAAGAATAGGGGTTATTCCTGGCTTGAAATTGTCCCCTAACCAACGCCGCTATTGTCTCATCTTGTTGGAGGTTGGGACATGAATCTGAATTATGTTCTTGACTAGAGCAAATACCACATACCCTCATCACTTGGCTTGATTGTGGAGGTACCGAAAAGTTAGAATTTTGGCTTGCATTATTAAGAGTCATTTGCTTTATCAATGATGTGGGCTCTACCAGAGAATTCTTAATTTCCTTTTGTTCATCTGAGCAATCCAGAGAACCCTCCAAATTGGTCAGATGGATGAAAAATAGCACGAAACCGAGATCCGATCAGTTGAATGGCAGAGCTGATGAAACCCTCACCGTGCTCTGTTCAGTGGTGAAATTGAGCTGAAATCTTCACGGAAACATCATCCCGACGATCTAGAGCTTGATCCAAAGTGGAAATCCAAGTGGTCGAGCGATCGAATGAAGAAAACTTGAAGAAGAACAGTGAAAAATGTGATGAATTGGAAACTGCGGCGAAGACGCGACGACACTGATCGGGGGCAGATGGCAGTTTATATATGTTAGCATTGGACGGCTCAGATTATCTAGCACTCATCCAACGGTTGAATTTCATCTGATCTGCATCAAACCTTCCAAATCTTGATCAGAGGTTAGGATCTGCCTCTCATTAACTCGGATCTTCCAGATTTGCAACGGATGGCTCAGATCTACCTGATCTTGGAATGGACAGTTTAGATCCTCTTGAGCTTGATCCAACGGCTGAATGATCTCTGATTTGGATGAAACCTTCAGATCTTGACCTCATTGCTTGATTAGCCTTAACCCTAGCTCGGATTGCATCAAAAGTTCTCAGATGGCTTAGATCTAGCCGTTTTTGAATCGAATGGCCCATATTAGTCGGATGCTTGATCACTCGATCCGGGTCCACTTCTGACTCAAGTTTGACCCAGCATGACCTATGTCCATGATCCTTCCAAGACTATAAAAATAGATTCACAATTTAATGCCAAAATATTTCAAATATATCAAGATTTACAATAAAGCCCAAAATATAATTAATTCATAGAACCTAGGGTAAATTCAAGATTAAACAGGTAAAATATGGGTCAAACATGGATTTAAGAACCTGAAATGATCAACAAAATAGTGTTTATCACTAGCCCAATAATAAAAGTTTCATAAGGGGATTGTATCAGGCTACCATGAGACTAAAGATCATCTTTCTAAAGATATTCAATTTGGAACTATTAAATATGTCCAAGGTCCAATATTGAAATCATTTCAGAGGTTTCCCTTACTTTGTCTGTTCAACAAACAATTCAAAATACCTCAACTTTTTTAGAACGGGTCCAACTCGAATAGCAATGATTGGAAGCACTTCATTTTACATTATACTATTTCAGAAACCTAAGGATCAACCATATGCATATGTAAAATACAGGATTTCCAATCCTAGCCGGAAAAGGAGGGAAACAGATACTTAATTTAAACTGAGTAAATAGAATTCTATACTCGATCTCAAAGATACACATTGAATTATGTGGAAAGTTGTATTCAATGAAAGCCGTATATACGTCTTGAAGAGAGATCTTATTGGACAATCAGCCAAAGATAGTAGGAAATTTTAGTTGAATTGAAATTACATTAAATCAATTTCAACTGATCTATCGAGATGACTTGAGCAGATAATCCAAGATTGCCAGTGGGGTTGGTTCTGCCAAGCTTCCAGTGGTCCAAGTCAGAATGTCACCTGATTACCCGATTATCGATTGTTTGAGTTGCCAAGTACCAAGCCTCCAGATGCCCAAGTTTGAGTGCCAAGTCCAAGTGCAAACACTCGATTCCAAGTTCAAGAGGAGGGGTGAATTGCCGCTGTAAGAATAAAAAACAATCTTTTGTGCGGTCTCACAAAGAATACAGATTGGTTTCAAAAATTTGTTAAAACAAGCATAAACAAATAAAAGGCTAAGACACAGAGATTTACTTGGTTGCAACCTAGATGGTTGCTCATCCAAGACAACTGGAAGCCTTTTACAGACGTTGAAGCACAAGACAGAAGAAAGCTAATAACTGAGTTATTTCCAGTTGATGGATGTTTGGAAACTGAGCTCTAGGGGCCTATTAATAGCCCCGGTCAAAATTATTCATTTGTTGACGTGACACTCATAGGGCTCCCGAGTGCTCTTGGGTGCCTGACATGTGGCTTAACTCTTATCCAACATGTAACGTTGACAAACGACTAAACATAGCCTTGTAACGCCCGCCCTTATATCTACTCTCGGGGCGGGGTTACGTACAACTCAATCATATAGTAATATTTTTTTTTTCTATCTTCTAGCATGACATTAAAACAATAAAGCAAGGACTAAGGACTAAGCATGCTTGTTTAACTATCAAAGTCATTCTACAACATGATAAGTTTACCAGTAATGTAACTCATAACATGATCAAATATAAAAGACTTCCAAAGGTAACACTATCATGCCATGTCAATCTTAATCACTAATACTTATTGTCAGGGAAACCTAAACATAAACATAAACATGATAAGTAGATATAGAATCATTCTTTCCCGAGCCACCACCCCACACATCTTCAGCCTTCCTGCCTCTTCCTCTAGTTCGAGTGTTCTTTACCTTTATCTGCAGCATAAGACAACACATAACTAGTAAGCATAAAAGCTTAGTAAGGATCCGGTCCTACTCGCAAAATCCATACGAAAGCATACAACATGTACACATAACAAGACTTAAGCATGAGTTCATCATAGCATACTAAACATCAAAGTTTCTAAGCATGCAGCATATAGTATTTTAAGTATACCCATCACATGCAATAAATGTTTTTCAAAACTGTTCCATAATGGTATTACTTAAAAATACATCCATGTCATATAGGGCCCAGTTGTGTACCACATGATGCGCGTTCCCTAATGAGTTGGGGTAGCGAGCCACCAATCCCATTAGAGCAGGACCTCTTATGTCCTACCAGAGCCATGACCTTACGTTAACATGCACCCCGGATTTGATTTAACGACCCCTCTTACGAGTTGGGTACACAACCTAGAAAGTAAAATACTTATCATGTCTTTACATATATATGCTAAGGATGTACTCCAATTTTTTTTTCACTGCTCAAGGGACACCCACTTTTTCAGGGTGTTTCTGATCCCATTGTTCAAGGGACACCCACTTTTTCAGGGTGTTTCTGATCCCATTGGGACACACCTCACAACATAAGGGTGTTCTGAATCCCAAACTTAGTGGAGTATCCTTGCTAGCATTTCATCGTGCATATCACATGCAATCTCATAAAGATGCCCCATGGGCTATAAGACATGCTCATACATACATCATAATTCAACCACTTAACATACTTTAGATCTAACAAGATTGGGTCACATAAATCATACTCATATCATAGGAAGTGGTAGCATGCTAACAATTAAGATTTTAATCAGACATCTCATTTAAACACCTCATGCATAAACATATCATAGCATGCTAACAATTAAGGTTTCAAATCAACCATTCCATTTAAACATCATTTGCATATACATATCATCATCCCAAACATAAGCATATCTCCTAGGGTACATCTCATACAATCATCACATATATAGGCATATGATCTTACTAAACACAATCATAATCTCATAGGGTAAGTTGTCCTTCACAACCTCATGTTTCATGCCTTGGCCAAATGTTACATGCTAAGGAATCCAATCAAACATTTCCTTTGAATATCACATGCATATACATCTCATATCATTTTACATAAGCATATCACATAAAATAATTTAACCTTCACAAACCCTAAGGTTTCATGCCTTGGCCGAATGGTGTAGGGTAGGGAAACTAGGGTTTTGAAATTAAACCTTCACACAAGCATTTATTCAAACACCTTGTCTACACTACTAGGCATAGATTCATCATAGGCAAATCAAGCATCCCTAAACCCTAATCTTCCTAGGTTGGCCGAATGATGTAAGGGTAGGGTAGGCTAGGTTTTTGACATCCAATCTTCACACAAACATTTATTCAAACACCTTACCTACACTACTAAACATGGACACATCATAGGATAGCAAACAACCCAAAAAAACCTAGCCCATTCCCTCTTGGCCGAAAGTTGTAGGGTGGATAACCCTACTTTTCCTTATCACAACATGATGGGAAACAACATACATCCATACCCTAAGTTCCTAGGAGTATCCTCATGCATCAAGAAGCAACCAAGACCCTTGTCTTGGTGGTGGCCGAATGGTTACAAGGGAGGAACTCCCATTTTCGAAAACAAGGACACCAAAGAAACATTCAATAACAATTACACTGCAGGCGAGGGGATACTTACATCCTTTCGCTTGAGTTTCTTCTTCTCTAAAATCTTAGGGTACCCTTGAAGAAGAAGAAGATGAATTTTTCCCTTGTTAACCTTCTCTAGCAACCTTGGCCCTAGTAGAGGGCAAGAACCTTCAATGGGTCCTCTTCCTTCCAATTCCCTAGGGTTAGAACCCTAGGGTGGTGTTTTTCGAAAATGGAAAGGGAGAGAGAGCTCTTGATTTTCAAAAAGTGAAGTGGGGAAGAAGAAGAGGAAGTGTAACTTCCTTTCCCCCTCTCTTATTTATACTCTTATCATGAAAAGACATGTCTCTTCGTTTCCCTCGATTTAACGAGAATGTTTCTTATTCTCTCTACAAGAAACATTGCTTGGTTCATTGGTTATGACATGGTGAGTGCAACTAGGAGGTTCAAGGTTCAATCCTTTCTTCTTCCTTTTTATCACATTTTGCACTAATCCATATCAAAGCCCATTAAGCCAAGCCCATCATGAAATTTCATAATATTAATAATATTTCATGAATTCATAATATTTCATAATATTCCATAAATATTATTTCATAATATTTTTAATATTTCATATTCATGAATCCATAATATTTCATATTCATGAATCCATAATATTTCATGATAATATTTCATGAATTCCATAATATTTCATATTCATGAATCCATAATATTTCATGATAATATTTCATGAATTTCATAATATTTCATGAATTTCATGATATTTCATAACATTCTATATGGGAAAATTTTGGGGCGTTACAAGCCTCTCGAGCGCCAGATAGCACAGGGGCACCCGAGTGCTCAGGTGCTTAGTGCTCGTGCGCCCGACAACCCAAGCGCTCGTATGCTCACAGGCGGCCGACAATGGCTGTTTTGGTCAGCCACCGCTGACCATTCTCTAGTCTGTCTTCTGATCTTCTTGGGTGATTTCTGGCCAACCAGAGTTAGGCTCACCTGAACCTGACTCCGACCTTTCGCCCCTCGCGTGCCCTTCCTCCTGGCTTCTCGTCACTTGGATGTTGTGCGCGTCCTTCTCGCTCCACCGGCGTACTCTTCCGTAGAGTTCCGAGTCCCTCGGATTCACCGAGCCCGTTGGCTCCCTTTCGCTATCATCCTTCTCGACTGATGTGTCGCCCGCTCGACTTCCTGCGCTCCTATGTTCCTGTACACTTAGACACAGGGATTAAAAATACCAGGACCTAACTTAAATCTGTTGACTACATCAAAACCAACCTGGGGTAATTACAATCACCCCTTTTTTGATGTGCATCAATCCGAGTTAAGTTAGGGTAAACATAATAAAAAAATATGAATAAATCTATAATAGTGTAAGCCCTAAAAAAAATTGAAATTAGAGCCTACCTCTTAACTTAAACACTACTTCTCCCCCTTTGATCACATCAAAAACTTAAAATGTTAAGGGAAAAATATTTTTAACACAATAAATAGTTTCCAGAATTTAGAATTTTTTAAAGAATTTATTATTTAGAAAAATTGTCAATGTTTTCTAACATTTTTGAAAATCAATTTTGAATTTTAGTTGGACAAAAAAAAATCTCAAGATTTTAGAACAGATCTAGAAAATTTGGATTCGATGAGATTAATTTTACAGTATTTAAAATCATGATTTCAAACAAAAAATCATAATAAATTCGAAAGAGAAAAAAAATCAAAAATATTTTTGTAGATAGAACACTACAAAAAAAAACTTTAGACTAATTTTCCTAGAAGTAGTATCAAAAAAAAATAATTAACAAGATAATGCATTTATTGCCAGAATTAATTAACTCAAAAGAAAATCAACATTTTAAAATATATTTAGGTACCCAATATAAGTTTTTACCAATATGGTTTATTAAATATTTAGATGGGACACCTGATTTGAGAATTTTTGCAATTTGGCCCGTGTGATTTTTAATATACCAGTTTAAATTATCAGGATAACTATTTTTCTTTTGACATAAACATGCAATATCAACTTCTACTTTTTCAACTAAATTTCTCAAATTAACAATATTATTATTCAGTTTATCAGAACCATCAGATGAACATGCATTAGTCATTTCATTTTTAACTTTTGATTTTCTTTTTTCTAATTTTAGGTTAGCTTTTAGCATTGCTTTTATACCAGAGTGTAGTTTGATCGTGAGAGAGGAAACATACCTCACTTATCGGCTCGCTTTCAAAAAGAGGAACTCCCCCTTCGTCACTACTTTCCCTTAACGTAGCTCCGCCTTCTTCAATGCTTTCCTCTTGATGATTTATCATTAGTGCAAGTCCACCGTATTCTTCAGCTTCTGATTCATCGGATAAGGTCTCATCCTAGGTGGCTTTCAGCACCTTCTTCTTCTTTGGCTGGTTCTTCAGTTTGGGATACTGGTCTTTTAGATGACCATTCTCTTTACAGTTATAGCATCGGACTGTACGCTTATTCGGAGATCGTCTTTTACCCTGAGACTTAGAATATTTATTAGCTCTTTAAAAAAAAATTTTAAGATTTTTTACCATCTCCACCATATTTTCGTCGTTTGTTGACGACTCCTCCACTGCCCCCCGGAGGAAATCAAGGTGTT
Source organism: Boesenbergia rotunda (assembly GCA_024364735.1). Lineage (NCBI taxonomy): Eukaryota > Viridiplantae > Streptophyta > Magnoliopsida > Zingiberales > Zingiberaceae > Boesenbergia > Boesenbergia rotunda. The sequence goes on from JAGFNQ010006001.1 coordinate 11,778, forward strand.
CTCTAGTCCTCTCCCTCATGGCCTCCTGGCTCCTCAGAGAAGGCACGCCAGCAGTAGCTTCGGAGCGGCAGGGAAGGAGGGGCACACTAGTAGAAAAATGCTTATTAACAACAGGTATTCACCGTTATTGTAGGCTAAAAACACTATTGTTAATGGCCATGTTGTTAAAAGGGGTGCTCAACATTAACAGTTACAAACTGTTGTCGTTTATAGTCAATAACAACATTGCAGCAATGGTTTTTCACCGTTGTCTTTTAATGTGATTGACAACAAATAAAAATCGTTGTCTTTTGGTTGAGATAGCCAACAATTTACAACAAATAAACTGACGCCATTTAAAAAATAAATTATTTAAATAATTAAACAATATTGAGCAAACACACTTCAAACTATTATACATCAAAATATCATCAAATATCATACATCATACTGTGAAATATCATACATCAAGATATCCCCAGTATTAGTCCAAACTGAGATAACATCATCAAAATATCATATACATCAAGAACCAGAAACTGAGATAAACATCATCAAAATTAGTCCAAACATCATCAAAATATCCCCAGTAGCTTCATCCAAGTGCAGTCAACCAGATGAAGACAGTCGCGCCCCTTATCTTTGTGCCAGAAGCTGATTCCTTCCCTTGGATATGAATTGTCACAACAAATAGAAATATAAAATGAGTATTCACAACTAAAAATATTAGAATAAAAGATTCTAGAAGATAATTATGCAGAAACTGATTATGATACAACTATATTATAGTACGACAGAGATGCAATGTTGTCATCTGAAATTGGTTTGAAACTGTTGGTATAAATAATCACCAAATCAACTTAAGTTTCTATTAAGAGATCAACTGATTAAATCTATAGGTAACTTTGTGTGCTATTACCGTCATGAGTGTTTTGCTACACTTGGACACTAGTACACAGTTAAAGATAAAGTATGAGTTTATTTCTCTGTCACTGCATCTAATTAGATGTAAAAACTGAGTCCTAGAAAATTTCACATTATATATATAGAAAACTAGTAACGGTGGGCAACTTTTTTTAATATATTTACATTTATAATATTAATATTTAATTCTTCCAAACATATCATGAAGTTGATTACCACAATATTGTCTGGATAATGCACGCACATGAAGTCGACGACCTACAAACCCATTAAAGAACTACCAAATTATGATCTAGAGATTTGTACAATAGTGTGCACGCAATCAATAGTATGGTACATGACACTTGATTGTTATTTGGCTAAAATAAGTTTAATCAAATGACATCCCTTTGCTTGATGATCTAGAGATTTGTTTAACTCCTATGATCCTTATGCAGTATAAATATATCAAGTTTTTGTGAACTACTAAATTAGCTTGATTTAGCCAACCCAGTCAAAGACAAGTAATATAAATGCAGTCAATATTGATGATATGCTCGGAAGCCTGAACTGGCCATCCAAGAAATGGCTTATCCATTTTGATCTCATGTCCGAGGCATGAAGATTCGAGAAGTTCTCAGTGAACCCAACAATTGCAAGTTGAGAAAGCCTCAAATATATCTAAAGAAAGAACTGCGATTCGCGACTCCCTGTTACAAAGTTCTTACTGAACATTCTAAGCATTCAAAATAGGCAAAATTAAAGAAAAATGGAAAGTAAGTTTTCAGTATGTACCCAGGAAAAGGTGTTTATGCTTGTCGTCTCATGTTTTCCAGTCAACCTTTTTTCATTACCTTCTCCATATGCACTGATGTGCTCCTTGTGCCTGAGCGACAAATTGAGGATTGCCTTCTTTATTACTTCAAAGCCATCTTCTTCTCTCATGCTCTTGGTGTTGCGTTACCAAGCATCTAAATCAAGTCAATAAGGTGAACATATTGACAATATTAATGAAAAACATATTTGTCGGAAAGAAGAACTATGATACAAATTTTTCAAAATACTTAACTCCACATGGACCTCTTACTTGTAATTCGTGTGGCATCCGGTGCCATTCCAGTCACCCTAACCACATTACAAACAACTCAATATTATTTCTGATATATCCACACATAAAAGTCAATGTATTTCCAAGTACCTCGATTGGTTTTGGATCAAGAGAAAGAACAACTCCTGCTTGCTTAGTAATTCTCTAGATAAGACAAAAATATAATCATTAAGTGAAAAAAAGGACTTAAACACCAAGAATTCTTGATCGTAAGTAATCATCATATCTTATGTTCAAAAACTAAGAAAAAATTGAAATAATAATTATCTTGAATAACTTTATAGAAAGAGATCTCTAAGATAAATGGACAATACAAATTTCATAAAAGATCAAGGAAAACGATAAAATGTTGCTAGCTACACTGTAGGTCGAATCATATCTAAATATATAGCTACTATAGTAGGATATATAGCTTACACTGTAGGCCGAATCATATCTAAATATAAAATCCCAAAATTTTATAGCCAGCTACAAGAAGAATACCCTTGGAAGAAGCTGTGATCAGGTACCATCCCATGCTTTTTCATCAGGGGCATGTTCCTTGTGAAGTGCCTTTCAATGATTTTGTTGAACAACCATCTTTGAATCACATGAATAAAACGAATTAGATTTCAAAATAGGCATGTTACAAGTCATCTTACAGGCAGATCACTATTCTATTCTCCCTTAGAACAATCAAAATTGGATCATCTTCTGATCTTCTCAATGTCAACAAGCATAAACAGAGACTTACCAGAGGAGCCAAGAAGGTGGCCAGCAGACTCAAGAAAAATCCTTCCCCAGGTTTGTGGACGAGAAGCTCGGCGAATTGCGTTCGGTAGAAATGACCGAAAAGCCGAAATCTCATGGTAGCAGGTTCATCAATAAACCAACGTTTGGTTTGAAGAATCATAGTGCAAGGTAAGCCAACTCCTGAAGAAGTATTCAATAAGAACATGAAAAGGTGGGGAGGAGATTGTTTAACGAAGAGAAGGATTCGGTTTATCCAGCCACCGTTTGCGTCTGCGCACTCTGATGCGATCTCAAATGCCGTCTTCCCTGAGCCGATGACGGTGACTCACTTTCCTCACATGAGAGCGGCAGCGCTGGCGTCGTCCATGTTGGAGTACTCCATTGAGTGCATAGTCATTCCATCGAACACCTGAGCTGCACCCCGTCGTGCAAATCTGCAAGGACAAAAGAAATCAGGATATTTACATTCTGGATTTTCTAGAATTAGTATTCAAACAATAAATCAGAGAGCTAGTATAAATTACTTGAGATGAAAACTAACATCAGACTATCTAATGTTGAACAAATGGAGTTCAAAAAAAATATTCTTTGCCATCAATAGATCCCTCCTCATGGCAAAATTGTCAAACTAAGTTACCTGAAAAGTCAAGCTTACCTGATACATATAAAGCTTCACATATATCAATGGCATACACTGATTCATCTTGGTATAGTGTTTGATTACTCGATGAACAGTCTCAGGTACATACTCAAGTACCAAATTAAGATAAAGTTCTTCCTTTTTAGTTGTTGAGAAGAAACAATGCTTCAAGCCACTACAAGAATTTTTGCAATCAACAACGCCCAATCGACAACGTTTTTTAAAAAAAAAGTTGTCTTTTTTTGTTTTACAACGTTTTTAGTGAAAAGCGTTGTCTATGTGTTTTACTTTTTAATAACGACAACGTTTTATAATGATGCGATGTGCTTAGTGTTGTGGTTTCGGATGAAAGACAACGCTGTTATAAAAGCGTTTTTTAAAAGCGTTGTCGTATTTCCCGCTAAAATAAAAAACACATCCCTCGCTCATTGCCAAACCTCAGCGGCTCGCGAAAAAACTCTCCGCGCTTCTTTTCTCCGCGAAATATCTCCCTCCACCTCCCTCATTGCCACCTCCCTCATCCTCTCCTCTCCATGAAGATCTAGTGAACATACATCTTCTCCTAGCTCACCACCAAGAAGTATCCTCCACGAGCTCTTCGTCCGTCGAGTGGAAACTGAACCCCAGCGGCAGCATCACGACGCTCGCCACTACCCTCTCCATCTCTCTCTCGCAGTCGCCGACGTTCTGACTCTGTGGCGGTCAGATTTCAAGCTTCTGCTGGTGACGCTCGGGGAGAAGGGGGTTGCAAATTACTACACCAAGGTACATCCTCCTCGAATCACACTTCTCTCTTACCGCTTTGGGAGTAAGATCGATAGATTCTAAAACCCTAGGCATTTTCCAATTTAGGGTTTCTGAAATCCTTAAGGGTTTATGAAATGGAATGTATGTTACTTCCAGATTCCTCAGATTAGGGTTTCCGAAATCCTTTTCCGGTCATCTGCTTTTGGTGTGATGATTTGATTTGGTTTTGCCTGTCGAAATGCCATCCCTTTCGCCTGTTTGGATCAATCATAACTGGAGGATTGGTTTACTTGTTTTAGTTCATCACTATTGGATTCGGTGAAGCCGCTTGGAGTCAATAAAAGTTCTTTCTTTTTCAACTGTCTCTTTTTGCTAGGTCTTTGACTTTCGTGACTTTGGCGTGCCGGGAGGAGCGCCGCTTTTCTGGGAATAGAATGGACCAGGTGAGCGCTTCTCGCAAACTAAGGTTTTGATGTTTTATTTTCCGGGTTGTGAAATGAGGGATTTTTGTAGCAGTATGAGAAGGTGGAAAAGATTGGGGAGGGGACTTACGGGGTGGTGTATAAGGCTCGGGATCGTCTCACTAACGAGACGATAGCTCTGAAGAAGATCCGGCTGGAGAATGAAGACAAGGGGGTTCCAAGTACTGCCATAAGAGAGATCTCTCTGCTGAAAGAAATGCAGCACCGCAACATTGTCAGGTCTTAGTTTTTAAACTTTCATAATCAAGCTAATCTTCCTAGATGGCTTTTTGTATGTATGGTTTCACTAGCAATGGTTTTTTTCTAGTTCATTACGGTGGTATCTATAAAAGTTTGTTAGGATTTATTGGTTTATTATATAACTTTCTTACTAAGTATGTAAATTTACCAGTTGTACATGATTTAACGGACATGTTGCCAAAGAGGACTGGCCTGATGCTTTATGCAATTTAGGGGATCAGATGGAACTAAATTGATCGTGCAATGGATTTTGATCTAGCATGTCAGCCCCGTGCTCATCATTCAGAAAGGATTGAATTAATGATTAGATGAAGGATTTAGGATTATCATAGTTTGGATATTCTAGATCAGCTAAATGGGGATCTTTCTACTATCACTTCAAAGTTGCATCAGAAATTTGAAGCAGAAACAACTTTCTTAATCTCCTTGTTTGTTTTTTGTATCACGCTTGTTCATATGCAACCAGAAATTATAATTGTTTGTGACACTATATTTAGAAACCTCTGTGTTTTGGTGATTTTGATCATTCCATTGAACCAGCAGATTGCAGGATGTAGTCCACAGCGACAAACGAATTTATTTAGTTTTTGAGTATCTTAACTTAGACTTGAAGAAGCACATGGACTTAGACTTGATGTACAAGTTTCTGAACGTTGGAGATTTGGTTTCTGCAGCTATATCTATGATATTTGTCTTTGATTTCTTATGCATGTGCAGACTTTTTTTGTATCAAATGCTTCGCGGCATTGCCTACTGTCATTCTCATAGGGTTCTTCATCGAGATCTGAAGCCTCAAAATCTTTTGATTGATCGGAGAACTAATGCATTGAAGCTTGCAGACTTTGGGCTTTCTAGAGCTTTTGGCATTCCGGTTCGGACATTCACACATGAGGTGCTACTTTTCATCATATTACTTTTACTATCCCCTTTGGATATGTACTCAAATATTCTATATGGCTAAGTGTGCAATGTTTCTTACGAAATGAAGCTCATTCTGATCAAAATTTACTTTTAGAACACTGAGCTTAATATTAAACCCTTTCTGCAATTTTTTTAATGTTGTTAAGGGCGAGGACAGATTTGATAAATGGAATATGAAATCCCACACAGAATCACATTACCAGAAGATTCCAATCGATTGGACTAGGCATATGTGATTGGTACATTGGTTAACATTGATAGTCTGCCATTAACTTCCTATCATTTAAAAGTGCATTGGGTTTAACCAAGTACATTGTCCAGAATGTTCTTTAATATGCTTAAAATAGAATTGGTATTTTGATCCAAAAAATTAGAAATAAAAAAACAATCATTGACAATGTAGTAGTTATTTATAGTTTATGCATAAAATAATAAAAGGGCTTTTTGGTCGACAATAAACAATATGCTACAACAACACTGAAACAAATGTTAAGAGTCAATATGTTAATTTTTGTCTTCTCTATTATTTTTTTCATAAATTAATAAAAGTTGTATTTTGGTCAAAACACTTTCCTGAACACATGATAGGAAACTATAATCTTTTTCCAGTCATTTAAAATGAGATTTGGTTCAAGAAAGCAAATTGAAGTATATGTGACTTTAATCATTTTTTTATGCTACCGTTGCATATTATGTAGCATATATTTTGTAAATTAAGATTCTAGTACAATTGTCATTTTAATTTTTTTGCATAGTTTCTACTTGATATTTCTGTCCATGCACGAATGTTATATTTTCCTCGCATTGTGTGGATGGGGGAATCCTAGAAGCTTCATAAAGGTACCAAGTGCTCTATTGATTTCGGGCTTCTTGTGGCATCGTGAGATAGCAAAGAGCGGTTGGCCATAATCATACAGGCTGAGGGCCTCTCTACATTCAAGTGGTTTCAGGCTACATTAAACATTCTCAATGAAAGTCTTTCAAAGTCTCATGTTTCTGCTGTGATTTTTTTTTTCATGCTTTAGGTAGTAACGCTTTGGTATAGAGCTCCAGAAATCCTCCTTGGATCCAGACAATATTCTACACCTGTTGATGTGTGGTCAGTGGGCTGTAATTTTTATCAATTTTCTTTTTAACAAGTCAAAACTATTGATCCAATGCCAATGATTCTTCCTTAGGACCCATGATGGTTTTGTGAATGCATCTTAATAATTTAACTTGCACATAATTGTAGCTCCGGCCTCTCAAACTGTTTCATTCTTGACAAAATCTTCTCTTCTTTGGTGAACAGGACATCAGAACATGGAATTTCTGGTAGGGAACCTTCTGAAACTCATTTTCTTTCCTTGTTTGATTGTGTCATTTAGTTCTAATACATCAAATGTTTGCTACTTTGCTTTAAGCTGTCATTTAGTTCTAATACATCAAATGTTTTATTTTTAATAAAGAGGTGACACTTTTGTCACATAACATTACTGTGCCTTTGTAGGTGGTTTTTAGAACACTGTTAGCTTCCTTGGTGCCTATAGTTGGTTTCAACGCAGTGATGACATCTGAGCATTTTGCTTCGTTTTTAGTTTGCCATTCAATATCAAATCTCATGACATACTATTTTTCTATGCTTTATGAGAGTTATATGACTTAAGGATCAAAATTTTGTTGGTACTTGCTTCATTCTGCATGATATATGACTGATGTTAAGTTCCCTTAAGAAATTGCTACTATTTAGTATGAATAGTTTCAATCTACATTCTAACAGTACCATGTTTACAGATCTGGGAGATGGTGCTAGCTGGGAGTTGCTTCAGGTTAGCACATGTGTTCTCACATTTTATATTTCTTAAGGGTCTCTCAGCTTATTATTATTATTTTCATATCTCAATCATCTGAGTGTTGTTCATAGATTGAAGGAATTACATTTTTTGGCTTATTATTTTCTTAAATGAAATGCTATCTCTTTGTAACACAAGAACAAAAGGTATGTTATTACAAACAAGTTAGTCTTTTAAGTTCTAATTCTTACCTCGCTCCTCAACTCACACCATCAAGTGAGCTTTGATGTCATAATCTCTCTTAGCAAACCATCATTCCACCTGATCCACTAAGAACCATGGTGGTTCATAGCTTCCTCAGGAGAATCAAGTGTTTGAGGAAAATCAGAGAAAACTTTGGTGCTTCTCATTTCTGTTCCCAAGCAGCCTAAAAGTCTGACGCTCATCTGGCAAGAAGGGAATGAGAGACCTTGGGCCCACGATGAGTTCTTCATTGATTCTGTTTATCATAATCTCTAATAGTTCATCTAGGTATGCTTTATATTCTTTTTAGTTGTCACATATGGAAGCAGTCTTATTTGTGTGTATATAATCTCTTATCCCAATTTATTATTTTTATGCAGTGTTAAAGCAGATCGAGTTAACAAGCAGCCCCAAAGAACAACTTGTGAATGATGAAGTTTTATAGAACTTGTGAATTGAGATATTTTTTGTATTTAATATGGAATATAAACACTTTTGTAAATAATGCACTGTATTATAAGTGAATTTTGTAAACTATTATCAGTGTAAATTATGAATATTATCAATTGTGAATAAAAATGCTTGTAAATTGTGAATATTGTAAATTGTGAATATTATCAATTGTGAATAAAAATGTTTATAAATTGTGAATATTATAAATTGTGAAAAACACTGCCTATTAAAAAGACAACGTTTTTTAAGTAACAATACAGAACACGATTTTTGCGTTGTCTTTGTGCCAAACCACAACGTTTTTAAAAACCAATAGACAACGCGAAAAAAGCGTTGTCTTTGCTCCAAACCACAACGCGGAAAAAGCATTGTCGTAGATATACTTTCTACAACGACTTCATCAACAACGCTTTTTAAGCATTAACGACAACGCGGAAAAAGCGTTGTTGTTTCACTTTTTTCTTGTAGTGAGCAGACAACATTTGGATGGTCAAGAATGCGCATGGTTTGCAACTCTCTATTCTTGTATCTCTTGTCTTGAAGAACTTTCTTTATCGCAACAGTCTCACCCGTCTCAAGACACTTTGCCTAATGGTAGCAGCTGACTAAGATAGCTCTATAAAATAAAATTCAAAAATGCATTACCTTTGTTAAAAGAAGCGGCCAGGCAAAAAAACACAGTCAATCTATCAACAACCACAAGAAGAAAAAAAACTATTTTGCTGCCTAAGGAAACAAGTACACACTCACCCGAAATACAACTCCAAATGATCCATGCCCAACAACTCGTTCAGCCATGTAACTTATAGTCTGACAAGCATCCAACATATTAGATAAAAATGTAGAAAGCGACAAGCAGAAAGAACACAACTCCAAATGATTCATGCCCAACAACTCATTCAGCCATGTAACTTATAGTCTGACAAGCACCCATCAATTTCATCAAATCCCTAGATCTATCAGGTGGATTTCAGGGATTTGATGAGATTGAAGTTTAATTGTTGAAATTGGAGAGAGGTATGAGCATCTGGAGAATCGATTTTGGGGATTTTACCTTGGAGGAGGGATTGCTCTTGTGCTACCCGGTGAGGTGCCACTCCCCCTTGGCGTCGCCGCCAAAGGCCTCACCGTTGCCAGCCCAGATGTTCGACGCGGCTAGTTCGCGCGAGGAGAAGTTTGAAGTGTCTTGTTTGTGTGCGGCGAAGAGGAAGAAGAAGAAGAAGAACGAGAAGAAGGAAAAGACGGTGAAGAGGAAGAAGAAGAAGAAGAACGAAAAAGAGGAAGAACGAGAAGAAGGAAAAGATGGCGAAGAGGAAGAAGAAGAAGAACAAGAAGAAGGAAAAGATGGCAAGGAAGTTTGAGGTGTGTTAGGGTTCGGCGACTGCGGCGAATGAAGAGAATGAACAAAAGGGGAGGTTCTCATTGTCGCGCGACGACTAAAGAGAACAACTAAAGCGGGAGTTTTCGTTTTCGTTTTCGCGCTCACTCGCTGTTGTGTATTACCACGTAAGCAACACAAATAGACAACGGTTAATTAAAACCAGTTGTCGTAACCAACCAAATAGACATCAATTTTTAAAAAATCATTGTCTTTGACATACATAAGACAACGATGTTTTAACAACCGTTGTCTTTTTCCGTAAAAATTTTTTCAACATCAACAATTTTTGAAAAAAACGTTGTTAAATAAAAAAAGACAACGATTTTTTCAAAAAAACCGTTGTCTATTAGGTGTTGTTAAATCCAAAAATTCTTGTAGTGGCAGGTGACTTGGTGCTTTTGAATGAAACGATGGAGGAGCCTGGAAAACCATCGTCAGTGCTGGAGGAGGTTTCCCAAGAAGGGTGGCTCTCTGGCAAGGGTTCCTTAAGCTCCACGGGATGGGGTCCCAAGGAGGCCACTCTCTCAGCCGCCTGGACATTTCGGTGTAGACGAGCGCTCGTGAAGTTGGGCTCTTTCGATCTCGCCCGCTTGCCTTTGGGACTACCATGAGAGTTAGGAGCTTTAGGCGAGGAAGGAAATGAATGCACCTCCCCGGCAGACAACTTGATCTCAGCTCGGGGCTCTACCACAGTAGGTGGCACCCTCCGGTGGTGTTTGGAAAGAGGAATCACATCCTCTTCTTCCTCTAGGATTGCTTAAGAAGCCTGGGTTGAGCGGGTTCTTCTCTTTCGGAGGGCAGGAGGAACTAATCGCTTCAGGGGGGAGACCAGTAGCTCGCTCTCCTCGTCCTCCTCATCGGGCATGACAAGTCGCCTTCATCGGGAGGGGAGGGAGTCTGCTTTCCCAGTTGGCTCTATCACCAACGAAAAACTTGGGTCGGAGGTTCCTCATCACCACCTCCCGTCCCAACTAGAACAGGAGAAGGGTCGACTTCCTGAGCATCATGTAGATGTATGGTAGTCAGCTCCTAGTCTTGAGTCTGCTCGGAGTCCTTAGAAGGCTTGATCGCCAAGGAAGTAGGAGCTAGAGGATGGGCAAGGTTCCGCTCATCCGCCAACTCCAATTTGAGAAGCTTGCTCATAGCCTGGGAGAGCATAATGTCCACTAGAACACACAAACAACGGAACATCAGTTAGAATAGATAAGTGTTTAATGAAATAGTGAATTTATTGAGGTCATGTCTAAGATTGGTGTCTTTGGGACTAATCCCAACCTAATACAAGAGTTCTTCACATTGAACCAGATTGGGGTCGTGGATCTCCATTCCTGCCAAAATACTTCTGGCTCGTTGATATCCCTGATCCTGCAAGAAGTCACCCAAGTCCGAAAGAGAGGATAAATCTTCCCGCCAGCGAGTCGGGAAGAATGGACGCTCAGAGAGTTGAATAAAGAACAAGCTCCTTCCACCCCTTATGGGAAGAAGGGAGGCCTCTGATGAATTTATGGCTGGGGCTCCCCAAATTAAAGGCCAGGTTGGGGAGGAAGATGTAGTGAAAGGAACGAGGAGTCAAGGGTATACTGAATAGTTTGTATCGGATAAACATCTCGCCCATCTGAGCGAAGGCATTTGGAGACATTTGGTGTAAAGGAATATCGAAATACTCAGAGATGCCCTTGAAAAAAGGAGGAATCGGAAAATAAAGGTCAAACACTACTTGTCCTAAGAAGAAGGTGTAAAATCCTAAGGGGGAGGGTTCCATCGGGGACTGATCTATCCTAGGAACCCTAACCTCTAACGCCGCTGGAATGTCATAGGCCTCACAAGCGGCCCTCAGGGGGTTCGGTTTTACCTTTGATGAAGTGGCTTCGTACCACTTCGGATGATATGTCCCTTCCCCTTCAAGTGTCTCTCTCTTACCCTGACATCTATTTCCCTTTCCTTCCTTGCCCATGATATTGAAGAAGAGAAAATGATGGAGACAGATAGGACTTACACGAGACGGAGAAGCCCTAGCAAAAAAAGCTTTGGCAGGCAAAGACAGGAGGCGCAAGTTCTGATAGTCGACGGTGCAAGAAGAAGGAAGGCCACTTTTTTCCTTCCCTTTTTATAGGGAGGGTGCAGCTATCATGCGAGGGAATAGAAGCACGACGTGTGGATGATGAGAACTGAAAATCTCAAGGCGTCGCAACTCTTTATAGCCGTTGGTTGGTATGCCCTGACTAAGTGTATCAGAAGGAAATCACGTAGCAAGGACCCTACCACGTAGCAGTAATCCATTTGCAGGAACACTCTCTCGCCATTAATATTCCCCATGTGACCTTAATGGGTAATGGACAACTATCACTACAGGGCCTTGGAACTAGTAAAGATTCTTGAATTAAGTCAAATGACCGCTCGAGCCAAGTGACGAATGTTTCAATTCCTAGGACCCAACAAGTCGTTAGGGAAGAAGGAATGGTAATATGGCCCCACAAATACTGCACTTCCCCTCATCGTGCTACCAGCCTAATCAGTCAGCCCCACTTCCTTCGATTAGACTTGAAGGGGGGACTTGTGATAGGGACGAGCAATTAGGGGAGACACGTGACACAGGAAAGCTACGTGGCAGGGCCCACCAAACTAGTGACCTGAGATCAGACCGGGGATCGAACACCCGAGACTATCTCGGGAGAATGAGGAAGGCCCCCGAGGTCAGACTGGAGATCAACCTCCCGAGACTATCTCGAAAGAATGAGGAAGACCCCCGAGGTCAGCCTAAGAGACAAGACTCCGAGACTGAATTGGGAGTGTGGAGCCCAAAGAGCAGTGTAAGGATAAAAAAGGCCATGCTTCATGTACCCTCCCCTCCTTCTAGAATAAGAAGGCCAGCAGGTAATTATTGCTTGCAACACATGATAATTAGGGCCTTAATAGTCGCAATGGCCAATTACCAGAGGAGAACAGCTGTCAACTAACTGATGACTAGGAAACGTGGAGGAAGAGGTGGGGATAAGTGGGAGGAAGGCGTCAGGTATATAAGATGTCTTGGCACCCAGGTAAAGGGGGTAAGTTTTCAGAATTAGAATACTTTGATTTCTCGTTTTTCTCCCTAAGAGAAGTTTTGACTGTTGATGCAGTCTGGCCCTGATTGTTGTTTTGGTGTTGACAACGATTTTAGTTTAGGTTGATGATTATGATGATAATGATTAAGTCCTGATCGAGGATTAGGCATGATATGGAGGATCCTAGCCTGGAGGGCTAGGTGTTGGAGAAATCCTAACCTGGAGGGTTAGGTGTGAAAAATCCTAGCTTGGAGGGCTAGGTGTTGGAAAAGTCCTAATTCGGAAGGGTTGGGTGAAAAGTCCTAGCTTGGAGGGCAAGGTGAAAAGTCCTAACTTGGAGGGTTAGGTGCAAATTCCCATCCTGGAGAATTGGGTGAAAAAGTCTTGGCTTGGAGGGTCAGGTGCCTAGCTTGGAGGGCTAGGTTGGATGAGGTTCTAACTCGGAAGGGTTGGGTGAGAAGTCCTAGCTTGGAGGGCTAGGTGAAAAGTCCTAGCTTGGAGGGCTAGGTGAAAAGTCCTAACTTGGAGGGTTAGGTGCAAATTCCCAACTTGGAGAGTTAGATGGAAAATCCTTAGCTTGGAGGGCTAAGGTGGATGAAAACTTAGCTTGGAGGGTTGAGTTTGAGTCCCTGGATCGGTCTGGTGATCGATCAGGGATTCTGGCACGCTGCTCCTTCGTGGATCGGTCTGGTGACCGATCCAGTGATGACTGATCGGTCGGGTGACCGATCAGGGAGCACACAGTGAGGTTGGGAACCTACTGTGTTGCTCCTGATCGATCTGGTGACCGATCAGGGAGTATGTGTTTCACCCATTGATTGGCTCTTGATCGGTCTGGTGACCGATCAGGGAGCGAGCAGTGAGGTTGAGTTCCCTTGCTGAACTACTCCTGATCGGTCTGGTGACCGATCAGGATCACTGTGCAGATCGTTCTGGAGAACGATCAAGCGTCGCAGGTTCCTCTCTATGATCGATCAGGACGGATCCTGATCGGTCTGGTCAGGTTCTGATCGGTCTGGTGACCGATCAGGAGGCTGCCTGATCGGTTCGATGACCGATCTGAAGGCTTAGCCTGTGAGACTCAGAAATCTCCCAATATAAGGGTGGATCGGTCCGATGAACGAACCACGACCTGGGATCGGTCTGCTGATCGGTCCAGGAGAATCTCAAAGAAATCGCGATTTCTGATTGAGCGTTGGGGATCGATCAGGACAGAGCCTGATTGATCTGGAACCAGCCTGATCGGTCTGGTGACCGATCAGGAGGTTCTCTGATCGGTCCGGTGACCGATCACTTTATTTCAAAATGCACTGTCAGACGCTCTAATCGCGTCTGACCATATTCGATTCGCTGCTGTATTATCTCTGATATTTGATTTACTGTGTGATTTGCTGCTCTAATAGTCTGATTAAGTTACAGGTGACAGGGGAGGATTCAAACACTCAAGGAGAAGTCAAAGAGGGCTTTCCTTGGAGCAGGTTTGTCCCTTTCTCTACTCAGGTTGCAACGGCTGTAGCTGCAGGACTGAAGCCGCTGACTGAAGCTTGGCTGAGGGAGCTCAGGAAGTTCAGTAAGGGTTCAGTGTAGCTGGCACGTTGGCAGTGAGGCAGCTGTAGGCTGCTGGAGATGAGGTCACTTGTTGCTTAGTGGAGAAACAAAAGGAACGAGCGAGTTTCGGTGGAGCAGAGTTCGATAATCCTTCAGCTTGTGCTCTTGAGTTCCAGTGCTTTGAGTTCTCCACATTAAGCTTGTTGTATTCTTGAAGTTTCCATTATTTTCCAAGAAAGCAAGAGAGAAGCAATCGACCATTAATTGAGCGCTTGAAGGAGAGAACAAGAAGCTTGGAGTCCGACAGTGGGTGTAACGCCCGCCCTTATATCTACTCTCGGGGCGGGGTTACGTACATTCAATCATATAGTAATATATTTTTTTTTTCTATTTCTATCTTCTAGCATGACATTAAAACAACAATGCAAGGACTTAAGGGAACTAGGTACTAAGCATGCTTGCAAAAATTATCAAGTGTTATTCTATAACATGATAACATTACTAGTAATATAACTCATAACATAATCAAGTATAAGAGACCTCCAAGGTAAACACTATCATGCCATGTCAATCCTAATCACTAATACTTATTGTCAAGGAATATAACATAAGCATAACTATGTAGATATAGAAATCTTTCTTCCCGAGCCACCACCCCACACATCTTCAGCCTCCTGCCTCTTCCTTCCATTTAAGTGTTATCTGCAGCATAAGACAACACATAAACTAGTAAGCAAAATGCTTAGTAAGGATCCTGTCCTACTCGCAAAATCCGTGCGAAAGAATATAACATGTACACATAATCAATCATAAGTATAAGTTCATCAAAGCATATTAAACATCTAAGTTTCTAAGCATGCAGTATCAAGTACCATAAGCATACTCTTCTCATATAACAAATGCTTTCAATGAATGTTTTCAAAACAATTCCATAATGGTATTACTTAAAAATACATCCATATCATATTGGGCCCTGTTGTGTACCAACTATCGCGCGGAACTATTGCGCGTTCCCTAATGAATTGGGGTAGCGAGCCACCAATTCATTAGAGCAGGACCCTTCCGTCCTACCGGAGCCACGTTAACATGCACCCCGGATTTGTTTAACGACCCCCTTCCGAGTCGGGTACACAACTTCAAAAGTAAAATACTTATCATGCTTTTACATATATGCTAAGGAATACTCCATATTCACTCTTATGGGACACACCACTCTTCAAGGGTGCTCATGATCCCGTAGGGACACACCACACAACATAAGGGGTGCTCTTGATCCCATACTTATTTGAGTATCCCTTCAAGCATTTTAACATATCACATGCAATTTCATAAGTGTGCCCATGGGCTATAAGGCATGCTCATACATACATCATATTTCATGCATGTCCATACATACATCATATTTCACACATGTTCATACATACATCATATTTCATACTTGTTCATACATGCATCATATTTCATACATGTTTATACATACATCATATTTCATACTTGTTCATACATATATTATATTCCATACATGTTCATACATACATCATATTTCATACATGCACATACATATTATTTTGCTAAACATAATCATGTCCCATAGGGTAGTTTAGCCTTCACATATTATTCATGCAACTTATTAAACATAAAGCTTATCATGAGATAATTATACAACCCTAAACCTTAGTCCTTCTAGGGTTGGCCGAAACTTAAGCATAGGGAAAATTAGGGTTTGAACTAAATATTCTCACATACATTTATACAAACACCTTGTATACACTATCTTACAATACATTAAACATGGATATATTTTAGGATAATTCAACCCTCACTAACCCCTTTTTTTCTAGGCCTTGGTCGAAACCCATCCAAGTTCTAAACCCTATGTTTTGTTTACAACACATTGAAGGATACATATACACATATACTCTAAGTGCTAAGGGGTTTACTTATGTAACAAAAAGGAACCAAAAGCCTTCCCCAAGGGGGGTGGCCGAAACTCCTTCAAGAACAAAACCCTACAATTTTGTTCATAACACCATGAAGAAAAACACATATACATATACCTTAAGTTCCAAAGGTCTACTCATGTATCAAGGGGTAACCAAGGTACCCTTTTTGGGTGTTGGCCGAAACCTTCACAAGGGTGTAACCCTAGGTTTTGTTCATAACAATTTGCATAAACCACATATACATATATCCTAAGTTCCAAAAGTCTACTCATGTAACCAAAAAGGAACCAAGGCCTTCCCTCAAGGGGGTGGCCGAAACCTTCCAAGGGTGAAACCCTAGTTTTTTTTCTTCCTTTTGTTCATGCCATCATGAAGAAAATTATCACACATACATACTCTAAGTCTCAAAAGTCTTCTCATGTATCAAGGAAAGAACCAAGGCCTTCCCCTAAGGGGGGTGGCCGAAACATACAAAGGGGAAAAAGTCCCCATTTCCTAAAACAATCAAGGAGAAAACATACTATAACTATTACACTGCAGGCGAGGGGATACTTACTTCCTTTCGCTTGATTTCTACTTCTCTAAGATCTTAAGGTGCCCTTGGTTGAAGGAAGGTGAGTATTTCCCTTATTTGCCTTCTCTTAGCAATCTTGGCCCTAGTAGAAGGCAAGAACCTTAAAGGGTTCTTCTTCCTTCCAATTCCCTAGGGTTTACTTTTCGAAAATGGAGAGGGAGAAGAAGAGAATTTCGGTGATGAGGGGAGGAAGAAGAAGAGAAAGAGGAAGTTATTCCAACTTCCCTTATTTATACTTTTCTCATGAAAAGACATGTCTCTTCACCTCCTTAGCTTTTAACAAACATGTTTCTTATTCCCTCTACAAGAAACATTGCTTGGTTCATTGGTTATGAGATTGTGAGTGCAACTAGGAGGTTCAAGGTTCAATCCTTGCTTCCTCCTTTTTATCACATTTTGCACTAATCCATATCAAAGCCCATTAAGCCAAGCCCATCATGAAATTTCATAATATTAATTATATTCCATGATTTCACAATATTTTCATAATATTAATTATATTCCATGATTTCACAATATTTTCATAATATTAATTATATTCCATGAATTCATAATATTTCATGATACTATTTCATGAATTCCATAATATTTCATATTTATGAATTCATATATTTCATAATATTCTATGATAATATATCATGAATTTCATAATATTTCATATTTATGAATTCATAATATTTCATAATGTTTCATGATACTATTTCATGAATTCCATAATATCTCATATTTATGAATTCATAATATTTCATGATAATATTTCATATGGGAAATTTTGGGGCGTTACAGTGGGAAGACACGAAGAATGGTTCTTGCGTGAGATCGCCACTGGGTGGAGCTCAGGGAAGCTTGCTGTGTTTTTGTCCTTGCTAAGTGTTTGAGTAAGATCCTTCTCATTGTTTCTTTGTGCTTAATCTATACCCTTGTTTGAAACACACTGTGGAGAGGTTTCTCCACCGAGAAGGAGGTTGCTTTATATCCGGTGATCACCGGGGCTTGATCTGCCGACGATCAAGGGATCGCCCACCTTAAGGGCACGCCAAGGAGTAGGGGCAAGTTATCCCTGAACCTTGTAAAATCTCCTTGTTAGCGATCTTGCTAATCTTGCTAGTTAGTTTTTGGTTTTAGTTTCTGCAAGTTCTGTTTTCCATACTTCCGCTGTGCTACTAACGACTTCAAGTGCAGAAACTTGCTAACTCTTCAAAGTAAAAGTGATCGACTAGATTCACCACCCCCCTCTCTAGCCATCTCGTTTCCAACAAGTGGTATCAGAGCTTGGGGCTCTGTTTACGGCTTAACAACCGAGAGTTTTCAACAAGATGGCGTTGAGAGAAGGCTTCTCCACCACCCGACCTCCATTCTTTGATGGCGCCGACTTCCAATATTGGAGATCAAAGATGGAATACTATTTGAAGATGGATATCCATACTTGGTTCGCGGTGAAGGAGGGATTCACTCCTCCTAAGGATGATGAAGGAAAAGAACTTGAGTCATGGAGGTGGACTGCCGAACAAACATGAAAAAGTGAAGCCGACGCGAAGGCGGTTGTCACTTTACAATGTGGCATGAACAAAGACCAACTCATCAAGGTTGGTCCCTTCACAAGTGCAAAAGACTTGTGGAACAAACTCATTGAGCTCCATGAAGGCACCCGAGACTCGAGGATTGCAAAGAGGGACTTGTTCCTCAATCAACTCCAAAATCTCTCCATGAAGGAGAATGAGTCGGTAAGTGAGCTCCATAGCCGGTTCAAGGAAGTCCTCAATGGGCTTCATTCAATTGATGAGAAGGTCGAGAACCGCGACCTTGTGAGGTATATCTTGAAAGCATTTCCAAGGAATGTTTTGTGGTCATCCATGGTGGATGCCTACAAAGTATCCAAGGATTTATCTATTGTAAAATTAGATGATTTATTTTGTGAAATGGAATTGCATGAGATGGCTAACAAAGGCCCCAAGGAGAAGGGGATTGCCTTAGTTGCAGGGGACCGAGCCACTAAGAAGAAGAAGGAAAAGAAGAAGGAGAAGGAGGTCTCATCATCTTCATCTTCTTCCGGATCCGAATCCAATTTCGAGGAAGATGGCAGCGGCTCCTCTTCATCCGAAATGGCCAACTTTGTGAGGAGGATAATGCGAAGAGACCAACGTTTCAAAAGTAGAGATAACACTAGTGAATCTAAACATGATAAGAATAATGCATCTTGCTTTGAGTGTGGTAGGAAAGGGTATTTTAAGAATGAATGTCCGAAGCTTAAGAAGAAGGAGGAGAAATCCAAAAGAAAAGAAGAGAGATCCAAGAAGAAGAAGAAAGCCTTGAAGGCCTCTTGGGATGAGTCATCTTCTAGCTCATCCGATGATGAGAAGGAGGAGAAGAGCACAAGGCAAGTGGCACTCATGGCTCTTGGAGAGGAGAACAGTGATGGATCTTCAAGCTCCTCAAACGCGGCTTCATCATCATCGGATGATGGAGAGGTAACTTCTTCCGAGCTTGAAAAATGTTATAGAGCAATTGGATATTTAACTAGTATGCTTAAGAAATCCAAAAATAAAGTTAAAGAATTGCAATTGGAAATTGCTCAATTGAAAGTTTCTAGGGATGATAACATTGATGACTTGCATGTTGAATTACTAGAAGATGAAATTAAATCTTTGAAACATGAGATTGTAAGCTTGAAATCCTCTAAGGTTGAGGAAATCAGTGATTTGCATGATAACGTGTTAGTAGAGGAAAACCAATCATTGAATAGTGAAGTTGAGAAGCTCAAGAATATTCTTGGGAAGTTTTCAACTAGCTCTAAGACCCTAGATATGATCCTAAATGCCTAAAGAGCGGTTTACAATAGGGTCGGTATTGGTTACCACCCTAAGGAACCCTCATTTGTATCTCTCATGTCTAGGACTGACATGAGACAATCTAGGACACCCAAGACTCAAAAGAAAGTTGTCAAGGCATGGGTTCCTAAGTCATGTTTAGTTGACACTTTAGGTCCCAAGGTTTGGGTACCTAAAGCTTCTATTTTTCGAATTGTGTAGGTTATGATTGAGGAGGAGCATCTATCAACTTGGTTCGTTGATAGTGGATGCTCCAAATACATGACCGGGGATAGATCTTTGTTTACCACACTTCACAAGAAAAGTAGAGGTAATGTATCATTTGGTAACAATGGTAGTCTAAAGGTCATAGGGATAGGAGACATTCAAATATCCGAATATCTTAGAATTTCAAATGTCCTTCTAGTCAAGGGGATGAAATTTAATCTCCTAAGTGTGAGTCAATTGTGTGACACGGGTTACACAATTGACTTCCAACCAAGTCAATGTCTAGTTAGACAACATGACACCTTGGACACGGTACTAGTAGGAGTAAGAGTAGACAACATTTATCAAGTCTCATTTAAAAGTGCTACTAATGCTCTTGCTAAGTGTTTCATGTCAAGAGAAGAAGAGTCCACTATTTGGCACCGGAGGTTAACACATGTCAACATGAAGAACATCCGGAAGTTGGCCACCAAGGGACTGTTGGGACCGGGTGCATGTCGACAAGGATACGAGTTCGTAAAATTTTAAATTTTTACGTGCAGCGGAAGAATTTGCATAAAATAATTTCCTAAATTATTTTAACTTCGTATCTAGCATGCAACCTTATGGTGTGTTGACATAATCATAAAATAAAACTTTGCAAAAAAGTAAACTAATTTACATTATACCTCTCGTAACTCGAAGTAAGGGACGAGATCCAACCGTAGCGTCCCTTGGAAACTCTGCCTCTATTCGCGTCCACGCCGAGTTCTCTTCGGGATGACTTCGCAAAGTCACGAGTTTTGTGCCGACGAGAACTACTAGATTCTCGGAAGGCACAACTAGAAGAATAAGAGAAAATAATGGAAAACTAACCAACGAAGTAACGGAATCGAATTCCGAGAAGAGATGAGTCGCTATCCGCTTCTTCTTCTTCGTGTTCGGGTTCTCCTTCTTCTTGATAGCTCACGCCAACTTCACCTTGGATGTAGGTTGGGTGCGCCGGCCCTAAACCACAAGGTTGGGCGCCGGCCCTAGGCAAGAGAGGGAGAGGGAGAGGAGAAGAGAGATTAAGAGAGAGAGGGAGAGAATAATTAATCTCTTGATTGGAATTAAGGGCTAGCCTTTGGTTCCTTTATATAGTAGCAACTCCTTTGCTAAGTCTCCCTCTAAACCGAATTAACGGAATTAACGGAATTAGTTATAAGAAATTTATCTTATAAATTTTCTTATTAATTATTCCGTTTAAACCGAGTCTTTATTATAAACTAATTTATAATAAAACTAATTCTTCTTCTCTTTAAATTATGGAATAAATTTTTATAAGAAATTTATAAACTTTCTTATTATGAAAAATCAATTCATAATTGATTTTATAAAATTAAAATAAACCAATTCATGGATTATTTTAATCTTCCATAAAAGAATAAATTTCTATAAATTTTATTTATATAAATTTCTTTATACAAATTTATTTATCCATAATTTATAAAATAAATCGCACTAGATTTATTTTATTAATTAAACCAAAATTAATTGGTTTTCTCCTCTTATTGTGGCCGGCCACCAAAGGGGGTTTTGGCACCCTCTTTGGCCGGCCAAACCAACCCGAACCGCCGCGAATTAAATTCATTTAATTCGCCCAAAAAGCCTTCAAAAGACTTAGCCATTTTTAGCTTCCATTGCGCCTCTGACTAACTCAGATTCGACTTATTTCTCTTGATCGGAAAATCTAATTTTCAACTCGTTTTAAATCCCTCGGATTACTCGTAGTGCGTGTGACTAAATAGGCTTTCGATTTATGTTGGCCGTCTATAATTAACTAATTATAGAACGATCATGAGTGGCACCTAGTAGTACATCATGATCCCCAATTAATCGAAAGATCAACGGTTTGACCTCAGAAGAAATTATTCTGAAACCCTTCAGCAGCTCTAATGAATCGTGCCCCATTCCTTTCACCACCTTATACCCACTTGGTTCAGGACACGGTCTATGGTGTCAGTCCCCACTAGGCTGACTACGTCACACCTAGCCCAAGTAGTGTCTTTCTCGTCCTTTGGATTTCTAATTACTCTCATGTATTTTAGAGACTCTCACTCTAAACATGATATACTCTGGCCAGAGGTTTCTGAGTAACAATCCGACGATAGGCCTGGGTATACATCTCCTCGCAAGGAGTGGTGAATCCTTTGTAGGCTGTTCAAACATCTTCGGGCACTTTGGCTTATACCCAACCATCCTGGGTCCACACCTCCTTGGAGATGCTTGCTTAAGATGTTAAAGTATAAGTCTCCATGATCAAGATGACTTGAACACCGCAAGTCAAAGGAACATCGCACTTAAGCTGCAGTAAGAACTTCATTGACATATCATTATAGATAACCATATGAAGTCTTACAGCTAGTCACTCCAATGAACTAGTTCCCTTAACTAGCATCCATGTTTATCTCCGGACATCCCAATGTCACCAGCCAGTGAGAATCAGCTGATTAGAGAATAACCCATGCTAGTCTCAACAGAATTGATAGTGTCCGTTTTTATCAATTCATCGACTAGGGATAATTTCAATACTTCACAATTGCACATTTAGAGATAATCACTAGTTGTGATCCCATCACAAATTCTCTTATGCTGTGAGTTGTATTGCGGACATTCAGTAGATGAGTTTAAGATCCCAATCAAATACACAAAACATGTATACTCAAATAGTGAATTATCATTTATTAATATAAATGTTTACATCATAAGGCGATTGCCTTAGGACACTTCTCTCATATCACTAACAAACTCCCACTTGGCCTAATGCCAATCGCTACGGTACCCAATACCATAGGCTCTAACATGTCCCTCAAACTTGCTTTGAGGCAAGGCCTTAGTTAAAGGATCCGCTATATTCCTTTCAGTGGGAACTCTCTCAATTTGTATGTCATTCCTACTTATAATCTCTCTGATCAGATGATAGCGTCGAAGCACGTGTTTGGATCGCTGATGAGACCTTGGTTCCTTCGCTTGTGCAATAGCTCCATTGTTGTCGCAGTAAACCGGCACTGCTTCATCAATGGTTGGAACCACACCAAGTTCTGAGACAAACTTCTTGATCCAAACTGCTTCCTTTGCTGCTTCCGAAGCTGCGATATATTCCGCTTCCGTGGTAGAATCCGCTACGGTGTCTTGTTTGGAACTTTTCCAACTTACTGCGCCTCCATTCAAAGTAAATACGTATCCAGACTGAGATTTGGAGTCATCCTTATCTGTCTGGAAACTGGCATCTGTATACCCACGTATTATCAAATCTCCTTCTCCATATATTAGAAATACATCCTTAGTTCTTCTTAAGTACTTAAGGATTGTCTTAACAGCCACCCAATGATCCATTCCTGGATCCGACTGGTATCTGCTTGTGACGCTCAAAGCATACGATACATCGGGCCTAGTACATAACATAGCATACATGATAGATCCTATCGCGGATGCATAGGGAATCTTATTCATGCAAATCCTCTCGTCTTCTGTGCGCGGACACATAGACTTTGAAAGGTTGATCCCATGCCTGATGGGAAGGTAACCTTTCTTGGATTCCGACATGCTAAACCTTTTTAGCACTCGGTCTATATATGTAGACTGCGAAAGACCAAGCAACCGTTTTGATCTATCTCTATAGATTCTAATCCCAAGGATGTAGGTTGCTTCTCCCAGGTCTTTCATGGAGAAAGTTTTGGACAACCAAATTTTAACTGTCTGTAAGACTGATATATCGTTTCCTATAAGTAAGATGTCGTCGACATATAATACTAGGAATACGACTGCACTCCCACTAACCTTCTTGTACACACAAGGTTCGTCAGGATTTTGTGAGAAATCAAACTCTTTGATTGCCTCATCAAAACGGATATTCCAGCTCCTAGATGCTTGCTTCAGTCCATATATGGATCGTCGAAGCTTGCATACTTTGGTTTTATCAACCGATGTGAAACCTTCAGGTTGTATCATGTATACATCCTCAAGCAGGTTTCCATTAAGGAAAGCTGTTTTCACATCCATTTGCCATATCTCATAATCATAATGAGCTGCTATGGCTAGGAGCATCCGAATGGATTTAAGCATAGCTACTGGCGAATAGGTTTCGTCATAATCAATTCCTTGCTTCTGACGATATCCTTTTGCCACTAATCTAGCCTTAAAGGTAACAACATTACCTTCCATGTCGGTTTTCTTCTTGAAAACCCATTTGCACCCTATGGGTTTAATCCCTTCAGGTGGGTTAACCAAGTCCCATACTTGATTTTCGTACATGGAATCCATTTCCGACTTCATGGCTTCAAGCCATTTGTCCCTTTCTGAACTTTTCAGAACATCTTCATAACTGATAGGTTCGTCATCCCCAATGAGCAACACGTCGTTCGATTCACTTACGAGAAATCCGTATCTCTCTGGAATGTTGCGTGTCCTATCAGACCTACGAAGAGGTGGTGTAGTTTTAGGTTCAACTGATAGCTCATCATTATGAATTATCGGTTGTGGGCCTAGACTCGGTGTCTCTGTAATGTCTATTGGAGTTTCTTGAACTTCATCAAGTTCAATGCCACTCCCACTGTTTTCTTGTAAAAGAAATTCTTTTTCTAGAAATACAGCATGCCTTGAAACAAACACCTTTTGTTCCGAGGGATGATAGAATTGGTAACCCTTCGTTTCCTTAGGGTATCCAATAAATAGACATTTATCAGACTTAGCATCCAATTTGTCTGATACAACCCGCTTCACATAAGCAGGACAACCCCATATCTTAAGGTGAGTTAAGTGAGGTTTCTTACTATTCCAAATCTCATATGGAGTAGTAGAGACTACCTTGGTCGGGACTCTGTTTAGCAAGTAAACAGCTGTCTTAAGTGCATAGCCCCAAAAGGATTTTGGAAGAGTTGCATGATTCATCATAGACCTAACCATGTCCATCAAGGTTCGGTTGCGCCTCTCAGATACACCATTATGCTGTGGTGTATATGGCGGAGTCCATTGGGACAGTATCCCATTGTCCCTAAGATAATCTTGAAACTCTTGACTTAAGTATTCACCACCCCGATCGGATCGAAGTATTTTAATACTTTTGCCAAGTTGTT
Organism: Boesenbergia rotunda; assembly: GCA_024364735.1. Classification (NCBI taxonomy): domain Eukaryota; kingdom Viridiplantae; phylum Streptophyta; class Magnoliopsida; order Zingiberales; family Zingiberaceae; genus Boesenbergia; species Boesenbergia rotunda. The sequence goes on from JAGFNQ010006001.1 coordinate 36,619, forward strand.
TCTCTACTTCATTTCTGAACTCTTTGAATTTCTCAAAAGCTTCAGATTTGTGTTTCATTAAGAACACATACCCGAATCGTGAGTGATCATCGATAAAGGTGATGAAGTAGCTATAGCCTCCTTGTGCTAGAGTTGACATTGGTCCACATACATCGGTATGTATTAGACCAAGCAATTCTCCCACTGGATTACCTTTTCCGGAAAAGGGTAATTTGGTCATCTTGCCTTTTAAGCATGATTCGCATGTATCAAATGAACCGGGTTCAAATGATTCCAAAATTCCACATCGGTGTAATTCGGTCATGCGTTTCTTACTTATATGGCCAAGACGACAGTGCCACGTGTAGGAGTCTATTCGATTATCTATTCGAGCACGTTTGTTGCTAACTTCGATATTGAAAACGTCATTGGATAAATCTAACGTGTAGATGCCATTGCACAAAGTTCCATTCCCATAAAGAACGCCATTTAAAGTTATGTAACAACAATTGTTACTAAAAGTTAAATGATAACCTTTTTCATTCAAACATGAAATAGATACAATGTTCTTTATTAATGAAGGAACAAAATAACAATTATCCAATTCTAAGACACGTCCAGTGGGGAGCTTTAGCAAATAGGTTCCGATGGCAACAGCAGCAATCTTTGCTCCATTTCCAACTCGCATATTTGCTTCTCCTTTGACAAGTCTTCTTCTATTCCTTAGCCCCTGTATGTCATTACATATATGTGAGCTACACCCAGTATCAAGTACCCAGGTATTTGAGGAAATAGAGTGACATTCAATAACGAAGATACCTGAAGAGGAAGGGGCATCGGATGCCTTATTCTTCAAGGACTCAAGATAAGCCTTGCAGTTTCTTCGCCAGTGACCCTCCTTGCCACAATGATGGCAAGTTCCTTTTGGTTTCTTTTCAGTCTTCTTGGCCTTTTTCTTCTTCCCTTTGTTCTGTTCTTTGGCCTTCCTCTTAGAACCTTTCTTCGAGGAACCAACTAACAGTACCGCCTTTTGATCCTGCTTTACAGCGGGCTCAACAGCCTTCAGCATGTTGATTAACTCAGGAATGGTAGTCTCCAGCTTGTTCATCCGATAGTTCATCACAAATTGTGAACAACTTTTGGGCAGACAATTCAGAATTAAGTCAATACTTAGTTCATGATCCATTGCAAAGCCGAGTGTGCTCAGTCGCTCAATGTACCCCAACATCTTTAACACGAATTGTGAGGCAGAAGTGCCTTCCTGCATCTTTGAGGTGAAGAGGAGTCTGGAGACCTCGAACCTTTCGGATCTCGCCTGCTCTTCAAATAACTCATGAAGATGGAAGATGATGGTATAAGCATCCATATGCTCATGCTGCTTTTGCAGCTCAGGTACCATAGATGCTAGCATGATGCAACCCGCCATTTCAGAATCGGTCACATGTTTCTGATAGGCCAACAATTGGTCTGGAGTTGCATTCTCTGGAGGATGGTTGGGAAGTTGATTTTCAAGGACATAGGCAAGCTTCTCTGCCTTGAGGACTATCCTCAGGTTTCGAAGCCAGTCCATGAAGTTTGGCCCAGTCAGTTTGTTGGTGTCCAAAATGGAACGCAAATTCAGAGAAGACATGATCGAGTGATTAACCTAGAAATACAAATTGAGTTTATGTGAGAAGATTGATAAAGAATGTATCAACATACATAAATTAAATCCTATTTATTTTACGAATTGAATCACCCTTATTATCAATTCGGGAGATCGTAGGAACATCTCCAAATAGGTTGATATCCAACCATAGATAAGAACCACCATGGCTGTGGCCATCAAGTTTTTCTTAGCTATGAAGGTAGGTAATTATACCGATTACACATCACATATATGTAACTATCACTTTATGCTATCAACTAATTGAATGTTTGCATAAATCATTGGGTTGTTAACTCATTAACAAGTATGTATCGATATACATAGCACCCAACTGCACCTCTCTTTACATCGACCTTGGCTGTGGCACAACAAATCGATGCTCCAAGCTTAAGGCTGACCCATTAATCAAGAAATAGTTTTAACATGGTTGGAGCTCATTCAACCGCTTAGTCAGGCTTGGATGTGTCCAACAACCAAAACTAAGGATTGACCTCTGACTCCAACTATATTATTCATAAACTAATTCCATGGTTTGAACATGTTGAGGTTCAAGTCGGGCATGGATGTGTCCATCAACCCAATCAGAAACAAAACTCCGATTCTAACCATATTAATGGAAGGTGTTAGCCTTAATATTTTGTAAGGGGTGTTTGGGTCTCATTCTTTTCTAAGCACATTCATGACATATAATTATGTCATGACTAACGTTTTCCTTAATAAAGTATGTATGTGACTTAATTTATCAAGTCTCATGAATTAAATTAGGAACCGGATTTCCTAATTATAATTTCATACTTTATTAAAGGAATTGTTTTGGGAAACAATTTCCTAAATTGTCATAATTAATTTCGGAAATAATATGTTCAAGATTTGATTTCTCTAAATCAAATCTTATTAAATTAAGAGACAAATCCCTTAATTCAACTACATATTATTTTCATGAAAATCTTATTTAAGAAAACTCTATAGGAAACCATTTTCCTAATTAATTTTGGAGACAACAATATGTAAGAGCATCACCTCTTCAACATATTTTATTCATGGATTTAATTAATTACAACAAATCGTTTTCTAAGGGTGGCTCCCCGAGGCTCAGATACCCAAAGAAAAGTAATGTGTTGTAAATCCAATTGGACGGCTCCCCGAGGCTCAATCCAAATCAAACATGACAATTTCAATTAAAAATTGGGAAATTAAATTACAACAACTAACTTTAAATTGGACGGCTCCCCGAGGCTCAATCCAAAATAAAGAATTTTGTTGTCAATTTAAAAACCAATTCAAATTTAATTGTCAATTAACTGTCCATGAATTTGTCTAGACTTTCTCAAAAGAAAGTGCCCAAAATTGCGAGATTTCAAAAATAATTTTTCAGAATAATTGTAAGTTTCTGGTAAAAAGAAAACTTACATATTTCCAAAAATTAGAAAATTTCTAAAATAGAAAATTTCCAAAATTTGGAAGTTTCCAAAGATGGGAAGTTTTCACAATTATCATAAAATTTTAGAAACTAGAAAATTCCAAACGTTTGCGAAATTTCATGAGGATTTCCAAACTTTGAAATTCCTAAATCTAAAATCTATTATAATTTGAAAGTTTCCATAATTTAAAAATTTTTCCGAAATTGAGATCATGACAAAGTGTTCCGCAAAATAATTATATGATAATGTCGAACACTAACCGGCTCTGATACCACTGTTGGGACCGGGTGCATGTTGACAAGGATACGAGTTCGTAAAATTTTAAATTTTTATGTGCAGCGGAAGAATTTGCATAAAATAATTTCCTAAATTATTTTAACTTCGTATCTAACATGCAACCTTATGGTGTGTTGACATAATCATAAAATAAAACTTTGCCGAAAAGTAAACTAATTTACATTATACCTCTCGTAACTCGAAGTAAGGGACGAGATCCAACCGTAGCGTCCCTTGGAAGCTCTGCCTCTATTCGCGTCCACGCCGAGTTCTCTTCGGGATGACTTCGCAAAGTCACGAGTTTTGTGCCGACGAGAACTACTAGATTCTTGGAANAATCGAGATAGACTATTTTTGGTAAGTCCAAACAATAGTCAAAACTGAATTTATTTCAGACGCCATCAGAAGCCATAGAATGTCTAAGTCTTTTAAAACTTAATGGGTGAATTAAATAAGTTTAATTAATTAAGGGATTTGATCCAATTGGGGTTAGATGGGCCGGCCAAGGAAGGGGGCCTTCTCTCTTCTTGTCATGGCCAGCCACCACCATAAAAGGATAAGGCTATTTTGGTTTGTTTTATAAAATAGACCAAAGGTTGGTTTATTTTATAAAAGGTTAAATAAATTTTATATAAATTTTTATATAATGAACCATGAGTTGGTTTGTTTAATAAAATTTATATAATGAAACAATGGTTGTTTGTTTTATAAAATTTTATATAATGAACCAATGATTGGTTTGTTTTATAAATTTTATATAATCATGCCAAAAGAAAGAGAGCCTTGATTATGGATTGATTGAGAAATTATTCTATAATCAAGTAGAGGTTTGCTTGGGAATTAAGAAACCTCTCCCTATATAAAGGACCCAAGGGGTGCCATGGAAGATGATCCATCCAAGAATTGCTTGGGCTCTCTCCTCTTCTTCTCTCCCTCTCTCTTGGCCGGCCATAGGCCTTCCTTCTTTCTTCTTGTCGTGAGCACATGGAGAAGCATCAAGGCGACGAAGTTCTTCCTTGCGACGATCTTCCTCTTCGGCCAACCTTGGTGGTGAGTCTTTCGATTTGATTACTCTCTCGGTTTTCGTCGTGTTCACGGAGAATCTAGTAGTTTTCGTGAACACGAAACTCGTGGCTTAGCGAAGTCATCCCGACGATACTCGCGCGTGGATACGAATAGAGGCGGAGCTTTCATGGGACGTTAACGGTTGGATCTCGTCCCTTCTTCCAAGTTACGCAAGGTAATTCGTAGAGTAATTTCCTTTTCTGCAAAAATTTTATATTACGATTATGTGAACACATTGCATGCTTAGGATATGTGTTAGAATAATTTAGGAAATTATTCATGCTTTTGTTTCCGCTGCATGTAATTATGTAACAATTACAATACGTGTCCACGTCGGCATGCACCCGATCCCAACAGTGGTATCAGTGCCGGTTAGTGTTCGACATAATCATATAATTGTTTTGCGGAAAACTTTGTCATGATCTCAATTTTGGAAAATTTTTCAATTATGGAAACTTTCCAATTATGGTAAATTTTAGATTTAGGAATTTCAAAGTTTGGAAATCCTCATGAAATTTCATAAACTTTTGAAATATCTCAGTTTCTAAAATTTTATGATAATTATGAAAACATTCCATTTTTGGAAACTTTCCAATTTTGGAATTTTCCTAATTTTGGAAAATTTTCAATTTTGGAAATACGTAAGTTTTCTTTGTACCAGAAACTTACAATAATTCTGAAAACCATTTAATTTTGGAAACTTTCCATTTATGGAAAGCTCGTAATTTTGGGCACTTTTTTTTCATGAAATTCTAGACATTTTATGGAAATATTAATTGAAAATTAAATTCAAATTGGTTTTTAAATTATTAACAAAATTCTTTACTTTGGGGAGTGCCTCGGGGAGCCACGCAAATTAAAGTTAGTTGTTATAATTTAATTTCCTATTTTGAATATGAATTGTTAAAATTGATTTGGGTAGGTCTCGGGGAGCCATCAAAATTATATTATTAACAAGTTCTTTAATTGTGAAGTTTAATTTGGTTATGCCTCGGGTGCAGGCCAAATTAGATTTACAACAAATTTCTTTTCTTTGGGGAGTGCCTTGGGGAGCCACCCAAAGTAAATAATTTGTTGTAATTAATTATCCATAAATAAAATATGTGATCAAATCTTGGAAATTTTTGAGGTGATTCTCAAGCGATAATTTCCTTATTTGATTTATGATGTGATGCTCTTATATATTGTTGTATCCAAAATTAATTAGGAAAATTGTTTCCTATAGAATTTATTTCCTTAAATAAGATTTTCATGTAAATAATATGTGGTTGAATTAAGGGAATCTGTCTCTTAATTTAATAAGATTTGATTTAGAGAAATCAAAGTCTTAAACATCTTGTTTCCGAAATTGATTATGACAATTTAGGAAATTGTTTCCCAAAACAATTCCTTGAATAAAGTATGAAATTAGAATTAGGAAATCCAGTTCCTAATTCAATTAATGAGACTTGATAAATTAAGTCACATATATACTTTATTAAGGAAATCGTTAGAACATGACATAATTATATGTCATGAATGTGCTTAAAAGGAAAAGGATGAGACCCAAAACCCCTTACAAAATATTAAGGCCAACACCTTCCATTAATATGGTTAGAACCGGAGTTTTGTTTCTCGTTTGGGTTGATGGACACATCCATGCCCGACTTGAACCTCAACATGTTCAAACCATGGAATTAGTTTATGATTAATATAGTTGGAGTCAGAGGTCAATCCTTAGTTTTGGTTGTTGGACACATCCAAGCCTGACTAAACAGTTGAATGAGCTCCAACCATATTAAAACTATTTCTTGATTAATGGGTCAGCCTTAAGCTTGGAGCACCGATTTGTTGTGCCACAGCCAAGGTCGATGTAAAGAGAGGTGCAGTTGGGTGCTATGTATATTGTTGCATACTTGTTAATGAGTTAACAACCCAATGATTTATGCAAATATTCAATTAGTTGATAGTATAATGTGATAGTTACATATGTATAATATGTAATCGGTATAATTACCTACCTTCATAGCTAAGAATAACTTGATGGACTCTAGCCATGGTTGTTCTTATCTATGGTTGGATATCAACCTATTTGGAGATGTTCCTACGATCTTCCGAATTGATAAAAAAGGTTATTCAATTCGAAAAATAAATAACATTTAATTAATGTATATTGATGCATTCTTTATCATTCTTCTCACATAAGCTCAATTTGTATTTCTAGGATAATCACTTGATCATGACTTCTTTGAATTTGCGTTCCATTTTGGACACCAATAAGCTAACTGGGCCAAACTTCATGGACTGGCTTCGAAACCTGAGGATAGTCCTCAAGGCAGAAAAGCTTGCTTATGTCCTTGAAGAACAACTTCCCAACCATCCTCTAGAAGATGCAACTCCAGACCAGTTAGTGGCCTATCAAAAACATGTGGCTGATTCTGAACTTGCGAGTTGCATCATGCTGGCCGCTATGGTACCTGAGCTGGAAAAGAAGCATGAGCATATGGATGCTCATACCATCATCTTCCATCTTCATGAGCTGTTTGACGAGCAGGCGAGATCCGAAAGGTTCGAGGTCTCCAGATTCCTCTTCACCTCTAAGATGCAGGAAGGCACTTCTGACTCACAGTTTGTGTTGAAGATGTTGGGGTACATTGAGCGACTAGGCACACTCGGATTTGCAATGGATCACAAACTAAGTGTTGACTTAATTCTGTATTGTTTGCCCAAGAGTTACTCACAATTTGTGATGAACTATCGGATGAATAAGCTGGAGACTACCATTCCTGAGTTGCTCAACCTGCTGAAGACTGTAGAGCCTTTTGTAAAGCAGGATCAGAAGACGGTATTGTTAGTTGGTTCCTTAAAGAAAGGCTCTAAGAGGAAGCCCAAAGAACAGAATAAGGGAAAGAAGAAAAAGGCCAAAAAGACTGAAAAGACACCAAAAGACACTTGCCATCACTGTGGCAAGGAAGGTCACTGGCGAAGAAACTGCAAAGTTTATCTTGTGTCCTTGAAGAAGAAGGCATCCGATGCCCCATCCTCTTCAGGTATCTTCGTTATTGAATGTCACTCTATTTCCTCGTCCACCTGGGTACTTGATACTGGTGTAGCTTACATATATGTAATGACATACAGGGGCTAAGGAATAGAAGAAGACTCGTCAAGGGAGAAGCGAATTTGCGAGTTGAAAATGGAGCAAAGATTGCTGCTGTTGCCATCGGAACATATTTGCTAAAGCTCCCTACTGGACTTGTCTTAGAATTGGATAATTGTTATTTTGTTCCTTAGTTAATAAAGAACATTGTATCTATTTCATGCTTGAATGAAAAGGGTTATCATTTAACTTTTAGTAACAATTGCTATTACATAACTTTAAATGGTGTTCTTTATGGGACCGAAACTTTATACAATGGTATGTACACGTTAGATTTATCCGTTGACGTTTTCAATATCGAAGTTAGCAACAAACGTGCTCGAATAGATAATCAAATAGACTCCTATACGTGGCATTGTCGTCTTGGCCATGTAAGTAAGAAACGCATGACCGAATTACACCGATGTGGAATTCTAGAATCATTTGAACCCGGTTCATTTGATACATGCGAATCATGCTTAAAAGGCAAGATGACCAAATTACCCTTTTCCAGAAAAGGTAAACTAGTGGGAGAATTGCTTGGTCTAATACATACTGATGTATGTGGACCAATGTCAACTCTTGCACAAGGAGGTTATAGCTACTTCATTACCTTTATCGATGATCACTCACGATTCGGGTATGTATTCTTAATGAAACACAAATCTGAAGCTTTTGAGAAATTCAAAGAGTTCAGAAGTGAACTAGAGAAACAGCTTGGCAAAAGTATTAAGATACTTCGATCCGATCGGGGTGGTGAATACTTGAGTCAAGAGTTTCAAGATTATCTTAGGGACAATGGGATATTGTCTCAATGGACTCCGCCATATACACCACATCATAATGGTGTATCTGAGAGGCGTAACCGAACCTTGATGGACATGGTTAGATCTATGATGAATCATGCAACACTTCCAAAATCCTTTTGGGGCTATGCGCTTAAGACAACTGTTTACTTGCTAAACAGAGTCCCGACCAAGGTAGTCTCTAATACTCTATATGAGACATGGAATAGTAAGAAACCTCATTTAACTCACCTTAAAATATGGGGTTGTCCTGCTTATGTAAAGCGGACTGTATCAGATAAATTGGATGCTAAGTCTGATAAATATCTATTTATTGGATACCCTAAGGAAACGAAGGGTTACCAATTCTATCATCCCTTGGAACAAAAGGTGTTTGTTTCTAGGCATGCTGTATTTCTGGAAAAAGAATTTCTTTTACAAGAAAACAGTGGGAGTAGCATTGAACTTGATGAAGTTCAAGAAACTCTAATAGACATTACAGAGACACCTAGTCTAGACCCACAACCAATAACTCATAATGATGAGCTATCAGTTGAACCTAAAACAACACCACTTCTTCGTAGGTCTGATAGGATACGCAATATTCCAGAGAGATACGGATTTCTCATAAGTGAATCGAACGACGTGTTACTCATTAACATTGACGAACCTATCAGTTATGAAGAAGTTCTGATAAATTCAGAAAGGGATAAATAGCTTAAAGCCATGAAGTCGGAAATGGATTCCATGTACGAAAATCAAGTATGGGACTTGGTTAACCCGCCTGAAGGGATTAAGCCCATAGGGTGCAAGTGGGTTTTCAAGAAGAAAACCGACATGGTAGGTAATGTTGTTACCTTTAAGGCTAGATTAGTGGCAAAAGGATATCGTCAGAAACAAGGAATTGATTATGACGAAACCTATTCGCCAGTAGCTATGCTCAAATCCATTCGGATGCTCCTGGCCATAGCAGCTCATTATGATTATGAGATATGACAAATGTATGTGAAAACAACTTTCCATAATGGAAACCTGCTTGAGGATGTATACATGATACAACCTGAAGGTTTCACATCGTTTATAAAACTAAAGTATGCAAGCTTCGACGATCCATATATGGACTAAAGCAAGCATCCAGGAGCTGGAACATCCGTTTTGATGAGACAATCAAAGAATTTGATTTCTCACAAAATCCTGACGAACCTTGTGTATACAAGAAGGTTAGTGGGAGTGCAGTCATATTCCTAGTGTTATATGTCGATGACATTTTACTTATAGGAAACGATATATCAGTCTTACAGTCAGTTAAAATTTGGTTGTCCAAAACTTTCTCCATAAAAGACCTGGGAGAAGCAACCTATATCCTTGGGATTAGAATATATAGAGATAGATCAAAATGGTTGCTTGGTCTTTCGCAGTCTACATATATAAACCGAGTGCTAGAAAGGTTTAGCATGTCAGAATCCAAGAAAGGTTACCTTCCCATCAGGCATGGGATCAACCTTTCGATGTCTATGTGTCCGCGCACAGAAGACGAGAGGATTTGCATGAATAAGATTCCTTATGCATCCGCGATAGGATCTATCATGTATGCTATGTACTAGGCCCGATGTATCATATGCTCTGAGCGTCACAAGCAGATACCAGTCTGATCTAGGAATGGATCATTGGGCGGCTGTCAAAACAATCCTCAATTACTTAAGAAGAACTAAGGATGTGTTCCTAATATATGGAGAAGGTGATATGATAATACGTGGATATACAGATGCCAGTTTCCAGACAGATAAGGATGACTCCAAATCTCAGTCCGGATACGTATTTATTTTGAATGGAGGCGCAGTAAGCTGGAAAAGTTCCAAGCAAGACATCGTAGCGGATTCTACCACGGAAGCGGAATATATTGCAGCTTCAGAAGCAGCAAAGGAAGCAGTCTGGATCAAGAAGTTTGTCTCAGAACTTGGTGTGGTTCCAACCATTGATGAAGCAATACCGGTTTACTGTGACAACAATGGAGCTATTGCACAAGAAAAGGAACTAAGGTCTTATCAGCGATCCAAACATGTGCTTCACCGCTATCATCTGATCAGAGAGATTATAAGTAGGAATGATATACAAATTGAGAAAATTCCCACTGAAAGGAATTTAGCGGATCCTTTAACTAAGGCCTTGCCTCAAAGTAAGTTTGAGGGTCATGTTAGAGCCTGTGGTATTGGGTACCATAGCGATTGACATTAGGCCAAGTGGAGTTTGTTAGTGATATGAGAGAAGTGTCCTAAGGCAATCACCTTATGATTGTAATCATTTATTTTAATAAATGAATATTCACTATTTGAGTATACATGATTATTTGATTAAGATCTTAAGCTCATTTACTGAATGTCCACAATACAATTCATAGCATGAGAGAATTTGTGATGAATTCACAACTAGTGATTATCTCTACATGTGCAATTGTGAAGTATTGAAATTGGCCCTAGTCGATGAATTGATAAATACGGACACTATCAATTCTGTTGAGACTAGCATGGGTTATTCTCTAATCAACTGATTCTCACTGGCTGGTGACATTGAGATGTCCGGAGATAAACATGAATGCTAGTTAAGGGAACTAGTTCATTGGAGTGACTGGCTGTAAAACTTCATATGGTAGTCTACATATAGATATGTCAGTGAAGTTCTTACTACAGCTTAAGTGTAACGCCCGCCCTTATATCTACCCTCAAGGCGGGGTTACGTACATTCAATCATATAGTAATATTTTTTTTTCTATTTCTATCTCCTAGCATGACATTAAAACAACAATGCAAGGGCTTAAGAGAACTAGGTACTATGCATGCTTGCAAAAATTATTAAGTGACATTATATAACATGATAGGTTCACATATTATTTCACACCATAATATAATCCAATAAATCAAGTATATGAAAATTCCAAGTGTAACTATTATCATGCAATATCAATCCTAATCACTATCATTCATTGTCAAGGAGCATAACATAAGCATAAATATGTAGATATAGAAATCTTTCTTCCCGAGCCACCACCCCACACATCTTCAGCCTCCTGCCTCTTCCTTCCATTTAAGTGTTATCTGCAGCATAAGACAACACATAAACTAGTAAGCACAATGCTTAGTAAGGACCCTGTCCTACTCGCAAAATTCGTGCGAAAGAATATAACATGTACACATAATTAATCATAAGTATAAGTTCATCAAAGCATATCAAACATCTAAGTTTCTAAGCATGCAGTATCAAGTACCATAAGCATACTCTTCACATATAACAAATGTTTTCAATGAATGTTTTCAAAACAATTCCATAATGGTATTACTTAAAAATACATCCATATCATATTGGGCCCTGTTGTGTACCAACTATCGCGCGGAAACTATTGCGCGTTCCCTAATGAATTGGGGTAGCGAGCCACCAATTCATTAGAGCAGGACCCTTCCGTCCTACCGAAGCCACGTTAACATGCACCCCGGATTTATTTAACGACCCCCTTCCGAGTCGGGTACACAACTTAAAAAGTAAAATACTTATCATGCTTTTACATATATGCTAAGGAATACTCCATATTCACTCTTAAGGGACACACCACTCTTCAAGGGTGCTCATGATCCCGTAGGGACACACCACACAACATAAGGGGTGCTCTTGATCCCATACTTATTTGAGTATCCCTTCAAGCATTTTAACATATCACATGTAATTTCATAAAGGTGCCCCCCAGGGGCTATAAGGCATGCTCATATATACATCACATTTCATGCATGTCCGTACATACATCATAGTTCACACATGTTCATATATACATCATATTTCATACTTGTTCGTACATGCATCATATTTCATACATGTTTATACATACATCATATTTCATACTTGTTCATACATATATCATATTCCATGCATGTTCATACATACATCATATTTCATACATGCACATACATATTATTTTGCTAAACATAATCATGTCCCGTAGGGTAGTTTAGCCTTCACATATTATTCATGCAACTTATTAAACATAAAGCATATCATGAGATAATTATACAACCCTAAACCTTAGTCCTTCTAGGGTTGGCCGAAACTTAAGCATAGGGAAAATTAGGGTTTGAACTAAATATTCTCACATACATTCATACAAACACCTTGTATACACTATCTTACAATACATTAAATATGGATATATTTTAGGATAATTCAACCCTCACTAACCCCTTTTTCTAGGCCTTGGCCGAAACCCATCCAAGTTCTAAACCCTATGTTTTGTTTACAACACATTGAAGGATACACATACACATATACTCTAAGTGCTAAGGGGTTTACTTATGTAACAAAAAGGAACCAAAAGCCTAGTTCTTCTTCCCTTTTGTTCAACTATCATGAAGGAAATCAATATACACATATTCCCTAAGTATCAAGGGTCTAATCATGTAACAAAAGAAAACAAGGCCTTCCCCTAAGGGGGGTGGCCGAAACATACAAGAACAAAAACCCTAGGTTTTTGTTTACAACATGTTAAAGGATACCACATTCAAGAACTATTACACTGCAGGCGAGGGGATACTTACATCCTTTCGCTTGATTTCTACTTCTCTAAGATCTTAAGGTGCCCTTGGTTGAAGGAAGGTGAGTGTTTCCCTTGTTTGCCTTCTCTTAGAAATCTTGGCCCTAGTAGAAGGCAAGAACCTTAAAGGGTTCTTCTTCCTTCCAATTCCCTAGGGTTAAAACCCTAGGGTTTACTTTTCGAAAATGGAGAGGGAGAAGAAGAGACTTTCGGTGGAGAAGTGAAGAGGAAGATGAAGAGGTAGTTATTCTAACCACTTCCTTCTCTTATTTATACTTTTCTCTTGAAGAGACATGTCTCTTCACTTCCCTAGCTTTTAACAAGCATGTTTCTCCTTCTCTAACAAGAAACATGGCTTGGTGCAATGGTTAAGACATTGCTAGTGCAACTAGGAGGTTCAAGGTTCAATCCCTGCTTCCTCCCTTCTATATTTCCTTTTTATTACATTTTGCACTAATCCAAGCCCATCATGAAATCTCATAATATTAATTATATTCCATGAATTCATATATTTCATAATATTTCATGATAATATTTCATGAATTCCATAATATTTCATATTTATGAATTCATAATATTTCATAATATTTCATGATACTATTTCATGAATTCCATAATATTTCATATTTATGAATTCATAATATTTCATAATATTTCATGATACTATTTCATGAATTCCATAATACTTCATATTTATGAATTCATAATATTTCATGATACTATTTCATGAATTCCATAATATCTCATATTTATGAATTCATAATATTTCATGATAATATTTCATATGGGAAATTTTGGGGCGTTACATTAAGTACGATGTTCCTTTGACTTACGGTGTTCAAGTTATCTTGGTCATGGAGACTTATACTTTGACATCTTAAGCAAGCATCTCCAAGGAGGTGTGGACCCAGGATGATTGGGTATAAGCCGAAGTGCCCGAAGATGTTTGAACAGCCTACAAAGGATTCACCACTCCTTGCGAGGAGATGTATACCCGAGGCCTATCGTCGGATTGTAAATCGAAGCCTCTGGCCAGAGCATGACATGTTCAGAGTATGAATCTCTTAAATACATGAGAGTAATTAGAATCCATAGGACGAGAAAACGTTACTTGGGCTAGGTGTGATGTAGTCAGCCTAGTGGGGAATGACACACATAGACCATGTCCTGAACCAAGTGGGTATAAGAAGGTGAAGGGAATGGGGCATGATTCATTATAACTACTGAAGGGTTTCAGAATCATTTCTGAGGTCAACCGTTGATCTTTCAATTAATTGGGGATCATGATGTACTACTAGGTGTCACTCATGATCGTTCTATAATTAATTAGTTAATTATGGACGACCAACATAAATTGAAAGCCTATTTGGTCTCACGCATAACGAGTAATTCGAAGGATTTAAAACTAGTTGAGAATTCGATTCTCCAATCGAGATAGACTATTTTTGGTAAGTCCAAACAATAGTCAAAACTGAATTTATTTCAGACGCATCGGAAGCATAGAATGACTATGTCTTTTAAAGACTTAATGGGTGAATTAAATAAGTTTAATTCATTAAGGGATTTGATCCAATTGGGGTTAGATGGGCCGGCCAAGGAAGGGGGCCTCCTCTCTTCTTGTCATGGCCGGCCACCACCATAAGAGGATAAGGCTATTTTGGTTTGTTTTATAAAATAGACCAAAGGTTGGTTTATTTTATAAAAGGTTATATAAATTTTATATAAATTTTTATATAATGAACCATGAGTTGGTTTGTTTAATAAAATTTATATAATGAACCAATGGTTGGTTTGTTTTATAAAATTTTATATAATGAACTAATGGTTGGTTTGTTTTATAAATTTTATATAATCATGCCAAAAGAAAGAGAGCCTTGATTATGGATTGATTGAGAAATTATTCCATAATCAAGGCGAAGAAGCTTGATCATGAGAGCCTTGATTATGGATTGATTGAGAAATTATTCCATAATCAAGGAGAGGTTTGCTTGGGAATTAAGAAACCTCTCCCTATATAAAGGACCCAAGGGGTGCCATGGAAGATGATCCATCCAAGAATTGCTTGGGCTCTCTCCTCTTCTTCTCTCCCTCTCTCTTGGCCGGCCATAGGCCTTCCTTCTTTCTTCTTGCCATGAGCACAAGGGGAAGCATCAAGGCGACGAAGTTCTTCCTTGCGACGATCTTCCTCTTCGGCCAACCTTGGTGGTGAGTCTTTCGATTTGATTAGTCTCTTGGTTTTCGTCGTGTTCACGAAGAATCTAGTAGTTCTCGTGAACACGAAACTCGTGGCTTAGTGAAGTCATCCCGACGATACTCGGCGTGGATATGAATAGAGGCAGAGCTTTCAAGGGATGCTAACGGTTGGATCTCGTCCCTTCTTCCAAGTTACGCAAGGTAATTCGTAGAGTAATTTCCTTTTCTGCAAAAATGTTATATTACGATTATATGAATACATTGCATGCTTAGGATATGTGTTAGAATAATTTAAGAAATTATTCATGCTTTTGTATCCGCTGCATGTAATTATGTAACAATTACAATACGTGTCCGCGTCGGCATGCACCCGGTCCCAACAGCATAAACAAAGATCAACTCATCAAGGTTGGTCCCTTCACAAGTGCAAAAGATTTTTGGAACAAGCTCATCGAACTCCATGAGGGTACCCGAGATTCAAGAATCGCCAAGAGGGATTTGTTCCTCAACCAATTCCAAAACCTCTCCATGAAGGAGAATGAACCCGTAAGTGAGCTACATGGTAAGTTCAAGGAAGTCCTCAATGGTCTCTATTCTATTGATGAAAAGGTCGAGAATCGTGACCTTGTGAGGTATGTGTTAAAAGCATTTCCAAGGAATGCTTTTGTTAGTAATATGAGAGAAGTGTCCTAAGGCAATCGCCTTATGATTGTAATCATTTACTTTAATAAATGAATATTCACTATTTGAGTATACATGTTCGTGTATTTGATTGAGATCTTAAACTCATTTACTGAATGTCCGCAATACAATTCACAGCATGAGAGAATTTGTGATGAATTCACAACTAGTGATTATCTCTACATGTGCAATTGTGAAGTATTGAAATTATCCCTAGTCGATGAATTGATAAATACGGACACTATCAATTCTGTTGAGACTAGCATGGGTTATTCTCTAATCAGCTGATTCTCACTGGCTGGTGACATTGGGATGTCCAGAGATAAACATGAATACTAGTTAAGGGAACTAGTTCATTGGAGTGACTAGCTGTAAGACTTCATATGGTAATCTACATATAGATATGTTAATGAAGTTCTTACTGCAGCTTAAGTACGATATTCCTTTGACTTGCGGTGTTCAAGTCATATTGGTCATGGAGACTTATACTTTGACATCTTAAGCAAGCATCTCTAAGGAGGTGTGGACCCAGGATGGTTGGGTATAAGCCGAAGTGCCCGAAGATGTTTGAACAGCTACAAAGGATTCACCACTCCTTGCGAGGAGATGTATACATAAGGCCTATTGTCGGATTGTTACTCGAAGCCTCTGGCTAGAGCATCATGTGTTCAGAGTATGAATCTCTCAGAAACATTAGAGTAACTAGAACCCGTAGGACGAGAAAAACATTGCTTGGGCTAGGTGTGACGTAGTCAGCCTAGTGGGGACTGACACACATATACCGTGTCCTGAACCAAGTGGGTATAAGATGGTGAAGGGAATGAGGCACGATTCATTAAAGCTGCTGAAGGGTTTCAGAATAGTTTCTGAGGTCAACCGTTGATCTTTCGATTAATTGGGGATCATGATGTACTACTAGGTGCCACTCATGATCGTTCTATAATTGGTTAATTATAGACGGCCAACATAAATCGAAAGTCTATTTAGTCACACGCACTACGAGTAGTCCGAGGGATTTAAAACAAGTTGAAAATTGGATTTTCCAATCAAGAGAGATAAGTCGAATCTGAATTTTTCAGAGACGCATCGGAAGCATAAAATGGCTACGTCTTTTGAAGACTTATTGAACGAATTAAATGAGTTTAATTCGTGAGATCATGGCTTGGGTTTGGCCGGCCAAAGAGGGTCCCCACCCTCTTTGTTTGGCCGGCCACAATAAAAAGGGAGAACCAAATTGATTGGTTCAAATTCTAAAATAAACCGCGCGTGGTTTGTTTTATGAAATTATGGATAAAGAAATTTGTATAAAGAAATTTATATAAAGAAATTTATATAAAGAAATTTATATAAAGAGATTTATTTTCATGGAAATTAAAATAAACCTTGAATTGGTTTATTTTATTTTATAAAATCAATAATGGATTGATTTACCATGATAAAGAAATTTATATAAAGAAATTTCTTTCCATAATAAAAGGGGAGACATGGTTGTTTTTATTATAAATTAAGTTATAATAAAAACTTGGCATAATGGAATAATTCATAGAAAAATTTATAAGATAAATTTCTTATGAAAAATTTATTCCGTTAAGAGGAGACTTGGCGATTAAGAGGCTACTATATAAAGGTACCAAGGCAAGGCTTGGAAATTAATCCAAGAGATCAAGGATTCTTGCCTAGCCTCTCTCCCTCTCCTTCTCTCCCTCTCCCTCTTCTAGTGCCGCCGGCCCTAGAGCCCTCCCCCTTTGCCGTGAGCTTCCACCACCAAGAAGAAGCCGAAGAAGAAGAAGAAGCGGGCGCGACTCCTTCCTTCCTCCCGAAATCTTGATTCCGTTCTTCGTTTGGTGGTTAGTTTTTCATCTCTCTCTTGGTATTCTTGTCGTGCCTTTGGAGAATCTAGTAGTTCTTGTCGGCACGAAACTCGTGGCTTTGCGAAGTCATCACGAAGAAAACCCGGCGTGGACGCGAATAGAGGCGGAGCTTCCAAGGGACGCTACTGTTAGATCTCGTCCCTTTCTACGAGTTACGCGAGGTATTAAGTAAATTAGTTTACTTTCTGCAAAATTTTAAATGTATGATCATGTCTCCACAACATAAGGTTGCATGCTAGATACGTGGTTAAAATAATTTGAGAAATTATTTATGCTAAACCTTCCGCTGCACGTAATTAAATTTTAAAATTACGAACCCGTATCCATGTCAACATGCACCCGGTCCCATCAGTGGTATCAGAGCCGGTTAGTGTTCGACATAATCATATAATTGTTTTGCAGAAAACTTTGTCATGATCTCAATTTTGAAAAATTTTCCAATTATGGGAACTTTTCAATTATGATAAATTTTAGATTTAGGAATTTCAAAGTTTGGAAATCCTCATGAAATTTTACAAACTTTTGAAATATCCTAGTTTCTGAAATTTTATGATAATTGTGAAAACTTCCCATTTTTGGAAACTTTCCAATTTTGAAAATTTCCTATTTTAGAAATCTTCCAATTTTGGAAATATGTAAGTTTTCTTTGTACCAGAAACTTACAATTATTCTGAAAACCTATTATGAAATCTCGCAATTTTAGGCACTTTCTTTCAAGAAAGTCTAGAGAAATTTATGGATTATTAATTGACATTTAAATTCGAATTGGTTTTAAATTATTAACAAAATTCTTTATTTTGGATTGAGCCTCGGGGAGCCGTCCAATTTAAAGTTAGTTGTTGTAATTTAATTTTCTATTTTGAATAAAATTGTCATGTTTAATTTGGTTACGCCTCGGGGAGCGGACCAAATTAGATTTACAACATTTTCCTTTTTTTTGGGTATCTGAGCCTCGGGGAGCCACCCAAAGAAAATAATTTGTTGAATTTAATAAATCTATAAATAAAATATGTAATTAAATCTTGGAAATTTTGAGGTAATTCTCAAACGATAATTTCCTTATTTGATTTAAGAGGTGATGCTCTTATATATTGTTGTCTCCAAAATTAATTAGGAAAATGGTTTCCTATAGAGTTTTCTTAAATCAGATTTTCATGAAAATAATATGTGGTTGAATTAAGGGAATCTGTCTCTTAATTTAATAAGATTTGATTTAGAGAAATCAAAGTCTTAAACATATTATTTCCGAAATTGATTATGACAATTTAGGAAATTGTTTCCCAAAACAATTCCATAAATAAAGTATAAAATTAGAATTAGGAAATCCGGTTCCTAATTCAATTAATGAGACTTGATAAATTAAGTCACATACATACTTTATTAAGGAAATCGTTAGTACATGACATAATTATATGTCATGAATGTGCTTAGAAAAGAAAGGATGAGACCCAAAACCCCTTACAAAATATTAAGGCCAACACCTTCCATTAATATGGTTAGAACCGGAGTTTTGTTTCTCGTTTGGGTTGATGGACATATCCATGCATGCCCGGCTTGAACCTCAACATGTTCAAACCATGGAATTAGTTTATGATTAATATAGTTGGAGTCAGAGGTCAATCCTTAGTTTTGGTTGTTGGACACATCCAAGCCTGACTAAACGGTTGAATGACCTCCAACCATATTAAAACTATTTCTTGATTAATGGGTCAGCCTTAAGCTTGGAGCATCGATTTGTTGTGCTACAGCCAAGGTCGATGTAAAGAGAGGTGCAGTTGGGTGCTATGTATATTGTTGCATACTTTTTTTTTTTAAAAAGAAGAATTTTATTTCAAGAAATGAAAATCCATTTTAGAAGGGGGACCAAACCTTACCTTCTAATATGGAAATATAGAAATTTGAGAATCTGAACAAAATTGGCTACAGGGAATTTTATAGACAAAACAACCATTAGGATTGATTATAATCCCAAACCAGCTTAGAGAAATCATCCACAGCTTCAGAGTAATCACCGAGATCCACCACAGCTTCAGAAAATCCCATGAATTCAAATAAGAACTGCTCACTAATTCAAATACGAGAGTTTGTCGTATTCATATCCACCATTAAAGCCCATTAGCAGATTTCAGGAGTTCTACTATCACTTTTTAGATACGACCTTGTAAACAATCAAAGCTTCAAGAGGTTATAGTTTTCAAAGAGTTATACAGATAGCGTTCTTGAAGAGTTCTTTTGGTATCTTTGATCAGATTTTCCATATCACTAGATGTTGCCATTAGAGCATACTCCCTCAATTCTGCACATTATCAGAGATATCTATTTTTGCATTTATCGACACCAAACAATCTTCAGAGTTTTAAGCCAAGAGAGCAGACAATCATACAGAACTTGCTGCATTGTGCCAAGGCTAAAATATCTTCAAGAATAACTATATCAGAAAATAGTTTCAGTGATTAACCCAGCCATAGCTTTAGAGTTGATAGCATCTTCAAAGTTTCAGAGAAACTGCTATAGTATCAGAGAATAAAACCAGTTTTGATAACAGGAAAATTTTGATCCGGGTATGACAATATTGGACATTCCTAATATCACTAGCAGCGAGCAGGCTGCCATTGGATCATTCATCCTCAATTCTGCAAGAAACGATATTAAATTCAGTATATCAAAATAGATACGACCTTGAAGAGTTCTTTGATCAGATTTTCCATATCACTAGCAGCGATCATGTTGCCATTAGAGCATACTCCCTCAATTAGAAATTGCTACATTGTGCCAAGGCTGTAATATCTTCAAGAATAACTATATCAGGGAATAGTTTCAGTGAATAACCCAGCCATAGCTTTAGAGTTGACAGCATCTTCAAAGTTTCAGAGAACTGCTATAGTATCAGAGAAATAAAACCAGTTTTGATAACAGGAATATTTTGGTCCGGGTATGACAATAATGGACGTTCATAATATCACTAGCAGCAAAGGCTACCATTGGATCATTCACCCTCAATTCTGCAAGAAACAATATTAAATTCAATATATCAAGATAGAATAAATCCCTTCGGCCAATATATGATAAGAGAATAACATCGCTGGGAATACAATCATTAACAAAGAAAACCGGTAACACAGCACTGATCCTTTCAATTGCCAAAGTTCCTATCAGTAACCAAAGCATCTGATGGAGCCCAGTTAATAATATCAAGTAGATCAAGGTTCAGAAATACACAGCGGCAACAAACCAAAGCACTGCCATCATAGGAAATCAGTACAGAGTATTCATCATAGATAAAAATTCCAGACTAAATCTATAATGTTTTTCGATCAACTCTGATGTATGGAATACCCAACCTGTCGAGCTTACATATACCATACAATTCTTTTCCCATGTCTTTCTTCAATAGCACCCTTTCCCCTTGTACCTTAAATGCCTGATTAGCCAAAAAATCGGCTGCGGCATTTGCTTCCCTGTAAACATGAGAGCAGATTACATGATGTATCTTTACAAGCGATCTAATTTTTGAAATTATCTTCCTATACTCCCAGCATATAGATGAAGACTCTAAAATCTTCAGAGATGCCAAGGAATCTGATTCTAACCAAACCGGGAGAAAATTATAGGCTACACAAAGTTCAAGACCTTCTTGAATAGCAAAAAGCTCTGCCTTCACGTTAGATGAGGAGCCCAAGGTGCCATATTTTGCCATAAGGAAGTCTCCTGTATGATTTCGAATTATGACCCCATAAGAAGATAGACCAGGATTCCCCCGCGAACAACCATCAGTGTTTAACTTGTAACCTCCTTCATTAGGCCTCTTCCATTGCACCTTAAAAATTGTGGTTTTGTATATATTTTTAACTGATAAACCCCAACTTCTAGCCACTGATGTATATCCTTTCCAGTGTTTTCCTTTAATGTTTCCTGCATTTTCCCCAAGCAAGCAATATTGTATTATGTTGCTCTTAATTTTGTACACTTTTTGTTTAAAGCCTTTGTGTTTAGCCTCATTCCTAGCTAACCAAAAAAACCATAGAATAAGGAATGGCATAACTTCTCTAATATGACCTCCCTGCCTCCATTTCATTCCTATTCTCCAATCTTCTAAAGTTGTTGATCTGTGAACATCAAAGACTCTTGCAAAGTAGGTCCAAACATCTTTAGCAATGGGGCCATCAAAAAATAAATGTTTCTAGGATTCCATATAATCACAACAATGGCATTTAGATGCAAGAGCAATACCTCTTTTTTGTAGTATTTCGTCAACAGGAAGTTTCCTTTTTAGAAAACGCCAAGCAAAAAACGAAATGCTAGGCCTTAACAAATCATTCCAAATAGCATAATTAATATCAGAAACTGAATGAGCTTGTCTAACCTTGTCCCAAGCTAACTTCAGCAGAAATTCACCATTTAAAGCAGGTTTCCAGATTATTCGGTCTGGAACAGTTTTTTGCAAATGGTATTCTGCAATTTCATCTTTCAATTCCTCCGGAAGGGCTGCTATAATTCTATTTTCTCTCCAATTTAAAACCCCAAGAATATCTGCAATTTGCAAGTCTTTATTTTCAATAGAAATGCATTGACTAAAAATAGGGCCTCCATCAAGCCAAGTATCATACCAAAATTCATTTTACCATTTCCCAATAACCATCCGATATTCTGTTCTGCTAAGTATCTAACTTTGATCAATCTTCGCCAAATAATTGATGACATGCTTTTTAGGCTCACCATAACCGGATGAACTGATCTACAATATTGCTTGGATAGAAATTCAGCCCAAAGTGTATTTTGTTCTCTAAACCGGAACCAAAGTTTAATAGCCATTGCCAAACTGAAATCTGCAAGTTTCCTAATTCCCAAACCACCTTCCAATTTTTGTTTACTAATATCTTCCCAAGACACCCAATGTATTTTCCTATTATTATCTGTCGATCCCCAGAGGAACTTTGCAAAAATCATTTCTAAATTATGAAGAACAGATAATGGAGGGAGGAGAACTTGCAGTAAAAAAAGAGGCATTGAGATGAGCACACTCTGAATTAAACAAAGACGCCCACCATATGACAAATTCGATAAGTTCCAACCCAGAAGTCTTTTCCTAATCTTCTCCAACATAGGTTGAAAATAAGCAGATTTTCTGTGCCCAGTGAATAAAGGAATGCCTAAATATTTCAGAGGCCATACACCCTCCAGAAAACCAGTAGCCATAAGAATTGATTTTTTACGAGAATCTGAAATTCTCCTTGACAGATAGATCGAACTCTTTCTAGCATTAACAGCTTGACCTGAATTTTTCTCATAGTCGTCCAGAAAGGCTTTGACTTTTTTAACACAGTTGATTGAACCATTCAGGAATATCATGACGTCGTCAGCATATGCAAGATGAGAGATTTTTAAAGAACATCCTGAAACAAAACCCAAAGATGGATTATTAATAAAGAGATTCTCTAATCCCCTGGATAAAAATTCTGAGGCAATAATGAATAAAAAAGGAGAAATGGGATCCCCCTGTCTTAATCCTCTTTTTGATTGAAAAAAACCTGCCAGTTGCCCGTTTATACGGATAGAAAACCAAGCTGTAGAGATACATCTTCGAATGCAAGCAATAAATTTTTCTGAAAATCCAAAAGATGTCAAAATGCTGAAAAGTAAATTCCATTGAACCCTGTCAAAGGCTTTGGCCATATCAAGCTTCATAATCATATTTCCCCCTCTAACATGATAATTCAGCTTATGTGTCATTTCCTGCGCTAATAATATATTATCAGAGATTAATCTACCTTCAACAAAACCACTCTGGAAAGGGGAAATGATCTTGTTCAACAATTTTTTCAGCCTATTTGCCAATATTTTTGAGATAATTTTATAGGAAACATTACATAAGCTTATAGGCCGAAAATCTTGCCATGTTTGAGCATTCTCAATTTTTGGAATTAGCACAATAGTTGTAGCAGCCATGCCTTTGGGAATCATCCCCCCTGAGAGAAAATCTACCACAGCTTGATATACATCTTTATGAATTAAATCCCAACAAGAAGTGTAGAAAGCCACTGAAAAGCCATCCGGTCCAGCCACGCTATTTTGGTCCATTTCCCACACTGCCTGTTTTATTTCTTCTAAAGAAGGCAGACCTGTGAGTATTTCATTTTCTTCCATAGAAATCAACTCTGGAATGCAACTAAAATCCAAAGCCGAGACTTTAAAGGAATCACCTGTCAACAATTTTTCATAATATTTAACTGCTGAATCTCTTATTAAATCTGATTTTTCCAAGCACTCACCCTCATCCCATATCCTGAATATTCTATTGGTTTGTCTTCTTTTCTGCACCATGTTGTGGAAAAATTTCGTGTTTCTATCCCCCTCAGACATCCAATTAATTGCTGCTTTTTGTCTCCAAAAATCCTCTTCCATCTGAAGAGTTTAAAAAGGAGTGCTTGAGCTTTGTTCTTAGTTGTTCTGTTCTCTTCCGAGGGGTCCTTGTCAAACTTGTTCTCGGCTTCACTGAATTGCTTGTCCACTTTCCGAACATTATCATGTATGTTTCCGAATATCTCCTTATTCCACCACTTCAAATGGCTTTTCAATCTTTTCAACTTGATCTGCAGTTTAGCTAGTCCATAGCTGTCGCATGGTAGGTTCCAATTTAGCATAACTGTTTGCTTGAAACCATGGTGCCTTAACCACATTTTCTGAAATCTGAAGGAAGCTACTACTTGATCAAACATTGGAAAAGAAATCAGCAATGGACAATGATCAGAAGCTGCCCTGTTTAAGTGTTCTACTCTCACTGAAAATCTCTGCTCCTGCTCAGATGTAGAAATCAATACTCTGTCCAACCTCTTCCAAATCTTATTATTTGTCCAGGTAAAGCAGTCTCCTACGAATCCAGCATCAACCAGCCCAGTAATCATCATAAAATTGTTAAAGTCATCCATAGCTCCTCCTTTTGTGACAACTCCTTTTGATTGTTCTGTTTCTCTTGCAATAATGTTAAAATCTCCACCCACCAGCCAGAAATCATCATTTGATGGTTTAATACGCTCTAACTGCTCCCAAAGAACATATCTGCCAGCTTTAGAGCATTTTGCATAAACTATAGTAACCAGCATATCAATAGGAAGTAATGCAGATTTCAATTTTACATGGAGAAATTGATCATGATCAAATAAAATAGAGCATTCAATGTTTGCATCATGAGCAAACCAAATTTTTCCAGAACAGTTAGAATAAATGTCTGAGAAACCCAACTTTTTGACCATTAGTGGACCAACTAAAGATATCATAGGTTCAAGGATACCTACAAAGTTCAAATGGAATTGGTTTTTCAAATAGAGCAATCTTCTAAGGGAAGAGGGATTCCCTATCCCCCTAATATTCCATATTATTCCTGACATTAATAAACTATTTTTTTGAAATCTTGGAAGCCTAAGCTTTACTTCTAGTTACCCTTTGAGGTAAAATAGAAGGATCTTTTTTATAAGCAATTGAAGAAACAACTTTATTTAGCTCATGAGGAAATGAAGATGACCTTTTTAGATGACTCCTTCCTTCTTCATCAGAAATTGAATCCTCTAGAAAAGATTTATTTTTTTCTACTTCCTCATAATATTCCTGCTTATCATGCATAGGGATTCCATCTGAAAATCTTGTAACCAGCTCCTGCTCAATTTGTTCATCATAATCTGCTATAACAGCTTCTCCAAAAGCTTCCGAATAACCCTCCATAAGAGCCACATCATCTTTTCCTTGTAGGTCTATGTTTTCAATAATGCTATTACCTCTTTTTAACCTATTTGACTCCATCAGCTTTACTCTTTGATCAACCATTTCAGATTTTCTGTTCTGCATTGTGAATTGTTCTTCTTGCATATTTTTTGAGCTAGTTACATTCTCTACTGAGATGTTACTCCCTTCCTCCTTATCAGCATCTATCAACTCATATGGAAATTTATCATTTATTGAGTTAACCTTCCTGTCATTTACATTTGGATTCAAATCCAACCCCTGTTTTTCCATCTCCTTTCCATGTTCATCTTCCTTCAGAATAGCCAGAGTTTGGAATTTATTATCTACATTGAACTGATCTTTGTGTTCTGTATTTTGGTGACTAAAAGAGGTTTGTTTCTTTATCCAAGTTTGCTTATCTGATTTATATCTTTCTGCATTTCTCAGGCAATTCAAAATCTCTCCATTCCTTGTATCAGAATCTTCACCAGTTTTTTGATTTTGTCTGTCGTTCAGCTCTTCCTTAGATGCCATAGTTACTGCTACCTTGTTTCTCCAATCAGGTTTTGGGTTATTACCATTTACGTAACATTCGTCAGAAGAATGGCCCAGATGAAGGCAGGAAACACAGTATTTTGGAAGCTTTTCGAAGATTACCTTTTGCAATCTCTTCTCCTCTCCACAATGGATCATTACATTCCTCTACAAATTTCATGCCAGAATTTTCTGTACTTTTTGTTTGATATTTTTCATATGGGCAGCTTCATATCACTAAAAAAATCCTTCTGACTTCTTATCTTAATCACTGACCAAGGATTAATACAAAAAGCCAGATCCCGCATATAGATCTGTTACTCGTAAGACAGACAAACAGATAGCATATAACAGATTCCGCATATAAGAACAGATAGCATTTTTATGTATCAAATATTTGCAATCCGCAAGAGAGTTCCCATATATTATCAATCTGTAACTCTTGCGACCCTTCTAAGTATTTCCAGCATCACAACAAAAACCAAACCACCATCTGAACATATTTATATCGGGCACCCAAAGCAACAGCTTATGACCCAGAATCCCATTGGAATTGACATTACATTTTTCAGTTATCATATGCTTTATCAAGCCTACATATCAAAATCCACTTTAACTCTGTGTAAACTTTTGAATCTGAAACAAGGTGCCCGAATTGATCACAATATAAAAAACCATTAGATTTTTATCCAACAAGCATTTCGTATATGACAGGCAGTGATATATAACCAACAATAGCATTTTGTGTATGTCAAGCAATGAATCAGATAATTGAAAAAAGAAAATCCACCGTCACAGTTTCCAAACCTTGACCGAGGCAGTTTTCTGGCTTTTAACCCAAAATATATTAGAGTTGAAGTGCAGTTTAGTTATCAGGGACCTTTATCAGAACCTTTGTACCAAAATCTGCTTTCCTCTGCAATAATATCAATTTCTGTGCCATCAGTTTCCATCCCAGACAACAGCTTCCAGTTCACAGCAATCGATTTAATCTCTGTATATTTGTATATCAATATAGCATCATCAGATAAATTATTTGTGAAATCTTATAAACCACGATTACATCTGATAACACAGTTGCTAGAGGAAATAAACATCATATCAAAGAAGACATATTTTCAGTACCAGCAGAAGACTCAACATATGAAGCCAAACATCATCTCACAGTAGGAAATATTCCATCTTAAATATTAAAGTATCTGTTGGTGCAGAATGCACCAAAGTCAAACCTGTGTTTTGATAATGGCAACAGAGATCAAAAGTTAAGTCTTTCTTGTTGTCTAACAAGTTTCTCAAGTATATAGGAAAAGCCCTAGCGAAGGACTGCTAGGCACTGGCGAAGGAATGCCAGAGTCAAAAGCCCTAGCGAAGGAATGCTAGGCACCTGGCGAAGGAATGCCAGGGTGAAAAGCCCTAGCGAAGGACTGCTAAGCACTCGGCGAAGGACAGCTCGGCATCCAAGCCCTGGCAAAGGATCGCCAGGCAAAAGTCCAACCAAAGGAGCGGTTGGCATCAGGTAAATTCTCCCGAGAGGAGTAGGTGAGGACGCGTTCCCCGTCGAGGGAACAGTAGGCGTCGGTTCGACCTAGGGCTCCATTTTGGAGACCAAAGTCAGAACCAAGACAGCTAAGGCTGTATAAACTAATTGTTTTATTGTGTTTTGGACTAACCCTGGATGCAGGACCGAAGGAACGTGTGTCTGCAACTCAGAGAGCCTCAAAGGAGTGAGGCAGCAGCTGAGCAGGGCGTCCTGAGTATCCAGGGCGCCCCCAAGATGAACCAGAACCAAGTAAAGCAAAATGGGCTTCGGCTGCTTACTGGGCAGGGCGCCCTCAGCAGCCAAGGCGCCCTCGTCAGCCAGGGCGCCCTCAGCAGCCAGGGCGCCCTCAGCAGCCAGGGCGCCCCGCGCCCAAGACTGCGAAGCTTCATCTTAACCCACAGCCGAGATTTCTGCGCGGAAGAAGTCAGCCAAGGCGCCCTCTGCGACCAGGGCGCCCCCAGAGTCAAACCTATCCCTATTCGGATGGGATAACGTCTGACCGAGCTAAAAGTGGATCGCTCGACACGTGGCAGGGCGCCCCCGACGTCTAGGGCGCCCCCGACGTCTAGGGCGCCCCAGGGTGCTATAAATAGCACCCAACGCCCAAGCCTTTCATATCAACTTCAAACCAAAGCTTCCACGCTCTTCTGTGCTCACGTTGTGTCCGAAAACTGCCCAACTCGAGCGACGACGTCCTGCTGCTCCGGAAAGTCAACCTACAACCGGACGTCGGTAAAAGAAGAAATTGTTTTTATTAAAAGTTTATGGTGCTATACTTGTAATTCTCTTTTTGTAAACTGATTTTGCGTTCATATAGAATTGCCCAAAGTAAACGATCAACGATCGTGTGCCTTGGAGTAGGAGTCGACCTAGGCTCCGAACCAAGTAAAAAATACTGTGTTCGTGTGTTTTGTTTCTTTCCGCTATGCAAATTACTCTCTCTATAAATTCGAAAAGTTTGCTGATATTCACCCCCCCCTCTATCGGCTCTATCGATCCAACAAGTGGTATCAGAGCGGGGAAGTTCAAACTTGGTGCAACCACCAGTTTGAAAATTTCTTTTCGGATTTTCTTTATTATTTTTTTTCGAATTTTTAAATATTTTTTTTCGTTCGAATTTTTTTTTGTTAATCGAGGTTGGTACAACACCCCTCGATATTTTATTTCCCTTATCCCACACTACTAATCCAAGACCAAGTCTTGGGATATTTTTCTAGTAATTTTCTTTTTCAGATTAAATGGCTATGCAAGAGGGATTCAGCACCGCCAGACCTCCACTTTTCAGTGGAGAAGACTTTTCTTACTGGAAAAGTCATATGGAGGTCCACCTGAAAACTCAGGTGGATATGTGGATTATCATCTAGTCCGGTCTGGAAATCCCCAAAAACGCCGAAGGACTACCACAAAGCTACTCGGAGTGGGACAACACCCTAAAATGCAAAATAGAAGCCGATGCAAAAGCAACACAAACCCTACAATGCGGGCTGACAAAGGAAGAGCTCAACCGAGTAGGCCCCTTCAACAGTGCCTAAGAGCTATGGGCAAAATTAATTGAGCTACACGAAGGAACGTCGGACACCAGGATCAGCAAGAGGGATCTGCTCCTGAACAAATTGTACACTATCAAGATGGCCGACAACGAAACAGCAGCCCAACTCCACGCACGCATCCAAGAACTAATGAACGGTCTTCACACGATAGGTCACAAGGTCGAAAACCGTGACCTAATAAGGTATGCCCTAAACGCTTTCCCTAGAAATACCTTGTGGGCATCTATGGTAGATGCATACAAGGTTTCAAGGGATCTCTCCAAAATTAAATTAGATGAATTATTTTCTGAGTTAGAACTTCATGAGCAGACTAACTGCAATATGGCCGAGAAGAGTATTGCCTTTTTTTGCAGGAAAAACTGGAAAATCGATAAAAAAGAAACCTCAACCTCAACCCGAGCCCAACTCTGATTCAGACGAAGAAGATGAAGAAGGAGATCAATCTGAGCTGGTCCGATTGGCTCGAAGCTATTACAAAAAATTGAAAAATCAAGCCAACACACGGAGGACAAACCGAAGAAAGGACGAACCAGCTGAACCATCAAATGATAAACACAAGCCCAACGTAACCTGCTACGAGTGCAAGAAGAAGGGCCACTACAAGACAGAATGTCCAAATCTGAAGGAGTCCAAGAAGACAAGAAGGAAAAAGGCACTCCAAGCAACCTGGGACGAATCTTCCTCAGAAGAAGAAGAGGAAGCACCCCAGTCAAACCTACTAGCCCTGACCGCCTCAGAAAAAGTCGAGACTGAGTCAGAATCAGAACAGGACGACGGCGAGCTAACTTCTACAGAAGGCGGCGAAATTAAGGTAACTGGTTTTAATAGATGTCAATTAAGTGAATTAATTTCGTTCCTTTCTCGAGATTTGGCAAAAGCCAAACTCCGAGTCGAGTCCCTCCGACAGGAAGTAAAACTCCTGAAAGAGGGAGCTGACTCTAAACCCTTAACCGAGAAGGTTCAGGAAGGAACTCCTACTCAAGTTGAAAAACTTGAAAAGGAAAACTCCTCCCTGAAAACTCAGGTTAAGGATCTTAGATCAGCCTTAGAACGATTTACTTCTGGTTCCAAAAATCTTGACATGATTCTTGGGAAACAGAAGTTCGTTCTAAATCGATCCGGACTTGGCTACCGAACCAAATCCCGACAAAGATCGTATTTGGCTGTACTGAATCAGTCCAGAGGAAAAATTCAGGCATGGGTACCTAAACTGTGCCTGAACCAACCAACTGGATCAAATCAGTATTGGATCCCCAAGGACAAGATTCACATCTTGCCTAACCATCACCGTGGCTTTAGTCCAGGGGGAGCCAAACTGAAAACAATATTCATTATTAGATAAATAATTTTCCCTGATTACAATTGCCTGATGATTGTTTATTTAAAATTTCTGCAATTTCTCATGCTTAAAATTAGAAATGGTTAGAATAAGGACTGAACACACTTAACTGAAACTTGACAACATAGTACTGGGTGGAGGTGAGATGATAGTACGTTAGGGAAGCCAATTTGGCGGAACTAGCCGAAGCTACCGATCCAAGACCCAAACTAGTTAGACCAGAAATTTTTCAAAGAATAATTTTGAAAATGAAATTTCATTAAAAGGCTTTGTCAAGGAAAGGGTGGATGATCCCATAAGGCTACGGCCAAAGAAGGCCTAGTGCCTCGCCAAGACCTGGAAGCCAATTTTTGAAATTCAAATTCAAGTTAATTTTTGTCAAATTCGAATCTAACACAAAAATTCAGTTATTTGTAGATTTAAACTTCCTTTAAAAAATTTAATTGTTTTCAAAATTAAGCTAAATTTAATCGTTTTCAAAATTAATTAAGTTTTCAAAATCTAATTATCTTTTAAAATAAACTTTCAACTTTCAAAACTATCAAAACCTGTCTCACAAAACCTATAAGGTTAACGTGATTGAAAACCCTAGATTTAGGTGAGATAGTAAAATTAAGACTCAATCATGATTCCTTTAATAACTGTGTTGCAGTAAAATTCGATATTGTCAAACCATGGTCAACATAGTCAAACCATGGTCAACATAGTCAAACCATGTCAACCATGGTCCACATACTCAAACCAAGTCAAATCTGGTCAAATACACTCCCTTAGGGTTAGAAGCTAGTCCTTAGGGCGCCCAAATCCGTGTGGGCGCCCCAAGGCTGGTCAAAAAGCTGATCAGCCACTGCACCCTGACCAGGGCGCCTTCGTATACCCATTTATTGGTCAAAAGCTGCCAAAAGGCAGCTGCAGCTCTGCTTAGGGCGCCCTCGTCAGGCGGGGCGCCCTCCCACAGTCCTTCAACGGCAGAAAGCTGTCGAAAGGTAAATGCAGGCCTGGTCAAGGCGCCCTCACCGTTCGGGGCGCCCTCCCCAGTCGGGGCGCCCTCCCGAGGAAGGGCGCCCAAAACTGCCTATAAAAAGGGCTCCTTTCCCCTTTTTCTCTTCACACCCAAAACACTTCTCCTCCTCAACTTTCTACCTTCCAAGAGATCTTGCACCCTCTCTCAAGCCCTCATCTTCAACTATGCCTCCCCAAGCAAACCGGTATAATTTTTATTGTTAATTTCTTTTCATTTTTTCATTAAATACATAATTTCTTTAAGTATACATTCTTTGTCTTAGAAGACGCCGACCTAACCAGGCAGAACCCGGTACACAACCTAGTCCTGATCCTAGGTTTCCCAATTTAGAATTGTGTAATAAGTTCTCTCGTACCACCTATAAGCCTATTAAGACAAGTTACTTAAATAGACTATTCTTCACCCAATCTTGTCCCCTAGCTATGAACGTCATAAACCTCTACCAACTGGACAATCTAGTATTCTGCACCCACCCAATCAATACTTCCTTATGTGCAGAATTTTACAATAACATCATTAGACAGGATAATCTCATGTTCTCCACCATGGTTCAAGGTATTCCCTTAACTGTCACACCAACATTACTGAACCGATTTCTAGGACTACGACCCTCGCAGTCGACCTTCTGTTGTTATCCTCCTAGGGAGCCTCCCTTTGATGCTCCCTACTCTCACATCACCTTAGATACATTACACTCATATTTCTTTAGGCAACCAGTGGCTAGACGATTTCAGTCAGTCGACTTAGAGGTCCAGGACTACGCCCTATACAGGGTCTTAGTCCGATGTATTCTGCCATTATCCACCAGGGACGTCACCACTATGCGACCATTCCATACCTTTCTCCTGTACGCCCTGATTCACCAGCTAGATATTGATATAGGACTTCATATGTTTCACACTATCCTACACGCATCCAGTGTGTCCACGCAAGGGCGGGTACGCACACCCTACTGCCACATTATCACGCCCCTATTACATCACCATGGTAGGAACATTACCGAGGGAGAAATGGCCGATCTGACCGACTACGATGAAATAGGCTATAGAAACTTCGCCCTAGCAGGCATAGAGGTGTCCGGTACCGGGGTCCTGTCCTGGAGACGTCGGAGAGCAGCTCCCCAGATCGATTCGGACGAGGAGGTTGAGTACGATGTCGCAGATGTAGCCGCAGCAGCCCAAGCACATATAGACGAGCCTGCTCCACCGACTCTGTACGAGAGAGTGACACAGCTCGAGACACGGGTCCAGAGCCTCCGAGAAGAAGTGGAGACAAACCATAGTGAAGATAGAGAGACAAACCTAGGCTACTACACCAGCATCATGAGTACCCTCACAGCTGATAGGGAGGCCAGAGATGCCCAGTTTCTTGAGATGATGGCACGATTCGATGCATGGCAGCCGGGTCCATCTGATCACCCCGGTCCTTCATCTTAGATTCACTTAGCATTGTACCTATTTGACTGCCCCTACTCAGTAGGGTTGACTTGTGCTTGACTGTTGACTATGTTGAACCTAGAGTACCTGCTTTATTTTATGATGACTAGTTTATGATTATTGGTTTCTTGTCAATTAGTTAAGGTTGTGCTCTGTAGAATAGAGTAACTCATTTTTTTTACTGCTCTACTTGTTTTTTAAAAAATTGTTTCTAAAAATAGAATTTGAAAAACTTCTTTACTTAATTTCAAAATTGGTTTTCATTTTTCGACTTAGTTTTAATTTTTTAAAACTACCCCTTTTCAAAACTAGGGCTTTTTCGAAAATGGACTTAGCCTAGGACCTAACCCTAGAACTGCATGCACCTATAGACCTAGAAGCCAGCATCTCACAAGCACCTTAGAGTACTTTTGATTGATAATCTAGAAAGGGTTGAGATGCTTAGGTCTTTGCCTTAATTCAAGATGCTTTAAGTCAGTGCATCTGCAGTAATTGGGGCACTAAATACAACTTACACAGCAATCAAGTTAAGTGTCAAGCTTAGAAAATCTAACTTGAACAAAAACACTTAACTTGACTAACCCTAGCAAAAACTACTATTAGTAAGTAGCTAATTGGGTTAGACAGGTCCCTACAGAGACAATTGGATGATTTGATTTCGTCAAATTATAAAATGGTTCAGTACAGCAAATTCCTTTATGAAATTTTTTTTCTCTGCTACATTTATCTGTTTTTGATATATGGCAAAGGGGGAGAGATAGGAAAGGAGAGAGTAAAACATTTTGCAGAAATATTTTTCTTTACAGAAATATTTTTTACTCTATCCTTTATTCAAAAAGTTTTCAAAATAGTTAAGCTTACAGAAATACTTAAGCTTTTTAAAATTTTTCAAAAGTACTTAGTAGTTAAACTTTTCAAAAACCTTTTCAAAATTAGCTAAGTACTTAAGCAAAAATCTTCTTCAAATTATTTACAAAGTACTTAAAGTTTTTATTTATTAACTAATTAAGTACTTAAGTTTTTCAAAATTAATTAAGTACTTAAGTTTTTCAAATTTAATTAAGTACTTAAGTTTTTCAAAAATTACTTAAATCTTCCAAGTTCATTAAGTACTTAAGCTTTCCAAATGTACTAAAGTTTTATTAAGTAATTAAGCTTTTGAAATCTTTCCAAGTACTTAAGTTAACACTTTCAAGACTTGTGAGTACCTAAAAGCTTAAAGTGTTCAAAGTACAAATAAAGTTTTCTTAACCCTACGAAATTTTGAAAAATCTAGGGGGAGATTCTCTCCAGGGGGAGGGAACAAATTTCTTACTTTTGATTAAACTTAACTTTTTGTACTAAGGTTGCTATAAATCAAAAAATGAGAGATTGTTGGTGCAGAATGCACCAAAGTCAAACCTGTGTTTTGATAATGGCAACAGAGATCAAAAGTTAAGTCTTTCTTGTTGTCTAACAAGTTTCTCAAGTATACAGGAAAAGCCCTAGCGAAGGACTGCTAGGCACTGGCGAAGGAATGCCAGAGTCAAAAGCCCTAGCGAAGGAATGCTAGGCACCTGGTGAAGGAATGCCAGGGTGAAAAGCCCTAGCGAAGGACTGCTAGGCACCGGGCGAAGAACAGCTCGGCATCCAAGCCCTGGCAAAGGATCGCCAGGCAAAAGTCCAACCAAATGAGCGGTTGGCATCAGGTAAATTCTCCCGAGAGGAGGAGGTGAGGACGCGTTCCCCGTCGAGGGAACAGTAGGCGTCGGTTCGACCTAGGGCTCCATTTTGGAGACCAAAGTCAGAACCAAGACAGCTAAGGCTGTATAAACTAATTGTTTTATTGTGTTTTGGACTAACCCTGGATGCAGGACCGAAGGAACGTGTGTCTGCAACTTAGAGAGCCTCAAAGGAGTGAGGCAGCAGCTGAGCAGGGCGCCCTGAGTATCCAGGGCGCCCCCAAGGTGAACCAGAACCAAGTAAAGAAAAATGGGCTTCGGCTGCTTACTGGGCAGGGCGCCCTCAGCAGCCAAGGCGCCCTCGTTAGCCAGGGCGCCCTCAGCAGCCAGGGCGCCCCGCGCCCAAGACTGCGAAGCTTCATCTTAACCCACAGCCGAGATTTCTGCGCGGAAGAAGTCAGCCAAGGTGCCCTCTGCGACCAGGGCGCCCCCAGAGTCAAACCTATCCCTATTCGGATGGGATAACGTCTAAAAGTGGATCGCTCGACACGTGGCAGGGCGCCCCCGACGTCCAGGGCGCCCCAGGGTGCTATAAATAGCACCCAACGCCCAAGCCTTTCACATCAACTTCGAACCAAAGCTTCCAAGCTCTTCTGTGCTCACGCCGTGTCCGGAAACTGCCCAACTCGAGCGACGACGTCCTGCTGCTCCTGAAAGTCAACCTACAACCGGACGTCGGTAAAAGAAGAAATTATTTTTATTAAAAGTTTATGGTGCTATACTTGTAATTCTCTTTTTGTAAACTGATTTTGCGTTCATATAGAATTGCCCAAAGTAAACGATCAATGATCGTGAGCCTTGGAGTAGGAGTTGACCTAGGCTCCGAACCAAGTAAAAAATACTGTGTTCGTGTGTTTTGTTTCTTTCCGCTGTGCAAATTACTCTCTCTATAAATTCGAAAAGTTTGCCGATATTCACCCCCCTCTATCGGCTCTATCGATCCAACAGTATCTTCCGATCCATTCTAATATAGGGAAGACCCAATCTATCCATCTTGCAAATTCCATACAAAACTTTGTCTATTTGATGTCTTAACAGCACTTTCTCCTCATTAAACATAAAAGCTTGATTGGCCAAGTAGTCCGCAGCTGCATTCGCCTCTCTGTACACATGTGAGCATTCCACTTGATATTTCTTGAGTATCAATCTAATTTTTAAAACTAATTTCCTTTGTTCCCAGCCAACTGCTAAGGACTGTATAGATTTTAATGCAACCATTGAATCGAACTCTAACCAAACTGGTAAGAAATTGTGAGCTACACATAACTCCAGGCCAATCAAGATTGCCTCCAATTCTGCCTTTACATTAGTGCTCTCTCCCAAAACACCACATTTAGCCATGAGGATCTGACCTACTTGATCTCGAATAATCACTCCATATGATGACATTCCTGGGTTTCCTCTTGAACATCCGTCCGTGTTTAATTTGTAACATCCTTTTTCCGGCCTCCTCCAATGAACCACAGTGATAGTATTTCTAATTCTCACCTTGATAAACAACCCCCAATATTTGGCAACTTGTGTAAAACCTTTCCAATGCTTCCTTCTAATTATACCTGCCGCATCTCCTAAGATAATATAATGGATTATGCTTCTTCTGATTTTCTGGGCTTCTTGTTTACAACCTTTGTGTTTAGCATCATTTCTAGCCTTCCATAAGAACCATAAAATTATAAATGGCATAGCTTCCCTTATGTGTCCTCCTTGAGACCATTCTGACCCTAACTTCCAATTTAAGATTGATGCACCTCCCTGCACGTCGAATATGTCCATAAAGTAAGACCATATCTCTTCATCAATTGGACCTTTAAAAAACAAGTAATCCCAAGTTTCCATATTTGAACAGCAAAAGCATTTGGAAGCTAAATGTATTCCTCTCTGTTGAAGAATAGAATCCACTGGTAATCTTTCCTTTAGAAATCTCCATGAGAAGATAGCAATGCTTGAACTTAGAAGACCATTCCAGATTGCGAAATATATTGGAGCCACTTGTTGTATTTGTCTAATACTATTCCATGCAGATTTTAAAGAGAATATGCCATCCATTGAGGGTTTCCATATAATATGGTCCGGCTCTTCCAAATTTATAGGGGTTTCTGCAATTTCATTAGCCAAGTTGTATGTAGTCAACCTCTTAATTCTATCCATCTTCCAATAAGGTCCATCTAATAGATCAGCCACCTTTAATTTAGAATTTTCAACCGAGGCACAAGATTGAGAGATAGGACCACTATCAAGCCAAGAATCATACCAAAAGTTAATCTTTCCATCTCCAAGGATCGAACCTATATTTTGTTTAGCCAAGCTTCTGATTTTAATTAATCTGCGCCAAACCAGAGAAGCTTTACTTTTTAATGTTGCAATGGTAGGATGAGAGGAGCCACAATACATTTTTCTAAGAAAGATTGCCCAAGGAGTAGATTGTTCTTTGAATCTATACCATAATTTGACCGTCATAGCCATGCCAAAGTCAGCTAATTTTCTTACCCCTAGACCACCTTCCAATTTTTGCTTACTAATCTCTGTCCAAGCTACCCAGTGAGGTTTCCTCTTGTCATTTGTAGAGCCCCAAAAAATGCTAGCAAATATCATCTCCAACTTATG
The DNA here is from genome assembly GCA_024364735.1 of Boesenbergia rotunda. Classification (NCBI taxonomy): domain Eukaryota; kingdom Viridiplantae; phylum Streptophyta; class Magnoliopsida; order Zingiberales; family Zingiberaceae; genus Boesenbergia; species Boesenbergia rotunda. Next base: position 73,690 of record JAGFNQ010006001.1, read on the forward strand.
CAGAATTGATATGGGAGGAAGAAGTACTTGCAGTATGTATAAAGGCATTGAGGTTAGCACACTTTGAATTAGTAATAATCTGCCACCATATGAAAGACACGTTGTGTTCCAGCCTAGAAGTTTTTGCCTTATCCTATCCAACAAAGATTGGAAAAACACTGTCTTTCTATGTCCATTAAAAATTGGGATGCCTAAGTATTGCATAGGCCATTTACCTTCTAAGAAACCTGTAGCAGCAAGAATATATCCTCTACGGACAGCCGGTATATTTCTTGCAAGATAAACAAAACTTTTTCCAGCATTAACAGATTGTCCTGACTGCAATTCATATTCATCAAGGTAGGCTTTAACCTTCTTCACGCCATCTATAGATCCATTTAAAAAAACCATAACATCATCCGCATAAGCAAGATGAGAAATTCTCATATCACATCCTGTAGAAAAATATAATTTTGGATTATTAGTGTAACGCCCGCCCTTATATCTACTCTCGGGGCGGGGTTACGTACATTCAATCATATAGTAATATATTTTTTTCTATTTCTATCTTCTAGCATGACATTAAAACAACAATGCAAGGACTTAAGGGAACTAGGTACTAAGCATGCTTGCAAAAATTATCAAGTGTCATTCTATAACATGATAACATCACTAGTAATGTAACTCATAACATAATCAAGTGTAAGAGACCTCCAAGGTAAACACTATCATGCCATGTCAATCCTAATCACTAATACTTATTGTCAAGGAGCATAACATAAGCATAAATATATAGATATAGAAATCTTTCTTCCCGAGCCACCACCCCACACATCTTCAGCCTCCTGCCTCTTCCTTCCATTTAAGTGTTATCTGCAGCATAAGACAACACATAAACTAGTAAGCAAAATGCTTAGTAAGGATCCTGTCCTACTCGCAAAATCCGTGCGAAAGAATATAACATGTACACATAATCAATCATAAGTATAAGTTCATCAAAGCATATTAAACATCTAAGTTTCTAAGCATGCAGTATCAAGTACCATAAGCATACTCTTCACATATAACAAATGCTTTCAATGAATGTTTTCAAAACAATTCCATAATGGTATTACTTAAAAATACATCCATATCATATTGGGCCCTGTTGTGTACCAACTATCGCGCGGAAACTATTGCGCGTTCCCTAATGAATTGGGGTAGCGAGCCACCAATTCATTAGAGCAGGACCCTTCCGTCCTACCGGAGCCACGTTAACATGCACCCCGGATTTATTTAACGACCCCCTTACGAGTCGGGTACACAACTTAAAAGTAAAATACTTATCATGCTTTTACATATATGCTAAGGAATACTCTATATTCACTCTTATGGGACACACCACTCTTCAAGGGTGCTCATGATCCCGTAGGGACACACCACACAACATAAGGGGTGCTCTTGATCCCATACTTATTTGAGTATCCCTTCAAGCATTTTAACATATCACATGCAATTTCATAAAGGTGCCCCCCAGGGGCTATAAGGCATGCTCATATATACATCATATTTCATGCATGTTCATACCTACATCATAGTTCACACATGTTCATATATACATCATACTTCATACTTGTTCATACATGCATCATATTTCATACATGTTCATACGTACATAATATTCCATACATGTTCATACATATATCATATTTCATACAAGCTCATACATATTACTTTGCTAACATAATCATGTCCCGTAGGGTAGTTTAGCCTTCACATTTCACATATCATTCATGCAACTTATTAAACATAAAGCACATCATGAGATAATTATACAACCCTAAACCTTAGTCCTTCTAGGGTTGGCCGAAACTTAAGTATAGGGAAAATTAAGGTTTGAACTAAATATTCCCACATACATTCATACAAACACCTTGTATACACTATCCTACAATATATTAAACATGGATATATTTTAGAATAATTCAACCCTCACTAACCCCTTTTTCTAGGCCTTGGCTGAAACCCATCCAAGTTCTAAACCCTAGATTTTGTTTACAACATATTGAAGGATACACATACACATATACTCTAAGTGCTAAGGGGTTTACTTATGTGACAAAAAGTAACCAAAAGCCTTCCCCAAGGGGGGGTGACCGAAACTCCTTCAAGAACAAAGCCCTATGTTTTGTTCACCACATTTTGCATAAACCACATATACATATATCCTAAGTTCCAAGGGTCTAATCATGTAGCAAAAGAACCCAAGGCCTTCCTCTAAGGGTGGCCGAAACTTACAAGGAGTGTAACCCCTAGTTTTTCTTTCTTTTGTTCATACCATCATGAAGAAATTCAATATACATATATACTCTAAGTCTCAAAGGTCTTCTCATGTATCAAGGAAGAACCCAAGCCTTCCCCTAAGGGGGTGGCCGAAACATGCAATGGAGAAGAAGTCCTCATTCTTGAAAAATCAAGGAGAATAATCACACCACAACTATTACACTGCAGGCGAGGGGATACTTACATCCTTTCGCTTGATTTCTACTTCTCTAAGATCTTAAGGTGCCCTTGGTTGAAGGAAGGTGAGTATTTCCTTTGTTTGCCTTCTCTTAGCAATCTTGGCCCTAGTAGAAGGTAAGAACCTTAAAGGGTTCTTCTTCCTTCCAATTCCCTAGGGTTAAAACCCTAGGGTTTACTTTTCGAAAATGGAGAGGGAGAAGAAGAGAATTTCGGTGATGAGGGGAGGAAGAAGAAGAGAAAGAGGAAGTTATTCCAACTTCCCTTATTTATACTTTTCTCATGAAAAGACATGTCTCTTCACCTCCCTAGCTTTTAACAAGCATGTTTCTTATTCCCTCTACAAGAAACATTGCTTGGTTCATTGGTTATGACATGGTGATGCAACTAGGAGGTTCAAGGTTCAATCCTTGCTTCCTCCTTTTTATCACATTTTGCACTAATCCATATCAAAGCCCATTAAGCCAAGCCCATCATGAAATTTCATAATATTAATTATATTCCATGATTTCACAATATTTTCATAATATTAATTATATTCCATGAATTCATAATATTTCATGATACTATTTCATGAATTCCATAATATTTCATATTTATGAATTCATATATTTCATAATATTCCATGATAATATATCATGAATTTCATAATATTTCCTATTTATGAATTCATAATATTTCATAATATTTCATGATACTATTTCATGAATTCCATAATATTTCATATTTATGAATTCATAATATTTCATAATATTTCATGGTACTATTTCATGAATTCCATAATATTTCATATTTATGAATTCATAATATTTCATAATATTTCATGATAATATATCATGAATTTCACAATATTTCCTATTCATGAATTCATCTATTTCATAATATTTCATATGGGAAATTTTGGGGCGTTACAATTAGAAAACAAAGCCTCCAAACCTCTTGAAAAGAATTCTGAAGCAATAATAAATAGAAAAGGGGATATAGGATCTCCTTGTCTTAGGCCTCTTCCTGCTTTAAAAAACCCCTCAAGATGCCCATTGATACGAAGCGAAAAATGACAAAAGCTTATACATCTCCTGATCATATCTATAAAAGAGCTCTTAAAACCAAAAGCTGCCATGATCCTGAATAGTAAACTCCACTGTACTCTGTCAAAAGCCTTAGCCATATCAAGCTTCATCATCAGATTCCCTCCTCTAACATGAAAGTTCAACTTATGAGATAGTTCTTGGGCAAAAAGAATATTATCAGAAATTAGTCTGCCTTCCACAAACCCACTTTGAGACGGTGAAATGATTTTGCTTAGAGTCTTTACTAGTCGATTCGCCAACAACTTTGAGATTATCTTGTAAGAGACATTACATAAGCTGATAGGCCTGAAATCCTGCCATTTTTGAGCATTTGTTATCTTTGGAATTAAGACAATCGTTGTAGCAGACATACCTTTTGGTAAGTATCCTCCCTTTAAAAAATCCAACACTGCTTGATGAACATCTTCCTTAACAATATCCCAGCAGGAAACATAAAAGGCTGCAGAGAAACCATCTGGGCGTGCTGCACTGTCTTGATCCATTTCCCAAATAACTTCTTTTATATCTTCCAAAGATGGAATACTGGTGAATACTTCATTATCTTCCTCAGTGATCAAATTCGGTATATGCCTCAGATCTGCTGACATACAATTAAAACTTTCTCCTATTAATAGCTGTTCAAAATACTTAACACCTGAGGCTCTAATAAGATCTGGCTCTTCTAAGCATTGCCCTTCATCCCAAATACGAAAAATTCTATTAGTAGCCCTTCTTATTTGAACTTTGTCATGAAAAAATCTTGTATTTTTGTCCCCCTCAGCCCTCCATTTAACTGCTGCCCGTTACCTCCAAAAATCTTCTTCCATTTGAAGGGTCTTAAAGAGATGAGCTTGACATTTGTTCTTGTTGATTAAATTTTCTTCTATAGGTTCTGTATCAAATTGCTTCTCCGCAATATCAAACTGATCTTCAGCTCTTTGGATGTTATCATGGATATTTCCAAATACCTCCTTATTCCACCATTTTAAATGCTCCTTTAATCTTTTTAGCTTACACTGCAATTTAAGAAGACCATAAAGAGAACAAGGCAGGTTCCATTTAACCTTACCGTTTGCATGAAACCATGATGTCGTAACCACATCCTTTGGAATCTGAATGAAGCCACTGTCTGCTCAAATTTTGGGAAAGAAATCAATAGAGGGCAATGATCTGAGGCAACACGACTTAAGTGTTCCACACGAACTGAAAACCCATGACCTTGCCAGGAAGAAGATATTAAAATTCTATCCAGTCGCTTCCAAATTCTATTATTTGTCCAAGTGTAACAATCCCCCACATAACCTGCATCCATCAAACCTGTGGCCATCTAAAAATTATTGAAGTCTTCTATTGCTCCTGGCCTAGACACAGAATCAGCAGATTGTTCAGAGGCATTAGCAATAATATTGAAGTCACCACCTACCATCCAGAATTTTTCCAACTCTGGCTTAATATTCATCAACTGTTCCCAGAGCACATATCTATCAGAACGTGAGCATTTAGCATATACTATTGTAACCAACATGTCTATTGGTAGAGTAGAAGATTTCAAGCTAAGATGCAAAAATTGTTCATGATTTTCCAAGACATTGCATTCAATATTAATGTCATGTAAAAATCAAATTTTTCCAGAACAATTGGAGATCACTGAAGATAAACCCAATCTTTTTGTAATAAAAGATGTATCCAAATTAATAAAAGGTTCTAAAATACCTAGAAAATTCAAATGATATTTATTCTTCAAGAAAAGTAATCTTCTAAGAGATGAGGGGTTACCAACTCCCCTAATATTCCATATCATACCCGGCATCAAGACAATGCTAGATGAGAGACCATTTAAGCTTGGGATTGACTTCTAGTGATACGCCGGGAAACACCAGAAGGAAAATTCTTGATATTTCCTTTTCCTTGAAGATCAATATGACTGGAATCTCTAATTGATATGGAGAAGGAAGAAGACCTTTTTAATTGCCTTCCTTCATCTTCTTCAGAAACAAAATCTCCATAAAATCTTTTATCACCTCCTCGCCTCTAGAAACTTTCATATTATCTAGCATATGCACTGTATCTGCTGTCATATTATGTTGTGTATCTGATAACCTTAATAACCCATTTGTAGAGCTATCCTCTGGAGTATTTGTGACTTCGAAATCCTTCACTGATTTTTCCTGTGACTTTGTTACATTTTCTCTCTGAACTCCTTCAGCACCTGAAATTACCACAGTTTCATCATGGTCATTCTGCATGTCATTCTCCTGCCCCTCATTTATCCTTTCTTGAGGCAACATTGATCCCAAATCTATATGCTCAGATACATCTCTGTTATCCTTTTCACTCAAAGTCTTTTGTTCTAAGTTCTCCTCATCTTCCAAATTGTGAAATAGGTTCTCATTTTCAAAATTTACTCTTCGGGGACCAAGTTGATGACTGTCCATTTTCTTCTTTTGAACCCAAACATGTTTTTCTATTCCATGTGGATCTTCAAGCTGCTTTCCATTTAAAATTTCTCCATCTACCATACCAGAATTTTTAGCTTGCTTTTGCGGTAATCCACCTCTTATTTCCTCTTCATTAATCATGTTGATAGCTCTGTTGTTCTTCTTATCAAATTTCTGCTGACTACCTTTAAAATAACATTCCTCAATGGAGTGTCCCAGATGCAAACATTGCTCACAGTATTTTGGGTATTTCTCAAAAATGACCTTTTGAAGCCTCTTCTCTTCGCCAATCCCAATCCAAAACTCTTCCACCCTCTGTTTTAATAAATCGATTTCAACGCACACTCTCACCATGTATAGCCTTGAGCCATCCGAAGTAGCTTCATCTATTTTGATTGGCTTCCCAACTATTCGAGCAGCTGAAAACAGGCAATTTTTATTAAACATATGTATCGGAAAATCTGGAAATTGGATCCAAACTGGAACTATGGAGGATTCGGCCCCATATGAGAAATGTGGAGTCCATTTGAAGATTAGCAGAGGGACACCAACAATATACCAGATACCCCGAGACCAGATTCTTGCCATATCTTCATTAGAGGTCAGATGTAGGAAAAGGTGCCCCGATCTCAGAAACCGGATATTGTAAAGGCTAGATAGTCCTAGGTTCTTGAAAGCTTGTGTCGTAGCCGAGAAACTAGGTCATTTTCTAGAGAATATTCCAATCAAGGAGAAGTGATACGAATCAGCCATAGAGATTACCTCTTCCTCTGTATAGAAGATGCCAGGTTTACTATTGTAAACCGTCACCTCCTTAAAGTCGTCTCCCACATCAAAAGTCTTCTTCAGAGCCCTTGGTGAGGTTGGTCTCAGGATCGCTGCATATGTAGATGATCGCTCAGCCATAACCCCTTGGGAGATCATCTTATCCTCCGAAGATTTCAGTGAAGTATTTGGAAGAGGAGGAAAATGAGATAAGTCCGGAGTCGGCGTCTTGTTGACGCCGGCAGCCATCGCCGAGGAAGAAAGGCGTGCCAAGCGCGCAAGCGCCTGTTCAGCCCGAATCGCCTTTGAATCGCCTGATTCGCCTCTTACTGTCAAATATGAAAAAACTATAAGTTTTCTATTTTATATATAAACCTTTACAAAAAGTTTCAATGCAATCTCTTGGCTCCATGTAATGCATCTATCTGCTACCTGAAATAAAAGTAGATAGTGGGGGTGGTGAGTTCGGGTGGACTCTGTGGGTATATGAGTACATAAATGTAAGGCATCATAAAAGATATAACAAGCAAATGAAATAACAGTGTACAGTCTCTAGGAAACAAAAAAAGAACTAAGCATGTATGAAAACTATGTTATAACATAATATCAAAACATACATACATGTCAGCCAAATGCAACAATCATAGCTCATATAAACATAGCAAACACAAAAAATGCATATTGCAATAAATGTATATGATGCAATGACATGTGTCACCCCTGACATCAGTCAGGCCGCCATCACATCACATCTGTATGGCTGAGTCGGTAGGGATTTGACAACTGTACGCACTCCAATGAATACCACTAATATATATGGTTGAGTGGACAGGATGCTGGGGAGCCAACTACTCTAAAAATCTCGAGAATAAGGGGGAGCCACCAACAACTCTAGTATCCCTCGAAAAAAATAATGGTGAGGGTGTTAACTGCTTGCCTACAACTCCAACATCCACTATACATGAGTGATCGACTGTGGCATAATAGGACAGATGCTCACACTCTAGCAACTACTACGATGAGTGGTTGAGTGGGCAAAGCAACTAAATGACTAACGATGGCTTAACCATATGGAACATAATACTCGTCATCATTCAACGGTGCAAACATGGTGCATGATACTAAATGCACAATCAACCAAGAATACCAATAATGCAACCATACGATAAATAAAATCCAGAGTCACCAAACATGCAACTAAACTACTGGGTAGGGTATCTCTAATGTCAACCAACCCTAGTCGTGTGTAATGATAGTTTTCTAAGTACTCGCGTACAAGTGATACTTTACAGAATAGAAAAAATCAAAGGTGAGATTGTACGAATATAAAACATGATTATCTCGAAGATCAAGCAAAGAAAGTGTCAACGGATGATATTAAAAACAACAAAGGACAAGGTTAAGCAGTCCTACTCAGACATAAACAGTCATGCATTTAAGATAAATAATATACAGAATACAAAAGGAGAAGTACCTGCCTTTATCGTAGACCGTTCAGAAAAGACTCCACCTCTAGAGTCTCGTATCAAATCAAAATCTTGTATAACAATTAAGTTATAAACAAATTTACTAAGATAGCAAACTACATATAAACACATAACAAATAATTTAAATTGAATGTCATACATAATTAGGATCGTCCTAATCGTCTTGTCCGTTAGTTTATCCGTAACATAATGATTAATCTTCAACCAAACCCAACTATAAAATCTTGGTTCAGCTTAGGTCTAAGTTAGATCTACCCAAGATCTAACTCACCTATCCCCAACCACCCTTGGTAAATTCGAAAAGTCACAACCAACTCAGCAATAGGTGCACACCAACTCCACGCAAGCTCACGATAGCAACCCACAGAGCAAATCAAAACTCACGATACAGTCCCCACAATCTAGCTCTAAGGAACAATTGCAACACCAACCTAATCCTAAGAATACTTGGCAGCAAGGAAGAACTGAACAGGCCAAGACCAAGCGAGCAAAACTGTACCAATATCAACAGGTTCCCTACCGAAATCCTAAACAACCTAACAAGAGATCTACACACTCTAATATCACATTCATCAAAATCAACCCAAAACAAATGCAACACTTGAATGGTGATGTAGCCTGCTCAAATTCGACGATCTTACCTCACGAACCATCCTCCTCTCAGGTGTGCACCTCTCCTTAAATATCCAAATCCAAAGCCTATCAAACATCGGTAAATTTCAATGGAAGCAGAACAACCCACAAATCGAAAGTCGAAACCGCATACGCCCCAATAGAAATAAGTAGCAAGCACTAGGATTGGTGGAAGACACTCACCAGTGTCCTACCGGCGATGAATCCCTAATCGGTGGCCGCCACCAATGGTTAACTCACTGCCAATGTCGAGGGTCTTCAAATCGGCTAGGTAGGGGAGGATGAGAAAGGAAGGAAGGTCAGGGAGTATGGCTCTCGGTTGCTGTTGTGCGGGCGCTGCTCTCGGCAGAAGATGTGTAGAAGAAGAAGAAGAAGGAGAAGGAGAGGAGGAGAAGGTTAGGGTGCGGCGGTGAAGAACGGCTCGTGCGTGTGATGTTGACGTTGGGGAGAAACACGGGGAGGAGAGGGATTAAAGAGAGAATTTTTAGGATTTTTTTTATTAGTTTGGCCTTTTGCAAAAAGGTCCTCCAAATTCTAATATTTGCAAACCACTCCCTAATTTATGGGTTTATTCAATTTAAACCCTGTGAATTCTTGTATTTAACATAAAATTTTTGTTTTGAAAACAAGTAATTAAGGGAAGCATAATAATTTTCTAAATTATTACAACATGTGCATCACATAAATATAGGATACACACATGTGCAAATATAAAAATAGAATACATTTTTCATAAAGAAAATATACTTGTCGTATGACGTGTAGAGGAAACGATATCAACTAGCAAACCTTATCAAGTTTGCCACTATCGATATCCACACCAAGATATCTTCGAGATGACTTCTCAAAGCCACAATGTTTTGTCTCGGATTTGGTACTAGTCAAATAAAGAGACCATGCTATCTAACAGAGAGGAAACTCCGGCTCAACTTTATACCCGACAGCAAGGGCAACCCAGCAGCACAAAGTGAGGGAAATGAGTAGTCGGAGGGGCTTCTTTCCAATGCCCTTTGTGGCTGCTGTTGGTGGCTTTTGGACTGGTAAGCAGTGGTCGGTAGTGGGGCGTCCTGTCGGCTGCGAGTGGCTAGAAGGCTGATGGTTGGGATGGTCGGTGGTGGCTGGGGCAAAAGCACAAGGAGGGTGGGTGGCAGCAAGAGATGGAGAAAAGGCGAGGGAGAGAAACCTAATCACTATTAGTTTATTCCTTAATAAATTAATTAATTACTTCTCCTCATGGAGGGGTATATATATACTTCTTCACAATGACTTAGGGGAGCAAGTAATCTCCCAAACCCTTTAAACAAATAAGCTAATCCGATCTGCTATCATTAAGCTTAGTTCAAAACCTAACGATCTTAGTTTACAACCAAACTAATTTTAGTTCATAACTAAACTAAACCAATTTAGTTTATTACTAAACCACAATGAATCCAATCTTACCTACAAGAGACGTGGCCCACCATCGCTTCCATTTCAACAAATATATTCTATATTTGCACCTCGTCTAGTCCTTCCAGACTTAGTTTCTCTCAATTTGAGAATCTAATTCTCAAACTTATTTTAAGTCTTTCAGAAATACGTGTAATGCATGTGACACAATAAGTTTCTGATTTATATTGGTCATCCATAATTAACCATTAATTATGGATTGATCATGAGTGACACCTAATAATACATGATGATATCCAATTAACCGAAAAATCACAGTTAATCTCAAAGAATTTTGAACCATTCAGTAGCTATAGTTATCAGTGCATCTATTACTTTCACTTATCTTATACTCACTTAGTTCTGGGCATAGTCTATGTGTCAGTCCCCACTAGGCTAACTATGTCAGACCTAGTCCAAGTAGTAATTCCTTGTCCCGCATATTTGAATTACTCAAAAATGTTTCCAAGAAGATCATTCTCTTGAAGTGTAATGCTTTGGTCAAAGATATACTAGTAATAATTTTGACAATAGACCATAGGGTCTACGTCTCCTTATAAAAGGAGTGGTCAATCCTCTATGGGTTATTCAAATACCTTCAGATATATTGACTTATACTCAATCATCCCAGAGTTACACCTCCTAGGAGATATTTATTAAGATGTCAAAGAATAAACCTCCATGACGAAGATGACTAGAATACCTCAAGTTTAAGGAAACTTACACTCGAGTTGTAATGAGATCTTCATCGACATGTAGAGAACCACATAAAGTCTCGTTGCAGGTCACATCCAATGAACTAGTTACCTTAACCAACATCCAAATGTTAACACTCAATATCCCAATATTTTCAACGGTGAGAATCAATTGCTTGGATAAATCAAGGAGCATAATATATGCTAGTCTTACAGAATTGATGATGTCCAATCTCATCAATTCATTGATTATGGAATATTTCAATATGTACATAATTACATATGGAGAGATACCCACTAATTATGATCCAATTACAATTTCTCTCATACTATACATTGTATTATGGACTTCATTAATTAAGTTTAAGATCAATATCATATACATAAAGAATGTATGCCTAAATAAGAAATTTTATTTATCTAATAAATAATACAATATCTAAGGCGATTGTCTTAAGACACTCTCAAACATAACATACTCTCACTTGGTAAAGGGAGAGTTTTCTGAACTTCAACAAAATTCTGATTCCTCGTTATCCTCCTAAAAGAGATAAGACTTCTGACTTGTGCGTCGTAGTGGGCTCCACCTAAAAACCTTCCGGTGTGATCCCATTAATGCTCGTGTTAATCTCGTAGGGCGTGAGCATCTTCTCTCCGTCACCGTCTTTGTGAGTTGCGTGCTTTGGTGACTCGCCATCTGCATCGTTCCCTTCCGGAACAAGTTTGGCGCCATCTGTGGGAAACTAATCAAAGCACCAGAAGGAGAACCATGATGGCGGATCTAGAGGGACAACCCATCATCCTGACGAGAGAGGAGTTGGATCGTCTAGTCGCCAATGCCGTCAAAGGAGCGCTGGAACAATACTAGATCGAGCAAGCCACCTCACGACAAGCGACTTCGATGCAAGGCGAAATCCTGAGAATGTCTGTCTCGCACCACCGAAACCGAAGATCTGTCTCACCACCAGTGGGATAAGCAATGATAACTCCAGCGCCCCAGCGAGATTCCTTGGGAGACCTGGAGAGGGCACACTTTGTCGCCTCCAACACTCTAAGGAAGGAGGAAGGACCGGGGACAGTCGAGACCTCCAAGGCCCTCATGAAGTCTCCGTCTACCCCTTTTTCTCCCAAAATCGTAGTGGATCCCATGCCCAAGCAATTTCGTGGTCCAGGAATTGTTGACTACGATGGAAAGATGGATCTGGAGGATCACATCTACAAGTTAGAGAATGCGGCCCTCCTACACCAATACACAGATCCTGTGAAGTATCGGGTGTTCCTGAACACCTTGTCAGGAGCCCATAGATGGTTCCAAAGGCTGCCCCAAGGTTCGATAAACTCTTTCCAGGAGTTTAGAATTATCTTCTTACACCACTTCGCCAGCAGCCGGCGATACCAGAAGACGACGTTGAACCGTTCGCCCTCAAGTAGGAGGCCAAAGAACTGCTGAAGGAATATATCCAGTGGTTCAATCAGGTGGCTCAAGACGTGCCAACCACTACTTCAGAGATCCTCATCAGTGCCTTCATGCAAGGACTCTCTGAAGGCGATTTCTTCCAGTCGCTAGTGAAGAAGGCACCAACCAACTTTGACGACTTATTAGGGTGCACCGTCAAGCACGTCAATGTCAAAGAGGAACAATACGCCCGCCGCAAAGATCCAGCGGGTGCCCCTATTCAGATCTCGGTACGATTCGAGAGAAGAGAACCACCCGCACCAGCCCAGGCAAAAGATCCTCGCTCAGGGAAGGATCTGTTAGGATGTATACTAAAAGCATTGTCTTTTCTGTATGAACATCTACATTTTGAAAAGAATCACAAGATCACTGTTGCATGTTTATATTAGTATGTGCAAAATGTCTAACATTTTACACTGTAGATAACATGGTGTGTGGTATCACACGAAGATCATGTTATCAATTCCTTGTAAAGTATAAGTAGAGGCTCACAACCGAGATGGAGTTGGAAAAACCATCGGGATGGTAGTATAATTTGGTGTTGGTTTGTCTTGACCATAGAATTACACTAATGCACTTTGTGTGCATTGAGCATGACCGACATAGAGGTGATCCAATTTACATTGACTTTATAATTGGATCAAACCTCAGTTTATTATGGAGTACATACTCTGAATCCCGATATAATAACGGGTACATGTACTAAGTATTTATTTCTTTGATTTATCAATGAGCGAGATTTATTCTGTAAAATCGATAGACCAGGTAAATTGGAAAATAATATTATTTACATGGTGTGTCGTTGATTATAGACGGAATTCATGTACTAGTGAGTCGAGATGATGATGCCCCCTTGATGAGCTCATAAGGTTCATCATGTTAAATCCTGCAGGTGGACTTGGTCCAACATGATGATAAGGATGAGTGGTACTAATCAAAGAGTTAGAGGTTGATTAATTAAAATTGTTAGTAATTTAAATTAATCAATGGGCATTTGATATCTTAATCACGGGGAGAAAATGTACCCATAATAGGTGGAACCCATATGTAAATATGGGGGTTGGTGAGGTAGTTCAATGGAGAACCTTTACTGGAATTGTTCTTCATTAATGCATCAGGTTTGGATCATTAGCAGGCCAAGACCCAACTCCTCCTCATGGACGCTATTGTAGCCTATAAATACCCCATGGTGTCATGAAACCAAGAACTCCAATTGATCATCAACACCCGAGGCTTTTCTCTTCTCTCCCTCTCCTTCTCTCTCCTAGGGCAGCCGGCGGTGTGGAAGAGGAGATCACTTCCTCTTCTTTTCTTCTCCCTTCTCTTCTCTTGGTTGTGATCGCAAGGAAGAAGAGCATCTCCTTCTCTTCTCATGGCTGGGACGATCATGAGAAGTAGAGGAAGGGATAGCCGGCGGTGAGGAGAGGAGAAGTGGTGCTTAGTGCACTGGCGAGAGGGAAGTGCAAGGTGGCCGGTTAGGGTTGTTGGAGAAGAGGATTGCTCTCTTCTTCTACATCTTCTTCTTCATCTCCTCTAGCTTCCTCTCCTTTGATACCTTGAGGCCGACACTCAGTGGTGGTTGGAGGTGCTCGGCGACGCTCGGTGGAGAGGAGGAAGGTGTCGGCGGAAACCCTAGAAGAAGGGTTTGGTTAGCGCAAGGAGGAAGGAAGAAGAAGGGATTGTTTGGAAGGCCTTGGTGACTCCTGTTCTTGGTATATCGTAGCCCACACAACGTCCAAGAGGGGAGGGTCATACAATAGAAGATCAAGAGGTAAAAGAAAAGGTATAACCTTCTCTTTGGTTCCTAGTTCTATTATTTTATGTGGTGTTGATAATTAATCTTGTTATTAATTATTTGTTAATTAATTGTCATGATTAATTATCTTGGACCCTATAATAAACACAAAAATCGGCGATCCGCTTGTTGTCTTTTCCGTGACTAATTGGTTAGGCGAGTTACAAGGCTTGAACATCATGTTTGGCCAAGTTGTAACTCGAATCAATTAGTACGACGACGAGACGGTCGTTTGGGAGATAGGTCTCCATTCGGATTAAATTTTTTAATCCGTAGACATGTAGAGGTTTCTCATGGACGACCCGGTGTTTGCTTAGGAAACCCACCACTCTATCCAACAACTGGTATCAAAGCTGAAGTTTCCAGTTTTGTGTGTTTAGGATTTGGTTACATTTTGCACTTTATCATGTATTTAATTTTTTCCGGATAATAGTAGGATGTGCGTAGGCTAACTCTTTGGTTGCAGGCACGAGATTCCAACTATTATGGCTTAAATAATGTGTGTATGTGATTGGTTGTGCATGGTTGTAATTATTTGAATCATCGGGGTTGACGAGGCAAAATTAGTATTTAATTTTTGTAATTAAATACGGCACATGTTTAGCTGAGCTTTTTATTTACTTTCGATCTAGATTTTATGTACACTCATTTGTGGAGTATAGGATCGATGGATGTAAATAAGTAGTTTATCATCTCGGCTCAGAGATCCCTTCAATGGTGTCTTGCGCATGGTGTAGGGAGGAGCGGACAAGGTGGCGACATGACTAAAGGCGCATTGGAGACTAAAGCCATGATAGTTGGAAAAATTTAGAACTTTTCTTATTTATTGTTTTAGTTTATGTGCTTGTCGTGTGCATGAAAATTCCTCATTATAAATTACTAAGTGGGAGAGGGACCCTAAGGGTCCCGCGATCTCCATTACTAATTTGACAAGTGATGCGAACAAGTTTGCGCGTCGACTCTGAGTGTCTTCCTAGCCCTCGGATGAGCTTGTTTTGCGGATCACTGGGTCAGACATGATTATAGAAAATTATTGAAGAGCGTGTGATTTTCCCCATCAGACGACACATAATCTGAGATAATTTTCTTAGTATCGTATAATGGTAAACACTTAGATACAAATAATAGTATCCTCCCCATCGGAGTCACTGCTATTATTTGTATAGCCGAAATGAACCAACTATTAATTTTATTTGTCAAAAAGTTAGGTTGACAAGATAATAAAATTAATGGGTAAAATCTCCTCTTACAAATGTAGAATTCGTATACGTCCACACTATCGTGGCATGCGAAATTCTCGGTGTTTTGAGGTGTTGGTTGATTTCAAATTTATTGTTTTGAGGAATCAACATGTTTTGAAATCTAAAGTTGTGATTGTTGTGATCCTTAGAGATTTTCAAAATGACCTTTAATCCACTAGCTGTCATACTTAAGGATAACAAACTTACGGGCCCTAATTATATAGATTGGAAAAGAAACATGGACATTGCCCTAACTGCTGAGGAGTACAAGTTTGTACTCTATGACTTCTATCCTGAAAAACCTAGCAAGAATCCTGATGAAGAGAAGAAAGAATGCTATAAGAAGTGGATCAAAGTAGATGAGATGGCGCGGTGTTACATATTGGCATCTATGTCAAATGTATTGCAATATCAGCATCAGGCTTTTTCCACTACTTGTGATATGATGTTCAATCTCAAAGAACTCTTCGGACATCAGAATCGGGCCGCTAGGCATGAGGTAATGAGAAACTTGATGATGACTACCATGGTCGAAGGGACACCCGTGAGGGATCATGACCTCAAGATGATGGCCCATCTCAATGAGATGGAAGTCCTTGGAGCGGAGATCGATGAGGAAACCTAGGTAGATATCATTCTCCAGTCTCTGCCTAGGGTTTTGAGTAGTTCTACCTAAACTATAATATGAACAAATGTACATATTCGTTGGCAGAACTTCTGACAGAACTCCAGGCGGTAAAGGGGCTTTTCGTCAGAGTGTTCATGCTTTGGTTGCTCAGAAGGTTTCCACTTCTATACCGAAAGGCAGGAAGAAGAAGAAACAAGGTGGGGTAAAGAAGGCGGCAAGATCTCAGGCACCTCGGGCTGGCGTGAAGAAGCCGAAAGGCAAGTGCTTCACGTGCAAGCAGACTGGACACTAGAAGGTGAACTGTCCCCGTCGTCAAGACAAAGGTATATCTTTTTCTTTTGTCGTTGAAACATGCTTAGCGGTGTTATCTACCGATACCTGGTGTATAGATACAGGAGCCACTGATCATGTCTGCAATTCATTGCAGGGGTTCCAGAAAACCCGATGACTAGCTGAAGGAGAGATTACCGTCTACATGGGCAATACTACGGAGGTGGCGGCTATTGCAATGGGAAACGTTTATTTGTCTTTTGAGAGAAATATAATTTTAGTTTTAAGAAATTTCCTTTATGTACCTAGTTTTAGAAAGAACCTTGTTTCAGTTTCTAAAATAATAAAGGATGGATATTCTATTGTTTTTAATGACCATGTTGTTATAAAAAGGAACAGAGAGATTATCTGTTCAGATAAATTGGTTGGCAATTTGTATACTTTAGAACCAAAATCTCCCACGATGCAAATAGGAGTTAATAGCTCATCATCTAACCAAAATAAGAGAAAGGAACCTTCTGAGATGAACCAAATATATCTTTGACATCTAAGGCTTGGTCATATTAACCTTAGTAGGATTCAAAGGTTGATAGCTGATGGACCCTTGGGTTCATTAGTGGTGGAAGACTTCCCGACCTGTGAATCTTACTTAGAAGGTAAGATGACCAAGAGGCCTTTCAAGGCTAAGGGGTATAGAGCCAAAGATATGTTAGAGTTGGTTCATTCTGATTTGTGTGGTACTATGTCGATCCAGGCTAGAGGTGGCTTTGAATACTTCGTCTCCTTTATAGACGATTATTCAAGGTATAGGTACATTTACTTGATGTGCCGCAAGTCTAAATGCTTTGATAAGTTCAAAGAATTCAAGGCTGATGTGGAGAAACATCAAGGTAAAAGTATCAAGACACTACGATCAGATCGTGGTGGCGAGTACCTCTTGGGAGAGTTTAGGACTTACTTATCAGAGGCTGGGATTCAATCTCAATTGTCTGCACCCGGTACGCCCCAACAAAACGGTGTAGCAGAGCGGAGGAATACGACTCTTATGGAGATGGTTAGGTCAATGATGAGTTACTCCGAGTTGCCAGATTCGTTCTGGGGGTATGCTTTGGAAACGACAGCGTACATACTGAACTTGGTATCATCTAAGTCAGTACCCTCTACTCCCACAGAATTGTGGACTGCGCAAAAGCCTAGTCTAAGACATATTCGGGGTAGTCCAGCACATGTGCTGAAGGGAGATACTGATAAGTTGGAATCTCGTATAGAAGTGCGCTTTTTCGTAGGCTATCCTAGAGAAACGAAAGGTGGTCTATTCTATAGTCCTAAGGATCAGAGGGTAATCGTTAGCACGAATGCACAATTCTTAGAGGAGGACTATGTGATGAACCACAAGCCCGTGAGTAAAATTATTCTTGAGGAATTAAGAGGAGACGTTCTGACCTTAGTACCAACTGTACAGGAGGACATACCAAAAGTCACTGCACCGCGTGTCACAGAAGATACACAGGTGGTACCTCGTCGTAGTGGGAGGGTTGTTAGGCAACCTGAAAGATTCATGTTCTTGGGAGAGTCTTCAAACTTGGTCCCTGCGAACATGAACCGGATCCCTGGACCTATGATGAGCCCCTCCAAGATAAAGATGCGGAATCTTGGCAAAGGGCAATGAATTCTGAGATAGAATATATGAATTCTAATCACGTCTGGGAGCTAGTAGATCCACCCAATGGTGTAAAAGTCATTGGATGCAAGTGGATCTACAAGAGGAATTGAGGATCAGACGGGAAGGTTGAGACCTTCAAATCTAGGTTTGTTGCGAAAGGGTATACTCAGAAAGAGAGTATCGATTATGAGGAGTCCTTTTCGCCAGTAGACATGCTTAAGTCTATCCTGATTCTCTTATTTGTTGCCGCTGATATGGATTATAAGGTATGGCAGATGGATGTCAAGACATCTTTCCTTAACAGAATTCTTGAGGAGACCATCTACATGAAGTAACCAGAGGGATTCATTGCGAAGAGCAAAGAGCATCTTGTGTGTAAGCTTAATCGGTCTATTTATGGATTGAAGCAAGCTTCACGATCTTGGAACATCCACTTTGATGAGGTAATCTAGTCATATGAATTTATTCAAAGTCCTGATGAGTCATGTGTATATAAGAGATGTGACGGAAATGTAGTGGTATTTCTTGTACTATACATAGATGATATTTTGATCACTGGCAACAATGCCAAAGTATTTTCAGACATAAGGGTATGGTAATCCAAAATCAGTACTACTACCGCTAGAAAATCTAGATAATTGTGTTTGAGAGCGGTCAAGCCTATATTTCGTCGGGTGCTTCGTTTCTACATGTCGTTTCAACGACCCATAGCCGCCGCCGGCTTGGAATTTGTAGGAAGCATTACAATGCTTGCATTTTGCATGCATTTCTCCCGACGGAAGTGTGACCTTCTCAAAATGTTTAGTGAAAATAGACGATTTTAAAGGAGGATTATCCCGAACCTTAGAAGTAATCGCATCGGTACTTCCTTACGTTTCGGGGATTGGAGGGTGTTGGGGATGAGCCTCGGTCTCATCATCGGTGGATTGAATTTGAAGGTTGGGATCCTCGTATGCAATTTCTTTTCCCCTCTAAGATCGAGATGATGAAGCTCCGTGACCTCCTTCCATTATCGTCGATGAAGAACGCGGAGAGAAGTTGAGAGTTAGAGAGTTGAGAATGAGAGATTGAGAGAAGAGAAGTTGTGTTGTGAGTGAAAATGATGAAATGAGCTCCCTATTTATAGAGTTCGGATCATAACGGTCACTAAATCATATCCATTGATCAAAAAATGGTCAAATGATCTCATCCGTCCAAAAAAAAATCAAAAAGTCTCCAACGGCACTGAACCGGCGGTTCAGTGCCGTTGGAACCGGCGGTTAACTGCCGGTTCACGGTTTTTGGGCGCAGGAACCGGAACCGGCCCGACATCCTGCCGGGCTGGTTCCGGTTTGGTCCGGCAAACTGGGTCAACGGGCCACAGCCCGTTGACCCGGGCCGGTTCCGGGCTGGACCCGGCCCGGGGTCGGGTCTACCACCCTTACTCCCACTTCTCCTCTCCCCCTTCGGGCGGCGGCTTCCTCTTCTCCTTCACCGCTGCCGGCCGGACTCCATTCCTCCACCTTCCATCTTCTTCTCCACCACCTTCTCACCTTTTCTCCTCTTCATCCAGACGCAAGCTTCATCTGGGAACCCTAGACTCATCCAACCCGACGCCTACAACCAAACCCTAGCAATCTGGATCTTCCCTCTTCTCATCCCGATCGATCTGCTTCTCCTATCCACCCTCTTCGACCTCCATTGGATGACAGTTGCCTCTCCACCGTCACCACCGCCGGCCAGCCATCTCCTCACCCTCTTCACCACTCTCGGGGCATCACGCACGAAAGGGAAGCTTTATCCGGAGAACCCTAGCGCCCACCTTCAATCTCCTTCTCTTCTTCTTCTCCTCTTCTTTTCTCTCAACCCACACACACCTCTTCAGATCCGCAAACCCTAGAGGTGCCAACCTTCTATCTTCTTCTCCATCTCTTTCATTTCCAGCAGCTACTCATAACCTCCGGCCAGCAGCTACTCACAACCTCCGGCCAGCAGTTCTTCTTCACAGTTTTTCTTCGCCAGCAGCTCTTCAAATCCATTCCGGCAGCCCTTCATAAGATTTGATTATTGTGTTGATAGTTGGTTGTTTGTGTTAATTGGTGAATGATTGTATTAGATGGATCCCCCGATGTTTCAATTTGCATGTACTTGGGTCATTTTGCTTGATGCTCATTATGTGTTTGATGAAATTCCTAAACCATTTTGTTAATTGAATGTTTCATGTTTTCCTTATGTTCTTGTACTTGATTTGGATGCAATAGGTTAGGTCAGATTAGATTTCTTTATTACTGTAGGTTTTGCTCCATGTTTAGTTTTGTTGATGCTTTATTTCAAGTTGTCTTTTCTTTTTTGCAATTGTAGTTAGGTCAAATTAGATTTCCTTACCTACATTATCTTTCATTAATTAGAACTAGATTTCATACTCGCTTTGCTATTTTATTTCTTAGTCTTATCTCTCAACTCCAACCCCCAGTTTAATATCCAAAGTCCAAAAGCAATAACTTGGAATCCTAAGATTATTAACCTGTCATTACATTCCTTGAGAGAGATGACTCGAGTTACTCTATACTACATTAGTTTAGAGGAGTTTGATACTTTAATTGTATTTGAAACCGTAGTGCGACTAAAATGGTTATCAGTGAGCAGGTGGTCGAAGTCAAATGGGACCAACTAGCTTCCAGGCGATGCTACAATGTAGAGGTCAGAACAGAAGCTCGTAAGAACCGAAGGACGCATGAAGCGTTGCAAATCGACCTCGCCAACCCTCGAGAAAAGGAGGGGCCTAAAGAACAATGCAGTGAGGTAGAAAGCAATGAGGTCCAGATTCATTCTCAACAAGCGGGAGGAATTACGAGGATTGTGACTGATCTTACACCAGAGCTGAGAAGTTGTCTAATCAACTGCTTAAAGGATCATTGGTATGTGTTTGCATGGGCTACTGAAGAGATCAAAGGAGTCCCCCTTGCCTTGGCCACGAATCGGTTGCATATAACCCCAGGAGCTCAGCCAGTGAAACAAAGGCGAAGACACTTCGCACCCGAGCAGGACAAAATCATCAGGGAAGAAGTTGTTGGTGCAGAAAGCACCAAAGTCAAACCTGTGTTTTGATAATGGCAACAGGGTTCAAAAGTTAAGTCTTACTTGTTATCTAACATGTCACTTGAGTGTGCAAAGTAAAAAGCCCTAGCGAAGGACTGCTAGGCACTGGCGAAGGAATGCCAGAGTGAAAAGCCCTAGTGAAGGACTGCTAGGCACTGGCGAACGAATGCCAGAATGAAAAACCCTAGCGAAGGACTGCTAGGCGCCAGGCGAAGGACAGCTTGGGACTGAAGCCCTAGCGAAGGAATGCTAGGCATCGGGTGAAGGACAGCTCTGCATCCAAGACCTGGCAAAGGACCGTCAGGCAAAAGTCCAACCAGAGGAACGGTTGGCATCAGGTACATTCTCCCGAGAGGAGTAGGTGAGGACGCGTTCCCCATCGAGGGAACAGTAGGCGTCGGTTCGACCTAGGGTTCCATTTTGGAGACCCAAAGTCAGAAACAAGACAGCTAAGGCTGTATAAACTAATAATTTATTATTTTATAGTGTTTTGGACTAACCCTGGATGCAGGACCGAAGGAACGTGTGTCTGCAGCTCAGAGAGCCTCAAAGGAATGAGGCAACAGCTGACCAGGGCGCCCGGAGTGTCCCGGGCGCCCCCAAGGTAAACACAAAACACAACAAAGCAAAGACAGCTTCGACAGTTCAACTCCCGGGCGCCCCCGTGCTCCCGGGCGCCCCCGCTGCTCCCGAGCGCCCCCTGCGCTGCGGGCGCCCCCAATGCCAGCTACCGAAGCAGCTCCCTTCGAAGCTAGCAGATGACACTTTGACTCGGTCAATCCGGGCGCCCCGGTCAAAACTGATCCCGAAGGTAAAGGGATCAGACGCTGACCGAGAAATTGCCGGATCAACCGACACGTGGGGGGGGCGCCCCCGACGTCCCGGGCGCCCCTAGGCCCTATATAAAGGGCCCTCGACCCCAAGCTTCGAACATTACTTCAATCAACGCTTCCACGCTCTTCTGCTCTCGCGCCTCGCTCCGGAAACCTCCCAACTCGAGCCGACGACGTCCCGCTGCCCCGAAAAAGACAACCTACATCGGGCGTCGGTAAAAGAAGAGTCTCCTTTTAATTAATTAGTTTACTGTGCTAAATTTGTAAATCAATCCTTGTAAACTATTATTGCGCCTCATATAGAATTGCCCAAAGTAAACGGTCAACAACCGTGGGCCTTGGAGTAGGAGTCGACCCAGGCTCCGAACCAAGTAAAATCGATCGTGTCTCTGTATGATTTTGTTTTCTTAATTTCCGCTGCGTACTTGCTCTAAGTTTTTCCGAAAAATGATTTCCGATATTCATCCCCCCTCTATCGGTTCTCTCGATCCAACAAGTGGTATCAGAGCGGGGAAGTTCAAACATGGTGCAACCACCAGTTTGAAAAAAAAAATCGGATTTTTATTTTCTTTTTCTCGTTCGAATTTTCTTTAAATATTTCGTTCGAATTTTCTTTTTCACATTAATCGAGGTTGGTGCAACACCCCTCGCTATTTCATTTTATTCATCCCGCACTACTAATCCAAGACCTAGCCTTGGGAAAAAAAAATTTCTTGTTAGTTTTCTGTTTCAGATTAAATGGCCATGCAAGAAGGATTTAGCACCGCCAGACCTCCACTTTTCAGTGGAGAAGACTTTTCATACTGGAAAAGTCGAATGGAGGTCCACCTGAAAACTCAGGTGGACATGTGGATCATCATCCAGTCCGGACTGGAGATTCCCAAGAACGCTGAAGGAGTACCTCAAAGCTACTCAGAATGGGACACCGCTCTGAAGCGCAAAATAGAAGCCGACGCAAAGGCAACTCAGACCCTACAATGCGGGTTAACAAAAAAAGAGCTAAACCAAGTGAGCCCCTTCAACAGTGCCAAGGAGCTGTGGGCAAAATTGATCGAGCTGCACAAAGGAACATCAGACACCAGGATCAGTAAGAGAGACCTGCTCCTAAACAAACTCTACACCATCAAAATGGCCGACAATGAAACAGCAGCCCAACTCCATGCACGAATCTAAGAATTGATGAACGGTCTTCACACTATAGGTCACAAGGTCGAAAACCGTGACCTAATAAGGTATGCCCTCAATGCTTTCCCTAGAAATACCTTGTGGGCATCTATGGTAGATGCATACAAGGTTTCAAGGAATCTCTCTAAAATTAAATTAGATGAACTGTTTTCTGAGTTAGAACTTCATGAACAGACTAACTGCAATATGGCCGAGAAAGGTATTGCCTTTATTGCAGGAAAAATTGGAAGATCGACAAAGAAGAAGCCTCAACCTGAACCCGAGTCTAACTCAGACTCAGACACAGAAGAAGAAGAAGAACCCCAGTCAAACCTACTAGCACTGACCGCTTCAGAAGAAGTCGAGACCGAGTCAGAGTCAGAAAAGGATGATGGCAGACTAACCTTTTCAGAAGACGGCGAAATCAAGGTAAGCGGTTTCAATAAAAGTCAATTGAATGAACTTATTTCTTATCTCTCTCGAGATTTGGCGAAAGCCAAACTCCGAGTCGAATCCCTCCGACAGGAAGTAAAACTCCTGAAAGTGGGAGCTGACTCTAAATCCTTAACCGAGAAAGTTCAAGAAGGAACTCCTACTCAAGTTGAAAAACTTGAGAAAGAGAACTCCTCCCTGAAAACTCAGGTTAAGGATCTTAGAGCGGCTTTAGAACGATTCACTTCTGGTTCCAAGGGTCTTGACATGATTCTTGGAAAACAGAAATCCATTCTAAATCGATCCGGACTTGGCTATAGAACCAAATCACGACAAAGATCTTACATTGCTGTACTGAATCAGTCCAGAAGTAAAGTTCAGGCATGGGTACCCAAACTGTGTCTAAACAAACCGACTGGATCAAATCAGTATTGGATCCCCAAGGACAAGATTCACATCTTGCCTAATTATCATCATGGCTATAGTCCAGGGGGAGCCAAATTAAAATCTATTTTTATTGTTAAATAGAATTTAATTCTTGCAATTTGCCTAATTGATTGTTTATTTAAACTTATGCAATTTACCATGCTTAGACTTAGGTTAGTATAAGGACTGAACAAACTTAACTGAAACTTAAAAACATTGTATTGGGTGGAGGTGAGATGATAGTACGTTAGGGAAACCAATTCTAATAAGATCAAGTTCACTTAGTCTCTTTAGACTGGTGAAACTAGCCGAAGCTACCGATCCAAAATCCAAACTAGTTAGACCAGAACTTTTTCAAAGATTAATTTTGAAAATGAAACTTTATTAAATGGCTTTGTCAAGGAAAGGGTTGATGATCCAATAAGGCTACGGCCAAAGAAGGCCTAGTGCCTCGCCAAGACCTGGAAGCCAATTTTTGAATTTCAAATTCAAATTACTTTTTGTCAAATTCGAATCTAACACAAATGTTCAGTTAAGTATAGATTCAAACATCTCCTTTCAAAATAAATTTAATTGTTTTCAAAATTAATTAAGATTTTCAAAATAAATCATGTTTTTCAAAAATTCTTCTATCAAAACCTGTCTCACAAAACCTATAAGGCTAACGTGATTGAGAACCCTAGATTGGGTGAGACAATAAGAATAAACTCAATTATAATTACTTTATTACCTATATTATAGTCAAATTGGTCAAACCATGGTCAACATAGTTAAAACATGGTCAACATAGTCAAACCATGGTCAAAGCAGTCAAACCATAGCCAAACCATGGTCAAACCGATTAAACCATGGTCAAACACAAAATTTGTCTCTTCGGTATAGTCCCGGGCGCCCGTGACTCCTGGGGCGCCCCCACCCCACCTTTTTCTTTCTCCCTAGGCAAAAAGCTGCCTCTGCCCTTGACCAGGGCGCTCGGAACCATGCGGGCGCCCCCATCGCACTCAATGCAGCAAAGGCTGTAAAAGCAGCCTGATGAGGGCGCCCGGGCTGTCCCGGGCGCCCCCGTTGATTTGCCTATATAAGGCACCCAAATTCCCCTCTCTTCCCACACCAAAATCAACTTCCTTCTTCACTTCTTTCGCTCTAAGGAGATCTTGCAAGTCCTCATCCTCAACCATGCCTCCCCGAGCTGCCCGGTATAATTTTTATTTATTTTTATTGCATTTAAATTTATTTTTTATGCAATATCTTCATGCTTCCTTTAATTTCCTTAACTTAGAAGACGCCGACCAAACCCGGCCAACCTCGGTGTCGAACCAAGTTCTGACCCTAGATTCCCTACCCTAGAGTTATGCAACAAGTTTGCTCAAACCATTTACAAGCCTATTAAAACAAGTTATCTTAATAGGCACTTCTTTACCCAATCATGCCCCGTAGCCATGAATATTATCAACTTCTATCAATTAGATAATCTTGTCTTCTGCACTCATACCATTAATGAATCCTTATGTGCAGAATTCTACAATAACATAATTCGACAAGATAATCTCATGTTTCACACTACTGTCCAAGGGATACCTCTGTCTATCACCCCTACTTTGTTGAACCGATTCCTTGGACTACGACCCTCTCAGTCCACATTTTGCTGCTATCCACCTAGGAATCCTCCATTTGATCCTCCCTACTCTCACATTACCTTAGACACCATCCACTCCTATTTCTATAGGGAAGCACTCCCTGCAAATAGACGTTTTCAAGCCGTTGAACTTCAGGCACAGGACTATGCCTTGTATAGAGTCCTGGTCCGCTGTATCTTACCACTCTCCACTAGAGATCTCGGGACCATGCGACCCTTTCATGCCTTCCTTCTGTATGCCCTAGTCCATCACCTTGACATAGACATTGGACTCAATATGTTTCATACCATTCTGCATGTGTCCAATGTCACGACCCAAGGACGAGTGCACACACCATTCTGCCACATCATCACTTCCCTCCTTCATCACCACGGTCGTGACATTACCGTGAGTGAAATAACCGCTATGACTGACTTTGATGAAATAGGATTTAGGAACTTCTCGTTAGCGGGTCTAGAGGTATCGGCCACCGGAGTTCTGAGTTGGCGACGACAGCAGGCCGGGGCTCTGATCGACTCAGACGATGAGGTTGAGGTCGACATCGGAGATCTAGCAGCAGCAGCCCGAGCGCACATAGACGAGCCCGCTCCACCGACACTCTACGATCGAGTGGCACAGCTAGAGACACGTGTTCAGAGCCTCCGAGAAGAAGTGGAGGCCAATCATGCCGAAAACATGGAGGTAAATCTGGGCTACTACAACAATTACATGAGCGCCCTTACAGCCGAGAGGGAGGCCAGAGAGGCACAGTACAGAGCTAACAGGGAGGCCAGAGATACAGAGTATCACGAGATGATGACCCTATTTCGATCCTGGTAGCCAGGCTCCTCTGATCATCCCGGTCCCTCATCCTAGATTTGCTTAGTATTGTACCAGTATGTGACTGCCCCTACTCAGTAGGGTTGACTGTGTTTGACTGTATGACTGTGTTGACTATTCTATGTTGACTAGCTTATGAGTACTGGTTTCTTGTCTATTCAGCAGTTAGGATTGTGCTCCATAGAATAGATTAACTCTACTGTTGATTTTCTTACTGCTTTACTTGATTTAAAAATCAGTTTCTAAAAATAGAATTTTGAAAAACTGTTTTACTTAATTTCAAAATCAGTTTGTTTTAAATCTTTTTCGACTTAGTTTTCCTTCAAAACTACCCCCTTTCAAAACTAGGGTTTTTTCGCAAATGGACTTAGCTTAGGCCCTAACCCTAGAACTGCATGCACCTATAGATTTAGAAGCCAGCATCTCACAAGCACTTTAGGGTACTTTGATTGATAACCTAGAAAGGGTTGAGATGCTTAGGTCTTTGCCTTAATTCAAGATGCTTTAAGTCAGTGCATCTGCAGTAATTGGGGCACTAAATACAACTTTTACAGCAATCCAGTTAAGTGTCAAGTTTAGAAAATCTAACTTGAACAGAAACACTTAACTTGACTAACCCTAGCGAAAACTACTGCTTATAACAGTTAGTAAGTAGCTAAATGGGTTAAACAGGTCCCTGAGAAAATTAACTGATTTGGTCTAAGTCTTGGTTCAGTACAGCAAAATCATACGAATATTTTTCCTTTATGAAAGTCATTTCTTTTATGCAATTTAATTTCTGCAATATCTATCTGTTTTTGATATATGGCAAAGGGGAGAGATAGGAAAGGAGAGAGTTCAAATTTTTCAAATTTTTTTTCAAACTCTCAAAATTTTTTCAAAAAGTTAGCTACTTTTCAAAGCTTTTCAAAACCTTTCTAGAAATACTTAAGTTTTTTGTTTTAAGAAAATCCTACTAAGTACTTAAGCTTATTCAAAAGTACTAAGTTTTTATAAGTACTTTAAGCTTAAGTTTTTCAAAACTTCCATAAATACTTTAAGCTTAAATTTTTCAAAACTTCCATAAGTACTTTAAACTTAAGTTTTTCAAAACTTCCATAAGTACTTTAAACTTAATTTACTAAGTACTTAAATTATTTCAAAATTTACTAAGTACTTAAATTGTTTCAAAGTTTACTAAGTGCTTAAGTTTTTCAAATCCTACTAAGTACTTAACTTAAAAGTTTTCAAAAACTTTTGAGTACTTTAAACTTAAGGCTTCAAATTTTTGTTAAGTACTCTAAACTCATGCTTTCAAAAATTCCTCTATGAACTTTTAAAACTTAAGTTATCAAAAGATTTCCAAAGTATCTAAACTTAAGTTTTCAAAGTGCAAAATCATTCTAAGTAAAGTTTTTTAAACTTAGAACCCCACGACGTTTTGAAAAATCTAGGGGGAGATTCCCTCCAGGGGGAGGGAACAAATTTTTATGCTTTTGATTAAACTTAACTTTTTGAACTAGGGTTGCCATAAATCAAAAAGGGGGAGATTGTTGGTGCAGAAAGCACCAAAGTCAAACCTGTGTTTTGATAATGGCAACAGGGTTCAAAAGTTAAGTCTTACTTGTTATCTAACATGTCACTTGAGTGTGCAGAGTAAAAAGCCCTAGCGAAGGACTGCTAGGCACTGGCGAAGGAATGCCAGAGTGAAAAGCCCTAGCGAAGGACTGCTAGGCACTGGCGAAGGAATGCCAGAATGAAAAACCCTAGCGAAGGACTACTAGGCGCCAGGCGAAGGACAGCTTGGGACTGAAGCCCTAGCAAAGGAATGCTAGGCACCGGGCGAAGGACAGCTCGGCATCCAAGACCTGGCAAAGGACCGTCAGGCAAAAGTCCAACCAGAGGAACGGTTGGCATCAGGTACATTCTCCCGAGAGGAGTAGGTGAGGACGTGTTCCCCGTCGAGGGAACAGTAGGCGTCGGTTCAACCTAGGGTTCTATTTTGGAGACCCAAAGTAAGAACCAAGACAGCTAAGGCTGTATAAACTAACAATTTATTGGTTTATTGTGTTTTGGACTAACCCTGGATGCAGGACCGAAGGAACGTGTGTCTGCAGCTCAGAGAGCCTCAAAGGAATGAGGCAACAGCTGACCAGGGCGCCCGGAGTGTCCCGGGCGCCCCCAAGGTGAACACAAAACACAACAAAGCAAAGCAAGCTTCGACAGTTCAACTCCCGGGCGCCCCCGTGCTCCCGGGCGCCCCCGCTGCTCCCGGGCGCCCCCGCGCTCGGGCGCCCCCAGTGCCAGCTACGAAGCAGCTCCCCGAAGCCAGAGATGAACTTTGACCCGGTCAATCCGGGCGCCCCGAGCGCTCCGGGCGCCCCGGTCAAACTGATCCCGAAGTAAAGGGATCAGATGCTGACCGAGAAATGCGGATCAACCGACACGTGGGGGGGCGCCCCCGACGTCCCGGGCGCCCCCAGGCCCTATATAAAGGGCCCTCGACCCCAAGCTTCGAACATCACTTCAATCAACGCTTCCACGCTCTTCTGCTCTCGCGCCTCGCTCCGGAAACCTCCCAACTCGAGCCGACGACGTCCCGCTGCCCCGAAAAGACAACCTACATCGGACGTCGGTAAAAGAAGAGTCTTTTTAATTATTTAGTTTACTGTGCTGAATTTGTAAATCAATCCTTGTAAACTATTATTGCGCCTCATATAGAATTGCCCAAAGTAAACGGTCAACGACCGTGGGCCTTGGAGTAGGAGTCGACCCAGGCTCCGAACCAAGTAAAATCGATCGTGTCTCTGTGTGATTTTGTTTTCTTAATTTCCGCTGCGTACTTGCTCTAAGTTTTTCCGAAAAACGATTTCCGATATTCACCCCCCCCTCTATCGGTTCTCTCGATCCAACAGAAGTCGCCATGCTGTTGAAGGCCAACATATAAGAGAAGTTTAA
>JAGFNQ010006001.1:103865-207290 GCA_024364735.1 Boesenbergia rotunda
TGAAACAAGACGTGGACTCTGCGCTTATTCGGGAAGAAGGTACTACTCAGTACCCAATCTACTTCTTTGGCCATCTCCTGAAGAATCACAGAAACTCGGTATACTACACTGGAGAAGCAGGCCTATGCTTTGGTACTGACGACCCGAAGACTGAGGTCGTATTTTTTGGCGCATCCGGTAGTGGTGTTCACCAATAGCCTGCTTGGGGCGCATCCTCACAAACCCAGAGGCCTCAGGATGGATGATCAAGTGAACGACAGAGTTGAGCGAGTATGGGATTGCGTACCACCCTCGAACTATCATCAAGGCACAAGCTATTACTGATTTCATGCTTGAAGCTATCCCAGAGCGTAAAGCTGATGAAGTATGGAAAATCTACGTTGATGGTTCCTCCAACCACAAGAACAGCAGGTCAGAGTCTTGATGATTTCCCCCAGGGGAGATGTATTGCAACTACCTATCCGACTCCACTTTCGAACCACCAACAACGAAGCCAAATAAGAGGCAATCCTAGAGGGGCTACAAGTGGCCAAGCAAGTAGGAGCTGCTCGGGTTATCATACACTTCGATTCACAGCTCGTGGCTTAGTAGATAAAAGGCGAGTTCGAAATTAAGAATGAGTGCCTACAAAGGTATATGCCCATCTTGTTGGGGCAATCATCCCAAGTATGATCGGGAGGATCATGGGTTTTGATGTGTGTGTTAATATGGTTAAGTTAGGATTTCATGTTGGTCTAATATGTGTATGTGAGTGTGCAGGTTTGCAGGTACACATAGACTTGGTTGTATGTCGTCAGGTACGATGAAGGGTGGCATGGAGGCAAGCCGTGGGCTTGTGTGCGCATCCGAGGGACCATGGACGAAGCAGGGATGATAAGCCGAGGGAAGTGGACTTCGAGGCATACGTGAAGGATGGCATGGGGCAAGTCGTGGGCTTGCATACACATCTAAGGGACGAGGGCCAAAGTCGAAGAGGGCTTGAAGGCAACAGATCGAGGATGCTGGAGCAGGGACGATGAGCCGAGTGACGTGAACTTTGAGGCATGCGTGAAGGATGGCATGGAAGCAAGCCGAGGGCTTGTGTGCGCATCTGAGGGACGGGAGCCAAAGACGAAGAGGGCGTGAAGGCAACAGATCGAGGCTGCTAGATGAAGAGTCAACCAGGTTGTGAGGGTTCAAGTGTTGAGGGATTGTACTCGGAAACTAAGCGGGGAGAGTTCAAGTGCGCAGAGAAATGTACTCGAGAAGGGTAACCCTAGGCTTAGGGAAGGACCATACGACTGCCACAGGGGCAGTCGACTGGTGTGGCCAGAATTCGAAAGGTCATGCTGTGAAATTCAAATTCAAGTGAGGCCAGTCGATTGCCCCTGGGGCAGTCGATTGGTAACGGTCCCTTTCAACCTCGAGCTCTGTTTAAGGGAGCTTATTTAAGGCCATTTCTTCTTGGCGAAACTTGATTGGGTAAGGCTTGTTAGTAGCCTGTATTGCTCAGATCGTGTACAAGATTTGTGGTGAGGTTTCTCCACCCACAAGGAGCTACGAGAGCTAGCCGGAGGTGCTCCGGGGAATCATCCACCGAAGGATCGGGATCGTCCACCTTAAAAGAGATAAGACTTCTGACTTGAGCGCCGGAGTGGACTCCATCGGAAAACCATCCGGTGTGTTTCCATTAACGCTCGTGTTAATCTCACAGGGCACGAGCATCTTCTCCCCGTCAACGTCTTCGTGGGCAGCACTTTGGTGACTCGCCATCTATGTTGTTCCCTTCCGGAACAATAGTAAATGCCAAGACGACAAAGGAGGCATGGGACATCTTAAAATTGTCATACAAAGGAGTTGATCAAGCGCAAAAATCAAAGTTGCAGTCACTACGAAGGTTATACGATCGATGCGAGATGACCTCTACAGAATCAATTGAGCAATATTTTTCATGTCTTACTGATCTTGTCAATAAAATGAGATTATATGGTGATAAATTTGTTGATGATGATGTAGTTGAGAAGATTCTTCGAACCATACCATTGAATTATGATAATGTCGTGGCCTCAATTTAAGAATCACATAATATTGAACGGCTGACAATTGTAGAATTAAAAGGTATAATAGAAAGCCATATTGACAGGATCGAAGCAAAGACGAAAACACCAGCAAATGAAGAAGCTTTAAAGAGTCAGGTTACTCTTAACGACTGACCCTAGTCAAAGAGCAGGAGGATTCAATAGAAGTTGCGGAAGAGCAAGAGGAGGATATAGAGGAAGAGGACGAGGTAATTACTCAAATCAAGGAAGAGGTGGAGATAATATCAAGCAAGATAAGCTTTCAGCTCATTGCTATAATTGTGGAAAATATGGGCACAAAATTGCAGATTGTAGATACAAGAAATTCAATAATCGTGGCAACCAAGAAAACATTGTTGGAAATTATGGTGAGAACTCTAATGAATCTGAAACTTTACTTTTAGCTAATAACAGTTTTCCTGCATATGAGAACGTATGGTTTTTGGATAATGGATGTAGTAACTGTTGGTGTAGACAGCACCCAAGTCGAACCTATGTTTTGATCAATGGCAAAGGGTTCAAAAGTTATGATGTTATGTTTATCTAGCATACTACTTGAGTGTGCAGAGTAAAATCCTAGCGAATGACTGCTAGACATCAGAACCTTAAGACCCAGCGAAGGGCTGCTGGGCACCTAGCGAAGGGCTGTTAGGAATCAAAGACCTAGCGAAGGACTGATGGGCACCAGGCGAAGGACTGCCTGGAACTGAAGACCTAGTGAAGGACTGCTAGGCACCAAGCGAAGGACAGCTTGGTACTGAGCACCCGGCGAAGGACAGCTAGGCACCCGGCGAAGGACTGCTAGGCAAAAGTCCAACCGGAGGAGCCGGTTGGCATCAGGTAAATTCTCCTGAGAGGAGTAGGTAAGTACGCGTTCCCCGTCGAGGGAACAGTAGGCGTCGGTTCGACCTAGGGTTCCATTTTGGGAGACCCAAAGCTAGAACCAAGACAGCTAAGGATGTATAAACCTAATACTTGATTGCTTTGTGTTGTTTTGGACTAACCCTAGATGCAGGACCGAAGGAATGAGTGTCTGCAGCTCAGAACGCCTCAAAGGAGAGAGACAACAGCTGAGCAGGGTGCCCCCAGTGTCCCGGGCACCCCCAAGGTCAAGGCAAAACAAGT
Organism: Boesenbergia rotunda; assembly: GCA_024364735.1. NCBI lineage: Eukaryota > Viridiplantae > Streptophyta > Magnoliopsida > Zingiberales > Zingiberaceae > Boesenbergia > Boesenbergia rotunda. Next base: position 107,048 of record JAGFNQ010006001.1, read on the forward strand.
TGAGCAAGAGTACGCTTCGGAAGCTTACTGGGCGGGGCGCCCCCGTGCTCCAGGGTGCCCCCAGTACCCAGGGCGCCCCGGGCTCAGGCCAACGAAGAGGATAAACTTCATCCAGCCGAGAAGCCTGCTAAAAGAGTCAACCAGGGCGTCCCCAGCGTCCCGGGCGCCCCCACAGTCAACCCTCAGCCCTATTCGAGTGGGATAAGAGCTGACTGAGACTTGCTCGGATCGGGTGACACGTGGGGGGGCCCCCCCAACGTTCAAGGCGCCCCGAGAGGCTATAAAAAGCCCCTCGACCCCAAGGCTTCGAACATCAACTTCTTCCAATGCAAACACGCTCTTCTACTCAAGCGCCTTGCTCCAGAAACCTCTCAACTAGAGATACAAGCGCCGACGACGTCCCTCTGCTCCGAGATACATTCCACACCGGACGTCGGTAACGAAGAGCTGTTTTTTCTTTGTTTACTATACTGCAGTTGTAATATCTATTTGTAAACCATTTTCCGCACATATAGAATTGCCCGCAGTAAACGGTCAACGACCGTGGGCCTTGGAGTAGGAGCCGACCGCGACTCCGAACCAAGTAAAATCTTGGTGTTTGTGTGTTGTTTTGTTTTAATTTTTTCGCTACGTTTTCTCTTTTTCAATCCGAAACGACTTACGATATTCACCCCCCCCCTCTATCGTTATCTCTCGATCCAACAAGTGGTATCAGTGCGGAGAAGCTCAAATTTGGTGCAACCACCAATTTGAGAGTTTTTTTTTGATTTCCTTTTAAATTTCTTTTTCGAATTTTTATCGTTAATCGAGGTTGGTGCAACACCCCTCGCTATATTTTTTTTTTCTCGCACTACTAATCCAAGACCAAGTCTTGGGATATTTTCTCCTTTTTACTCGTCGTTTCAGATAAATGGTCATGCAAGAAGGATTCAGCATAGCCAGACCTCCACTTTTTAGTGGAGAAGACTTTTCCTACTGGAAAAGTCGAATGGAGGTCCACCTGAAAACTCAGGTGGACATGTGGATAATCATCCAGTCTGGACTGGATATTCCAAAGAACGCTGAAGGTGTACCACATCCGTACACTAAGTGGGAAACCGCTCTGAAAAGAAGAATTGAAGCTGATGCGAAAGCGACCTAGACCCTTCAATGCGGCCTGACCAAGGAAGAGCTGATCCGGGTAGGACCATTCAACAGTGCCAAGGAGCTGTGGGGCAAGCTTATCGAGCTGCACGTAGGAACTTCAGACACTCGAATCAGCAAGAGAGATCTCCTCCTGAACAAGCTATACACGATCAAGATGAATGACAACGAAACAGCAGCCCAGCTCCATGCCAGAATTCAAGAGTTAATGAACAGACTACACACAATCGGTCACAAGGTAGAAAACCGTGACCTGATAAGGTACGCTCTCAACGCTTTCCCGAGAAATACCTTGTGGGCATCCATGGTAGATGCATACAAGGTTTCAAGGGACCTTTCAAAAATAAAGTCAGATGAACTATTTTCAGAATTAGAATTGCATGAGCAGACTAACTGCAATCTGGCCAAGAAAGGCATCGCTTTTCTTGCAGGTAAAGCTGGAAAGACAACCAAGAAAAAGCCTTAACCTGCACCCGAGTCTGATTCAGACTCAGACTCAGAAGACAGCAAGGGAAATCGACCGAAGCTGGTTCGGCTAGCCCGAGACTACTACAAAGAACTAAAGAACCAGACCAACAGAAGAAAAATCAGCTGAAGAAAGGAAGAACCAGCTGAACCCTCAAATGACAAGAACAAACCAAACGTGACCTGCTACGAGTGCAAGAAGATGGGTTACTACAAGACGGAGTGTCCGAACCTAAAGGAGACCAAGAAGACTAGAAGGAAGAAGGCACTTCAGGCAACGTAGGACGAGTCCTCCTCCGAAGAAGAAGAAGAGGTCCCACAGTCGAACCTGCTAGCCTTAACCGCCTTAGAAGAAATCGAAACCGAGTCAGAGTCGAAGCCGGACGATAGCAAACTTACATTCTCAGAGGACGGCAAAATAACTATAAGTGGGTTTTCAAGAATTCAATTAAATGAGCTAATTTCCAATCTTTCTCGAGATTTGGCGAAAGCTAAACTCCGAGTCGATTCTCTCCGACAGGAAGTAAAACTCCTGAAAGAGAGAGCTGACTCTAGATCCTTAACTTAAAAGGTTCAAGAAGGAACCTCTACTCAAGTTGAAAAACTTGAGAAAGAGAACTCTTTCTTGAAAACTCAAGTTAAGGACCTTAGATCAGCTTTAGAACGATTCACTTCTGGTTCCAAGAGTCTTGACATGATTCTTGTAAAAAAGAAGTCAGTTCTAAATCGATCCGGACTAGGCTATAGAACCAAATCTAGACAAAGATCCTACTATGTTGTACTGAACCAGTCCAGACCTAAAGTTCAGGCATGGGTACCCAAACTATGCCTGAACAAACAAACTGGATCAAATCAGTATTGGATCCCCAAGGATAAGATTCACATCTTGCCAAACCATTATCGTGGCTTTAGTCCAGGGGGAGCCAAATTAAAAATAATATTTATTGTTAGATAAAATTCAATTTTTGTTTGCAAATTGTATGATTGATTGTTTATTTAATTCCTGCAATTTACCATGCTTAGACTTAGGAATGGTTAGAATAAGGACTCAACCAACTTAACTAAAATTTGAACAACATAGTATTGGGTGGAGGTGAGATGATAGTACGTTAGGAAAGCCAATTCTAATAAGGTCAAGTATACTCTACTTGGTCTCTTTAGACTGGTGAAACTAGCCGAAGCTACCGATCCAAGACCCAAACTAGTTAGACCAGAATTTTTCAAGAAATAGCTTTGAAAATGAAATTTTATTAAAAGACTTTGTCAAGGAAAGGGTTAATGATCCAATAAGGCTACGGCCAAAAAAGGCCTAGTGTCTCGCCAAGACCTGGAAGCCAATTCTTGAAATTCAAATTCAAATTATTCTTTGTCAAATTCGAATCTAACACAAATTTTCAGTTAATTGTAGATTCAAACATTTATTTTTTAAAAAATAAACTCAAAATCAACTGTTTTCAAAATTAATTCAATTTTTAAAAAAAACAAAAAACAAAAAAATAATAATAATAAATCATAATTTTTCAAAATAATTTTATCTACTAAAACCTGTCTCACAAAACCCATAAGGCAAACGTGATTGATAACCTTAGACTGGGTGAGACAGACTAGGCTGTGAAAATCAATTTAGGTTATTCCTAATTCTAATTGGATCCAAATCAACAAAACTCTTTATGTGTAGGAACATAAAGATTTGGACTAATGGATGTTGGATAACGGTTGCTCCAGACACATGACTGGAGATAAATTGAAATTCACCAAACTCAAGTTCAAGAACCTAGGCTCAGTGGCATTTGGCAACAATGCTACACTCAAGGTAATTGGGTCAGGTAATATTGAACTTAAATATGACTTTGTTATTAAGAAAGTGCTTTTGGTTGAAAATTTTAATTTTAACTTGCTTAGCATAAGTCAGTTGTGTGATTCTGGTTATGTAGTTACCTTCAACAATTCTAACTGCCTGATAAGAAACCTGCAAGACTCGGAAATCATACTTTAGGGCACTAGGAAAAATAATGTTTACACTATAAACCTACCCCTAGTACCTAAATGCATGTTAACTCAGTTAGAACAATCAAACCTCTGGCATAGGAGATTAGGTCACACTAATCTGAGAATTATTTCAAAAATCACCCAACTTGGTCTAATTAAAGGCATCCCTAAAATTAAAAATCATGAAAACTTAATATGTGAATCATGTAATCAAGGTAAACAAATCAGATCTAATCACAAACTAATTCAATCTGATCTAACTCAAACCACACTTGAGCTCCTGCACCTTGACCTATTCGATTCACATGGAGCCAAGTCACTAAGCGGAAACCGGTACTGCTTGGTAATAGTTGATGATTACTCTAAGTTTACCTGGGTTAAGTTTCTAAAAACCAAAGATGAAACCCTAAACCTATTTAATGAATTTTGTAAGTTAATTGAAAATCAAAACGATACTAAAATCAAAAGACTTAGGAGTGACAATGGGGGAGAATTTGAAAATCAACGGTTCGAGAAATTCTGTAAGGTAAATGGGTATATGCATGAATTTTCGTGTCCTAGAATCCCCCAGCAAAATGGGATAGTCAAAAGGAGAAATAGAACCCTACAAGAAGCCGCTAGGGCTATGCTCAATGAATTTAACTTAGCCAACCAATATTGGGCAGAAGCAATTAGTACGGCTTGCTACATTCAAAATTGGGCCCTGATTAACAAGCGACACAACAAAACACCCTATGAATTATACTACCATAGACTTCCAAATCTACACAACCTAAGGGTCTTTGGGTGCAAAGTCCATATCCTAAACACCAAGGACTATCTAGGTAAATTCCAGTTTAGGTCAACCCCAGGCATCTTCCTAGGATACTCAACCACAAGTAGAGCCTATAGGATTTACAACAAACAAACTATGAAAATTGAAGAAACAACAAATCTAATATTTGATGAAGAAATCAACTCAAAATCTGATAATCCAAATCAAACCTCATCAAATATTGATCAAGAAGACAATGAACAAACTATTGAACCTTTAAATGAACTAACTATTAAACCAACTTCTGAGTCAATTGAACCAAATGTTGAACCAAACAATGAACTAACTCTTGAACCAGATATTGAACCAAATCGACCAGCCGGACCTGAGGCTGAACCAAGTTCAAGAAAAACCAAGAAACCCAGGCTTAGTCACCCAACTGATCAAATTGTGGGTGATCCAACTTTAGGAGTCAGAACTAGGTCCTCCTATAGAAACCTTAGTCAGATAGCAATGATTTCTAAAATTGAACCTAAAACTATAGAGGAAGCCCTACCTGATCCTGATTGGATCATAGCTATGCAAGAAGAGTTAGCCCAATTTGAAAGGAACCAAGTCTGGGAACTAGTACCTAAACCTGAGGGCAAATCCGTCATTGACACTAAGTGGGTTTTTAGGAATAAGTTAAATGATCAAGGAAAAATAGTCAGAAATAAAGTCCGCTTAGTAGCAAAAGGATTCAGCCAGGTAGAAGGGTTGGATTATGATGAAACCTATGCCCCAGTAGCTAGACTTGAGTCCATTAGGATGTTATTAGCCTTTGCATCCCATAAAGGATTTAAACTCTTTCAAATGGATGTAAAGTCAACCTTTCTAAATGGATTCATTAAGGAAGAAGTCTATGTAGGACAACCCCCTGGTTTTGAGGACTTAGAAAGACCTGACCATGTTTACAAACTCACTAAAGCACTTTATGGACTAAAACAAGCACCTAGGGTCTGGTATGAACGCTTATCAACTTATCTAATTTCCAAAGAATTTAAACAAGGATAAATTGACTCAACCCTATTTATTAAAACCTTAGAAAAAGAAATCTTTATTGCCCAAATCTACGTCGACGACATAATATTTGGGTCCACCAACTCTAATTTTTTAAAAGAATTCGTTAAAATAATGGAAAATGAATTTGAAATGAGCTTAGTTGGTGAGCTCAATTTCTTCTTAGGATTACAAATTAAACAAACTAGGGATGGAAACTATGTCCATCAATCCAAATATACTAAAGAGTTAATAAAGAAGATTAAAATGGATAACTCTAAAAGCATAAGTACCCCCATGGCCACAAATGTAAAAATAGATAGTGACCCTGATGGTAAACCAATAGACCTTAAGCTCTATAGAAGTATGATTGGAAATCTAATGTATCTTACAGCCAGCAGACCTGATATTCTTTTTGCCGTAGGAATGTGTGCCAGATACCAAACCTGTGCTAAGGAAACTCACTTAGCAGCCCTAAAAAGAATACTAAGATATGTTAAGGGCACCCTAAATGTAGGGATTTGGTATCCTAGGACCTCAACCTTTGATTTGTCAGGATACACAGATTCTGACTACGCTGGTTGTAAGTTAGATAGAAAGAGCACAAGTGGAGGCTGCCAACTGTTAGGAAGCAGTCTAGTAAGTTGGTGCAGCAAAAAACAACACTGTGTAGCTCTATCCACAACTGAAGCTGAGTATGTAGCTTTAGGAGAATGTGTAGCACAACTCTTATGGATGATGCACACTCTTAAAGACTTCCATCTCAACTACACTCAAACTCAGGTTTTCATTGACAATATAAGCTCAATTAATCTAACTAAAAATCCAATCCAACACTCCAGAACCAAACACTTAGAAGTCAAACACCACTTTGTAAGAGACCATGTAGCCAGGGGTGAAGTAGTCCTTAAGCATGTAGATTCTAAATCTAACTTAGCTGACATACTCACCAAACCCTTACCTGAATCTGAGTTCAGCTCACTAAGAAGGCAGTTAGGATTATGCTTGGTAGAATAGGTTTACTCTACTTTTTGTTCGTTTTGCTTTGAAAAATCAATTTTTTCGCTTTACTTAATTTTAAAATCAGCTATTAATTAGTTTGAAAAATCTTTTGAGCATTTTTCGACTTAGTTTTATTTTCAAAAACTATCCCCTTCAAAATTAGGGCTTTTTCGCAAATGGACTTAGCCTAGGCCCTAACCCTAGAACTGCATGCACCTATAGATTTAGAAGCCAGCATCTCACAAGCACCTTAGCGTACTGTTGATTGATAACCTAGAATGGGTTGAGATGCTTAGGTCTTTGCCTTAATTCAAGATGCTTTAAGTCAGTGCATCTGCAGTAATTGGGGCACTAAATACAACTTAAACAGAAATCAAGTTAAGTGTCAAGTTTTGAAAATCTAACTTGAACAGAACACTTAACTCGACTAACCCTAGCGAAAACTACTGTTTATAACAGTTAGTCAGTAGCTAATTGGGTTAAACAGGACCCTACAGAGATAATTTAAATTGGTTTGATTTAGTTTATCTTGAATTGGTTCAGTACAGCACATTAATTCATTTTACAATTTATTTAAGCAATTTATTTAATTTTTTGCTATATTCTTTTGTTTTTGATATATGGCAAAGGGGGAGAGGTAGGAAAGGAGAGAAGCCTTAAAAAAAATTTTAGGAAAGGAGAGAAGCCTTAAAAACTTTTTTCAAAATTCAAAATTTTAAAAACTTTATCCTTTCTTCAAAAAGTACTTAAACTATTTGTTTTCAAAATTACTAAGTTTTCTTCAAAAGTTTTTCTAACTTAAGCTGCTTTCAAATTTTTAACTTAAGCTGCTTTCAAATTTTTTACTAAAACGTAAGCTGCTTTCAAATCTTTCTAAGTACTTAAACTTAAGCTGTTTTCAAAAATCTTTTTAAGTACTTAAACTCAAGCTGTTTTTCAAAAAGTTTTTCTAAGTACTTAAAACTTAAGCAGTTGTAAATTTTGCTAAGTACTTATCTTAAACTTAAGTTATGATTCTAAGAACTTAATACTTAAAACTTCAGAAGATGTCTCTTTTCTTCTGACTTGAAATTTTTTAGGTGTAAATTTTCAAAAGTACACAACCATTATTTTTGACATAGAAATTTTTTCCAGAACCCCACGAACTTTTGAAAAACCTAGGGGGAGATTCCTTCCAGGGGGAGGAAACTAAACTTTTATCTATTCTGATTAACTTAACTTTTTGAACCGGGTTGCCATAAATCAAAAAGAGAGAGATTGTTGGTGCAGACAGCACCCAAGTCGAACCTGTGTTTTGATCAATGGCAAAGGGTTCAAAAGTTAAGATGTTATGTTTATCTAACATACTACTTGAGTGTGCAGAGTAAAATCCTAGCGAAGGACTGCTAGGCACCTAGCGAAGGACTGCTAGGCATCAGAACCTTAAGACTCAGCGAAGGTCTGCTGGGCACCTAGCGAAGGGTTGCTAGGAATCAAAGACCTAGCGAACTACTGTTGGGCACCAGGCGAAGGACTGCCTAGAACTGAAGACCTAGTGAAGGACTGCTAGACACCAAGCGAAGGGCAGCTTGGTACTGAAGACCTAGCGAAGGACAGCTAGGCACCCGGCGAAGGACTGCTGGGCAAAAGTCCAACCGGAGGAGCCGGTTGGCATCAGGTAAATTCTCCTGAGAGGAGTAGGTAAGGATGTGTTCCTCGTCGAGGGAACAGTAGGCGTCGGTTCGACTCAGGGTTCCATTTTGGGAGACCCAAAGTCATAACCAAGATAGCTAAGGATGTATAAACCTAATACTTGATTGCTTTGTGTTGTTTTGGACTAACCCTGGATGCAGGACTGAAGGAATGAGTGTCTGCAGCTCAGAACGCCTCAAAGGAGAGAGGCAACAGCTGAGCAGGGTGCCCCCAGTGTCCCGGGCGCCCCCAAGGTCAAGGCAAAACAAGTTGAGCAAGAGTACGCTTCGGAAGCTTACTGGGCGGGGTGCCCCCGTGCTCCAGGGCGCCCCCGTGCTCCAGGGCGCCCCCAGTACCCAGGGCGCCCCGGGCTCAAGCCAACGAAGAGGATAAACTTCATCCAGCCGAGAAGCCTGCTGAAAGGGTCAACCAAGGCGCCCCCAGCGTCCCGGGCGCCCCCACAGTCAACCCTCAGCCCTATTTGAGTGGGATAAGAGCTGACCGAGACTTGCTCGGATCGGGTGACACGTGGGGGGGGGGGGGGCGCCCCCAACGTTCAGGGCGCCCCCAACGTTCAGGGCACCCCGAGAGGCTATAAAAAGCCCCTCGACCCCAAGGCTTCGAACATCAACTTCTTCCAACGCAAACACGCTCTTCTACTCAAGCGCCTCGCTCCAGAAATCTCTCAACTCGAGATACAAGCGCCGACGACATCCCTCTGCTCCGAGATACATTCCACACCGGACGTCGGTAACGAAGAGCTGTCTTTTCTTTGTTTACTATACTGCAGTTGTAATATCTATTTGTAACCCGTTTTGCGCACATATAAAATTGCCCGTAGTAAACGGTCAACGACCATGGGCCTTGGAGTAGGAGCCGACCGCGACTCCGAACCAAGTAAAATCTTGCTGTTTGTGAGTTGTTTTGTTTTAATTTTTCCGATGCGTTTTCTCTTTTTCAATCCGAAACGACTTACGATATTCAACCCCCCCCCTCTATCGTTATCTCTCGATCCAACAGTAACCATATGTGTGGAAGAAAAGGGTTATTCTTGGAGTTAGATGAATCAATTCAGTCTAAGGTTACTTTTGGAAATAAGACAAAAGTACCAATATTGGGAAAAGGTAAAAGATATATTCAGTTGAAAGATTGTTCTCAAAATTTTATACCAAAAATTATTAAGTATGGGACAATTATCAGAAAAGGGTTATAAAATATGCATTATTCAAGGGTATTGCACAATAACAGATGGAAAAGGGAAGCTGATAGCAATGGTAAAGATGTCTCAGAATAGATTATTTCCTTTGAAAATTCAACATAAATTTCTTTCTTGCTTTAATTTTGAGATGTTGGATGATAATTGGTTGTGGCATATACGCTTTGGGCACTTTTATTTTTCTGGATTAAATTATTTAACGAGAAAGAAGCTTATTTTTGAGTTGCCTGATATTGTGAAGCCTAATCATGTTTGTGAGACTTGTTTAATTGGCAAGAAGCATATAGAACCCTTTCCTATAGGAAAGTCAACAAGAAAGATTTGTTCATAGTTCAATGTTTTGATGGGGTCGCGCAGTCTAATTCAATTGGTTTTTTATTTCGATCGTATCTACATATCCAACTTTTGTTTTGAAGGGTTGGGTTGCTAACTCAACGGTAGAGTACTCGGCTTTTAAGTGCAACTATGATCTTTTACACATTTTGATTAAGCAATAAATTCGTCCAAACATAGAGAGCCACAAAACAGTTAAAACTTGTACATTCAGATTTGTGGACAGTGGAAGTTCCATCACATGGAGGTAATAAGTATTTTATTACTTTTATTGATGATTTGAGTCAAAAAACTTGGGTTTATTGTCTACATCAAAAGTCAGAAGCATGTGATATTTTCAAATAATTTAAATTATTTGTTGAAAAATAAAGTGGACTTGAAATCAAAATCTTAAGAACTGATAGAGGTATAAAATATAATGTTTGTGATGATTTTTTAAAGAAGCATGATATTCAACATCAAATGACAGCTAGCTATGATGCAGCGGTAGGGCGACTAGTCACTATCCCAGGCATTCGCGTTTCGATCGCTAGCTACGGCGTATTTGTAGGAATTTTTCCTCCAAATAGGGCGCGAACCCTAGGACGCTGAGCTTCTAGACCGCCCACTGCGAGCGCTTCCCGATTTACCTTGGAGGCCGGTGGGAAACTTCTATGAGGCCGAGCCGGTCTCCCGAGGTTGGAAAAACCTCGTTAATCATTTTATAGTATACTGCACAACAAAATAGAGTGGCTGAGAGAAAAAATTGAACTGTTATAGAGAAGGTAAAATGTATGTTGAAATCAAAAAATCTGCCTAAGCATTTCTAGGCAGAAACTGTATCTTGTGCTATTTATGTATTGAGCAGGTGTCTGATGGACCCAAACTAGGTGTCACGAATGTGGGTCTCAAATTTAGATATTTATAAGCTGGAAACCCTTTTTGCGATCAAAGAATAAAAGCGTAGTAAAGGGGCCACAGGTAGTATTTTTCCTAGGGCTAGTTCAAATTGTTTGATTCGAACTTGCGTTTATGTGTCATTGATATTTTTGGGTTTTCAAACAAAATCTGGGTTTTGGTTTCAATTATAAAGGAAAACTCACAAGAAAAGGATGACACGTAACTAAATGAACTTGACAAAACAACAGCAACTAATAAACTCAACTAATTCTGAATTTCTTTGACTAATGCAAGTAGCTGAATTCGGAAATGAATTTGATAACCAAAGCAATTCAAATGCTAAGAAAATTGAACCAACAAAATAGCTGAATTTGGATTGAAACTAAGGCAAGAACTTCAAACCTAATTGTAGCAATAACACTTGATTCTAATGCTGAATTTAAAATCTAGATGCAGTAACTAGCTGTACCCGAAACAAACTGATTACAAGCTCAATGGCACACTAAAACTTGCACTTAACTTGATGCCAAACTCTGCCTAAATTTCACTTGATACACCAAGATGAGAAAACTATTGTGCCAAAGATGATCATAAATTTCTTCGACTGTAAACTGACAAATACGAAATGCTAACTGATCAATCCTTGTAAAGGTATGCTATCAAAGAAGGAATTCACAGGACTGGAAATGTTCAGAAACTAGTAACTAATCAATCGAAAACAACTAATGCAGAAAATCAATGTGCAGGAATTAAGAACCTATGTGCAGGAATGAAATGCAGCATGAATTGGATACAAAATCTAACAAATCAGCGAAGAATAAATGCTCAAGACTAGCTTCAGAGATGACCAACTAAAAATTGCAGAAATGTCAATGGCCATTTCAGAAACACTTGAATGGAAGAGACAAATGCAGAAATTCAGCAGCTGTATGCAGAAATGCAATGACAATCAAATGTAAATCAAGCAATCACACTGAAATTGACGCATAAATCTAACTTCATAAAAGGTCCAAACGAGCTGACGTAACTGCTACAAGCTTCAGCAACTACAAGCATAAGAACTGCAGGATTGAACTTAATTGCAGAATTGAAAACTAAGTTGCAGAAATATAGATGGATACAAAAACAAGCTAAACTGAAAATGCAGAAATAAAAAAGAATGCTACACTAACTCGGAACAAATGCTTTAGCAACTTAAACGTTGTCTTTGATCTCAGGAATTATAACTCGTCACTAATTGAATTCAACATAAACTGAAAAATTCAGAACTGAGCTGAGAATTGCAAAAGCAGGGCTGATACGCAGTAACAATTCTGATACGCAAGGATTGAAACAAGAAATTTAACTAAAATTGCAACTATTGCTCACTAAACAAACTCCCTAACTGATCATCTCGCAGTATGAAACCTAATTAAGGCTGGAACAATTCAGAAATGAAAATTACAACAGTTGATACAAAAACAGAAATGAAATTGCAGCTGAAACTGAAATTACAACTAAGGAAAACAGAAATGCGTTAAGAACTAAGCCTCGAATCATTTCCTTGGTTCAAAACCTCCTTGCCGTCACACGAGGACAAGCCAAGAACCCCTTCAACTCGCAAATCAATGAAAATTGGCTTCAATTTCAAATCTGCTCACAGATTTGCACGCAGCTGGAAATCCAATCCGATCTCTTTGATCTAATGATGAAAGAATGCTATGAAAATTGGGTGATGATCAGAGTGCTCCAGAGACCCTCCAGATAGCTCCGATTGAAGAAAATAGCACAAAATCACAATCAAATTGACCAGAAATCAGAAACTGATGAAACCCTCACTTAGCCCCTGTTCTGATGCAAATCCGAGCTAGAAATTCCATAGAAACCTCCTCCAATGATCCAGATCTTTCTCCAAGGTGCTGATCGAGTTGGCCACGCCTTCAGATGGAAGAAATCGCAAAAAAATGAAGAACAAGTGAAGAAGAACGAAGAAAATTAAGCTGCCTGGCGAAGACGCGAACCTCAGATCTGAACAGGGGATCAGTTTAAGTAGTTAAAATAGTGAACGACCCAGATCATTTCACTTCCATCCAATGGTTGATCTTCGTCTGATTTGACTCAAACTTCCCAGATCTTGATCAATGGTCAAGATCTATCTCTCCGTGGCTCGGATCCTCCAAATTTGTAACGGATGTCTCAGATCAAACCGATCTTTGAATGAATGGTCTAGATCTCTCTGATCGTGATCCAACGGCTAGATGATCTCCGATTTGGATGAAACTTTCAAATCTTGATCCAAGTGCTTGATTAACCTTAATCCCAACTCGGATTGATCAGAAGTTCTCGGATGGCCTAGATCTAACCATTTTTGCATCGGACGGTCCAAATTAGTCAACGCTTGATAACTTGATCCAGTCCACTTTTGACTCAACTTTAACCCAACATGATCTAGGTCCATGATTCTTCTAAGCCTACAAAAGTAGATCAAAAATTTAGTGACAAAACAACTCAAGTATATCAAAATTTACAATTAGGTCCAAAAAGAATATAAATCCTAGAACCTAGGGTAAATCCACAATTACGCAAGTAAAATATTGGTCAAACACGGATTTTAGCATATGAAATGATCAATAAAATGAAATTTATCAACTCCCCCACACTAAAGCTTGAGCGTCTCGCGAAAAGTACTAAATATGTATCCCCTAGCTTTTCTCAAACATAAGTAGAAGCAATTGAAAAGAAGTTATCTAAGGTTGTCAATTCTCAAAAATCTAAGCTCTATGCATTAGTATCTCGTCCTTAAATCAACAACTTAGCAATTTCAACCTTCATGATTCATTAAGATCAATATAACTCTCTAAGCCTTTCAAGGGAAATTGTTGGTGGCTCTCTTCCTAAGTTCTAAGTACATGATGAAAATGGAGCTCACTCATACACACATGCTTTTTGCACTTCCATAGGCTTGCTTGTTATCTACTCTCTACCATTATTCATGATTTAGAATCAACATCTAAAGAAATTCATCCAACAAGAGAAAGATATATGAAATGATTAAAATGAAGTAAAAGTCAAGTGAATAGCAAATTTGAATGAGTGGAAGACTTGAATGCCCAAGGATATTTTTGATGCACTTTGCCCTCCTTTCAGTTCACATAATAAAATCAAAAGTGTAATGGAATGAGACTTTGACATTGCCCTTCAAAAATTTGATGAAAAAGCCTCATCAACTCCTTTGTGCCAATTTTCCATCTTGCATGCCAATTTGTTTCCTTCTCTTTTCTTTTCTGATTTTGTTTCCTTTTTCTTTCTCTCTAGTAAATTCAGAATGTAATGGAGCAAAAATTGGGTACTGATGAGAACATCTTCACTAATTTATGGTGCCAAAACTTCAATGGTGTGCCACTTGGTTCCTTTAGTTGTGTGTTTTTTTTTTCAAACTGTTTTCTTCTTCTTCTTTTCCTTCTCTCAAATCTTCTAATGGAGCACATTCAGATCAGATTTTTATCAGAGAGCTTGAAACATCAAGTAGTATAGATGCTCCACATACAATCCTCACTAAACACCTCTTGCAACTCCTTTTTGATACATTTCACCTTCAAGTTGGCACTATTCTTCTTTTATTTTTATTTTTTTCTGTGTTTCAAGTTCAGCTCTTCAAATATTTCAATCGCAGTTTCACACTTCCAAGGTTTCTAGTTAATTCAGATATTGAAACATACTCTTCCACTCCATGGCTTGATACCTCACTTCCTCACTGTTTTTATTCAGTTTCTTTGCATCTCCCTCAAGAATTCGACCATGTAACCTCTGTTTTTACATCTCTGCTATTCTTCAAACTTCCTGGTAGCTGGTGAAGGTTTACTTCTCAATTTTCAGTAGCTATCCTTGCAATACAGTTCAAAATTTCCAGCATTCTGACTTCTCAGCTTTTGCTCAGCTTCCTCTCATCCTTTTCTGATTTTTTTCAATTCAGACTTTAGCAAATTGCAATTGAACTTAACATTCCATAATTCCAACTTCTAAAATCTTGATCTAAACCGATTATGATCCAAGATTCATTGATTTCAGATTTTTCCCATGGCACAGATTTCTTTATTTCTTGCCATCTGTTTTGTTTTTTATTGCAGATTTTTTTATTGCATGCCATTTGTTTTCCTTGGATCTTTAAATGATGAGCAAGAATCTAGATGCTTCAATTGTTGTCTTCCTTAACTACTTCTTCTTGCTTGATCTTGATACCAAACTCAACTCAATTTGGCACATGAAATTGCAAAAAAAAAAATTCAAAAGAAGTACATCCTTGATAAAAATTGATTCCAAATCACTAACCACTCCCCCATACTTAATCTTTTATCCGTCTCGGGCAAAATAACATCAAAGAACATCCCCAAACAACCAAGTCCCTATAAAAGCATGGTTAAGAGTAAAAGATAAGGAAAGAAAAATAGAATGAACATGATTATTGTCAAAATTTGATATGGAAAGGAAAACAAATTGATTAGCCTCTATAGGTGTGATCCAATCATTGAAATATGGTTTTGAAAGAACCTAAGCAAGTTCTAGAGTACAATCATATGTATGTGTCACAAAAATAAGGCTAACCCTCACTAGGTACAAATAATTCATCTCAAGTCCTCAATCAAGAATCCATGGCCAAGTAGTACTCAAGCATCCAAGATTTCATCCATGAGCTCAAACCCTAAGTGTTAACAACCAAATTTAATTAATTTTCAAGAGACTCTAAAATGACATGAGAACAACCTAGAGGGATACATTTATTCCTATTTATTAAGGAAAAGTGCCAAAAGACATAAAATGGTATTTACAATGTCTATTTATTCATTCTACTCTACTCAAGCATTTATTAGCAAAGACTCTTTTAAAAGAAAATTCTACTTCTAAAGAACATAAAAATGAAACATGCAATGAAAGAAAATACAAGAAGGAATAAACTCCCCTTTATTTCTGGCGGCCGGAGTCTATCAAGAAACAATCTCCATCGTGGTAGTGGAGGAGTAGGGGTAGCTAAAAAAGTTTTCTTCATTTGCTCAATTTTATTTTGCATTACTCCCCCACACTTAAACTTGACAGCAAAATGTTCAGGTGGCCGTGGACGATTAATGTTCAACATCCATTTTAGAGGTGGAGTGCTATGAGTCAAAGTAAGATCATCTCCTCCCTCTTTATTCTTTTTGGAAAATCTTCCAGGGGGTTGAAGACTGTCTAGATGGAGTACCCACTCAAGAAATCTCTGGGACCCTGCAAAACCATGTAAAAGTGTAATACCATCAATTTCTACATTAAATGTATCCAAAAATGCATCGCATCCAATAAAATCAATTTTTGGTACCTCAGTAAATTTTTCACAAGCAGTTTCTACATAAGGTATATCAAGAAATGTTTCACAGTCAATAAAATCAATCTCTGGTACCTCCATAAATTTTTCACACTCAATTTCAGCATAAGATATAACAAGAGATTCTTCACAATAAACAACTTCAATTTCAGGCTCTTCTAAAAAATTTTCACAATCAGTTTTAGCATAATCTGTCTCAAGAATATCATAGCCATGAATAAAATCAAGACTGGGTGCCTCTAAAGATTTTTCATAATTATTTTTCACAAATGATGTATCAAGACATTCTTCACATGCAAATCTAGACATCTCTCTGAAATTTTCTAAAGGAAAAGAAGAAATATTTACCTGATCGTGCTGAAAAATGTCTGTTGGTTCTACAAGAAATACCTCCATCTCAAGTTCAAATTCTGGTAGACATTCAACTGGAATAGGTGATCCTTGGGTACTTGCTCCCATCATGCAAGTCCCTACACTTTCTGGAAATGGTGGTGGTCCCTGGGGCTCTGTGCAATCCCCTACACCTGTAGAATCATCTCCTGTACATGCCTCCTTAGTAATACCTGCAACAACCTTATTAGAAAAATTAGGACTATCAATAGCAATATCATCACAAAATAAAAAACAAGAAAACTTCGGTAAAGCATCAGTTTTGAAATCAAGGCTGTCACATGCTTTTCCATCTATCTCCTCAGCTTCCTCTGAAATCAAAGCTCCTCCCACTATGTCAAATGCACCATCATAAGCAATGAACTGTGCCTCAACAGTCTCATCTGTGGTGTCCATGCTCATAATAGAGTGATCTCCCCTAGGGTCCTTCATGGCATCAAAAATACTAAACTGGACTACTGTGTCCCCCACCTCCATTGAAAGTGTGCCAGCATATACATCAATTTTTGTTCTAGCAGTCTTCAGAAAAGGCCTTCCAAGGATAAGTGGGGATCTACGTGCAAGATACTCTCCTTCCATGTCTAGAATCTAGAAGTCTGCAGGGAAAATCAACTCCTTCACTTTAACCAAAACATCTTCAATAACTCCTGCCGGGCGGGTCTGGCTTCTATCTGCTAGCTAAATCACAACTCCAGTGGGCTGTAGAGGGCCAATGCCAAGCATCTGGAAGACCATCCTAGGCATGACATTAATGGAAGCTCCTAAATCCAGCATGGCATCATGTAGTGTGGTGCTCCCTATCTCACAAGATACAGTAAACATTCCAGGGTCTTCATATTTCTGAGGTATGGCATGGATGAGTGATGAAACATTCTTCCTCATGCTGACCAATTCATTTTCCTTAAGCTTCCTCTTGTTAACACATAGATCTTTCAGGAACTTCGCATACTTAGGAATCTGTTTAATCATTGTCAGCAAGGGTACATTAATTTCTACTTTGCTAAAAAGTTTTACCAGCTCATTGTACTCTTTGGTTTTCTCCTCCTCCACTTGTCTTTTGGCTTGAGATTTCTACTGTGGAAAGGGCAAAGGAACAGAAATTTCCTCCTCTTGAGCCGAAATGGAAGGAGCTGATTTTTGAGCTGCTGTCCCACTTGTTGGAGCTGCTGTAGAATTGGTTTCGGGGCTAATTTCTGGTTCATTTTCCACCAAAATTATAGGATTGCTTGATGAGGGAGTTGAGCACGGGCTAGGGGTGGAATCAACTGAATTTGAAGTGGTTTCATGGCTGTTTTGGGATGGAAATGAAGATGCTGCCCTGTTTTCAGAAAATTCATCTATTGGATCATTTTGAGTTGATGCAACCTTCCCACTCCTCAAATAAATTGCGCTAACGTTTCCCTTAGGGTTAGGAACAGCTTGAGAAGGTAGTTGGCCTGATCCTTGAGCTTTATTTTGATTTATTTTACTAGCCATTTGCCCAATTTGCCTCTCAAGGTTTTGTATAGCGGCAAAAATATTTCCTTGTTGTGTTTGTTGTATTTGGGACTGTTGGAGCTGATAGGAGGGCTGAAATTGTTGTTGTTGTGGCTGATAAGTATGATGGAATATTGGAGGAATTTGTTGAGAATTATAACCATGAAAACTCTGATTTTGAAATGGAACTTGTTGTGGTGAGGGCTGAAATTGATTGGGCTGAAATCCTTGATTTTGGGGCTGAAAACATTGATTCCAAGGCTGGAAATTTTGCTGCGGTTGTTGAACTTGCTGCTGTGAAAGTTGAAATTGCTGTGGATAATTCAGATTCCCTTGGAAACCTTGTTGAATCCCTTGGAATGGCTGCTGAATTGGTTGCTGGAAGTGCTGATTTGGGGGCTGAAATTTATGATTTTGATGCTGAGATTGTTGTGGCTGCTGGAAAGATTGTTGGGGTTGGTAAATTTGTTGTTGTGGTGGGTCTTGTTGGTAAAAAGAGTTTCCATACCTCAGATTTGGATGATCCCTCCACCCAGGATTGTAAGTAGGAGAGTATGGGTTATTCCTAGCTTGAAATTGTTCCCTAACCAAAGCTGCTATTGACTCATCCTGTTGTAGGTTGGGACATGAATCTGAATTGTGTTCCTTGCTAGAGCAGATACCACATACACTCATCACCACTTGACTTGATTGTGGAGGTACCGAAAGAGTTGAATTTTGACTTAAAATATTGAGACCCATTTGCTTAACCGCTGATGTGAGCTCTACCAATGCATTCCTAATTTCCTTCTGATCATTAGAAACCATCTGAACTTCATTAACCCCTCTAGTAGATAATGCTCTGCTTCCAAACTGCTGAGAATTTCCTGCCATATTTGAAATTAGCTCCCTAGCTTGATGTGGTGTTTTGTTGACTAAGGCCCCTCCAGCTGCAACATCAATCATAATCCTATCCATCTGTAATAATCCCTCATAAAAGTACTGGATGAGGAGCTGCTCACTAATATGATGCTGGGGGCAACTGGAGCAAAGCTTGCTGAATCTCTCCCAGTAATCATAAAGTGTCTCCCCCACCACTTGCTGAATGCCACAAATGCTCTTTCTAATAATTGCAGTTCTGGAGGCTGGAAAATATTTCTCTAGGAATGCCTTCTTCATAGAAATCCAGCTAGACACATGCCCAGTAGGTAAGTAGTAAAACTAGTCCTTAGCTGCTCCAGTCAAAGAAAAGGGAAAAGCTCTCAGCTTGATATCTTCTTCTGAAATACCTTGAGGCTTCATAGTGGAGCATACAACATGAAACTCATGCAGGTGTCTATTTGGATCCTCTCCAGATAAACCTTGAAACTTAGGTAGCAAATGGATGAGTCCAGATCTGAGCTCAAAATCTCCACCCAGCTCTGGATAGGCAATGCTGGAATACTGAAAAGTAGCATCTGGTGCTGCGAGTTCTTTCATGGTCTTCTGGTGGTCTGCCGTCTGATCAACTGAATAGGCTGAAATAGACTGAGTAGGAATAATTCCAAATCCCTCTGAAACACTGAGCTGGCTCCTCCTAGCTCTGAAAGTCATCTCAATCTCAAGGTCAAAATCCTCAAGATCAACACCTGTAGACCTGGTCATAAAATCAAAAACAAATCGCAGCACAAGTATATAGAAGGATGAAACAAATAAAATCAGATCACAAGTTATAGCAGTAAGTGCAAAAATAGATCAAGAAAAATATAAAATGAGTGCACAAGCAAAAATCAAACAACTCAACTAGTATGTTCCCCGGCAACGACGCTAAAAATTTGATGGACCCAAACTAGGTATCACGAATGTGGGTCTTAAATTTAGATATTTATAAGCTGAAAACCCTTTTTGCGATCAAAGAATAAAAGCGTAGTAAAGGGGCCACAGGTCGTATTTTTCCTAGGGCTAGTTCAAGTTGTTTGATTCGAACTTGCATTTATGTGTTGTTGATATTTTTGGGTTTTCAAACAAAATCTGGGTTTTGGTTTCAATTATAAAGGAAAACTCACAAGAAAAGGAAGACACGTAACTAAATGAACTTGACAAAACAATAGCAACTAATAAACTCAACTAATTCTGAATTTCTTTGACTAATGCAAGTAGCCGAATTCAGAAATGAATTTGATAATCAAAGCAATTCAAACGCTAAGAAAATTGAACCAACAAAATAGCTGAATTTGGATTGAAACTAAGGCAAGAACTTCAAACCTAATTGTAGCAATAACACATGATTCTAATGCTGAATTTAAAATCTAGATGCAGTAGCTAGCTGTACCCGAAACAAACTGATTACAAGCTCAATGGCACACTAAAACTTGCACTTAACTTGATGCCAAACTCTGCCTAAATTTCACTTGATACACAGTTCAGAATTTACCAACTTGATACACCAAGATGAGAAAACTATTGTGTAGGACCGGTGCTGTCGATAGAGGGGGGTTGAATATCAACCGTTCAAAACTTCATAGAAACTTCGTAAGACTTTTGATAGTCGTTCTGGACTCAGAGTGTTAGGGCAGCGGAAAAGTAAAACAAAACGAAAATAATCAGACAGGGACATAGCGGGATTTTTACTTGGTTCCCGACCCCCCCCCCCCCCGGATCAGTACATCCAAGGCCTATGCACGGGAACGCCCGTCCACTATTGGTCTCCTTCCCGGACTTTCCGGAGGCGGAGAAACCCGTACAATTAAAAGATAAATAAAATTAAGTGCGGTATTAAATAAAAGCAAACCAACAAGACAAAGTCTGAAGCTCGGCCGATCTGGACCTCCGAAGTGCCGCGCACTTCCTCCTGGAGCCTCCCGGTCGTAGAGCCTTGTTTCTAGCGTGTTGTCGTCGGTCAGAATGCTTGGAATCACTCTTGGAAGTTGTTGTTGAAGCAGAGGGGTCGAATCCCCTTATATAGCACTCCTGGGGGCGCCCTAGACGTCGGGGGCACCCCTAATTGTTAGTAATATGAGAGAAGTGTCCTAAGGCAATCGCCTTATGATTGTATTCATTTACTTTAATAAATGAATATTCACTATTTGAGTATTCATGTTCGTGTATTTGATTGAGATCTTAAACTCATTTACTGAATGCCCGCAATACAATTCACAACATGAGAGAATTTGTGATGAATTCACAACTAGTGATTATCTCTACATGTGCAATTGTGAAGTATTGAAATTGTCCCTAGTCGATGAATTGATAAATACGGACACTATCAATTCTGTTGAGACTAGCATGGGTTATTCTCTAATCAGCTGATTCTCACTGGCTGGTGACATTGGGATGTCCGGAGATAAACATGAATGCTAGTTAAGGGAACTAGTTCATTGGAGTGACTAGCTGTAAAACTTCATATGGTAATCTACATATAGATATGTCAATGAAGTTCTTACTGCAGCTTAAGTGCGATGTTCCTTTGACTTGCGGTATTCAAGTCATCTTGGTCATGAAGACTTATACTTTGACATCTTAAGCAAGCATCTCCAAGGAGGTGTGGACCCAGGATGATTGGGTATAAGCCAAAGTGCCCGAAGATGTTTGAACAGCCTACAAAGGATTCACCACTCCTTGCGAGGAGATGTATACCCAAGGCCTATCGTCGAATTGTTACTCAAAGCCTCTGGCCAGAGCATCACATGTTCCGAGTATGAATCTCTCAGAAACATGAGAGTAATTAGAATCCGTTGGATGAGAAAGACATTACTTGAGCTAGGTGTGACGTAGTCAGCCTAGTGGGGACTGACACACATAGACCGTGTCCTGAACTAAGTGGGTATAAGATGGTGAAGGGAATGAGGCACGATTCATTAAAGCTGCTGAAGGGTTTCAGAATAGTTTCTGAGGTCAACCGTTGATCTTTCGATTAATTGGGGATCATGATGTACTACTAGGTGTCACTCATGATCGTTCTATAATTGGTTAATTATAGACAGCCAACATAAATCGAAAGCCTATTTAGTCACACGCACTACGAGTAATACGAGGGATTTAAAACGAGTTGAAAATTGGATTTTCCGATCAAGAGAGATAAGTCGAATCTAAATTTTTCAGAGACGCATCGGAAGCATAAAATGGCTAAGTCTTTTGAAGGCTTATTAGACGAATTAAATGAGTTTAATTCATATGATCTTGGCTTGGGTTTGGCCGGCCAAAGAGGGTCCCTACCCTCTTTGTTTGGCCGGCCACATTAAAAGGGAGAACCAAATTGTTTGGTTCAAGTTATAAAATAAACCAAGTGTGGTTTATTTTATAAAATTATGGATAATATAAATTTTATAAACCGAGGTTTGGTTTATTATTTTCATGGAAATTAAAATAAACTTTGAATAGTTTATTTTATTTTATAAAATCAATTATGAATTGATTTTTCCATGATAAGAAAAATTTATATAATAAATTTCTTGTGAAAATTTATTCCATAAAAAAAGGGAGACTTGGTTGTTTTTATTATAAATTAAATTATGATAAAAACTTGGCATGATGGAATAAATCATAGAAAAATTTATACGATAAATTTCTTATGAAAATTTATTCCATAAAAAGGAGACTTGGCGGTTGAGAGACTACTATATAAAGGAACCAAGGCAAGGCTTGGAATTTAATCCAAGAGATCTAGGAATAAGCCCTCTCTCTCTCCCCTTCTCTCCCTCTCCCTTCTCTAGTGCCGTCAGCCCTAGAGGAGGCCCTTGCTGCCGTGAGCTTCAGCCACCCTTGGCCACCAAGCCGCTGCCGTAAGAAGAAGAAGAAGCGGGCGCAACTCCTTCCTTCTTCCCGGAATCTTAATTCCCTTCTTCGTTTGGTGGTTAGTCTTTCCATCTCTCTCTTGGTATTCTTGTCGTGCCTTTGGAGAATCTAGTAGTTCTTGTCGGCACGAAACTCGTGGCTTTGCGAAGTCATCCCGAAGATACTCGGCGTGGACGCGAATAGAGGCGGAGCTTCCGAGGGACGCTTACGGTTGGATCTCGTCCCTTTCTTCGAGTTACGCGAGGTAACAAGTAATTTAGTTTACTTTCTGCAAAAGTTTAATGTATGATCATGTCTACACAACATAAGATTGCATGCTTAGATGTGTGGTTAAATAATTTGAGAAATTATTTATGCTAAACCTTCCGCTGCACGTAATTAATTTTAAAATTACGAACCCGCATCCATGTCAACATGCACCCAGTCCCAACACTAATAACTCGGTCAAACCTTATCCTTGCGCCTACCTCGCCGCAGGAGATAAAATCTTTGACCAGGCCGCCCCGGACCTCCCGGGCGCCCTCTTGAGCGCTTATCTGCATTTCGAACCTGAAACAGCAAATATAGGTTTCAACTCGGGCGCCCCGGACCTTCCGGGCGCCCCCCTTGACACCTATTCTACTTACTTCACGAAAACTGCATTTTCCTCTTTACCCCGGGCGCCCCCATCATTCCGGGCGCCCCCAATCATGGTTTAAACCCAAGACTGGGTTTTAAGCCTTGCTCTGGGCGCCCCCAACAGTGGGGGCGCCCCCATCAGCCTTTTTCCAGCAACCTTCCTGCTTTATCTCTGGTTCTTGATACCTGCAAGATACACAAACACAAAGCATATATACATACAATACTAGGCTTAAGGACTTGGTTCGGACTTCGAATTTGCACGAAACCCTAGGTCGAATCGGCGTAAGTTCCCATCCCCCGAGAATGCGCCTTTCACATACTCCTTTCAGGAGAAGGTTGCCACCCAGTCCTTCGGGTAGACATTTGCTTAGCTTCCGATACCTCCAGACCTCGAGACGCCCAAACCCTGACATGTCTCTACTCCTGTCCTTAGTCATCGTTCAGCTAAGTTGCTCAATCCCTTGGACCAAGACTTCATTACCTAGCAATCCTTCGCCAGGTCTTCATTCCCTAGCAGTCCTTCGCCAGGGGCCTAGCAGTCCTTCGCTAGGTCTTCTATTCCTAGCAGCCCTTCGCTAGGTCTTCTATGCCTAGCAACACTTCGCTAGGTGCCTAGCAGCCCTTCGCTAGGTCTTCTATTCCTAGCAGCCCTTCGCTAGGTGCCTAGCAGCCCTTCGCTAGGTCTTCTATTCCTAGCAGCCCTTCGCTAGGTGCCTAGCAGCCCTTCGCTAGGTCTTAGGGTTTCGATGCCTAGCAGCCCTTCGCTAGGTGCCCAATGGCCCTTCGCCAGGTCTTAAGGTTTCGATACCTAGCATCCCTTCGCTAGGTGCCCAGCAGCCCTTCGCCAGGTCTTAAGGTTCCGATGCCTAGATTAACTAGGACTTTTCTTCAACTTAGGTTACTTCTCCTTTACTCCCCTTTGTCTGTTCATTGTATCACTGACTTAAGTATATTGTTAAACATTAAAACATTTAAGGAAGAACATCATTGATGCAACTTGCACCAACATATTGTGCCAAAGATGATCCTAAATTGCTTCGACTATAAACTGACAAATACGAAATGCTAACTGATCAATCCTTGTAAAGGTATGCTATCAAAGAAGGAATTCACAGGACTGGAAATGTTCAGAAGCTAGTAACTAATCAATCGAAAACAACTAATGCAGAAAATCAATGTGCAGGAATTAAGAACCTATGTGCAGGAATGAAATGCAGCATGAATTGGATACAAAATCTAACAAATCAGCGAAGAATAAATGCTCAAGACTAGCTTCAGAGATGACCAACTAAAAATTGCAGAAATGTCAATGGCCATTTCAGAAACACTTGAATGGAAGAGACAAATGCAGAAATTCAGCAGCTGTATGCAGAAATGCAATGACAATCAAATGTAAATCAAGCAATCACACTGAAATTGACGCATAAATCTAACTTCATAAAAGGTCCAAACGAGCTGACGTAACTGCTACAAGCTTCAGCAACTACAAGCATAAGAACTGCAGGATTGAACGTAATTGCAGAATTGAAAACTAAGTTGCAGAAATATAGATGGATACAAAAACAAGCTAAACTGAAAATGCAGAAATAAAACAGAATGCTACACTAACTCGGAACAAATGCTTTAGCAACTTAAACGTTGTCTTTGATCTCAGGAATTATAACTCGTCACTAATTGAATTCAACATAAACTGAAAAATTCAGAACTGAGCTGAGAATTGCAAAAGCAGGGCTGATACGCAGTAACAATTCTGATACGCAAGGATTGAAACAAGAAATTTAACTAAAATTGCAACTATTGCTCACTAAACAAACTCCCTAACTGATCATCTCGCAGTATGAAACCTAATTAAGGCTGGAACAATTCAGAAATGAAAATTACAACAGTTGATACAAAAACAGAAATGAAATTACAGCTGAAACTAAAATTACAGCTAAGGAAAACAGAAATGCGTTAAGAACTAAGCCTCGAATCATTTCCTTGGTTCAAAACCTCCTTGCCGTCACACGAGGACAAGCCAAGAACCCCTTCAACTCGCAAATCAATGAAAATTGGCTTCAATTTCAAATCTGCTCACAGATTTGCACGCAGCTGGAAATCCAATCCAATCTCTTTGATCTGATGATGAAAAAATGCTATGAAAATTGGGTGATGATCAGAGTGCTCCAGAGACCCTCCAGATAGCTCCGATTGAAGAAAATAGCACAAAATCACAATCAAATTGACCAGAAATCAGAAACTGATGAAACCCTCACTCAACCCCTATTCTGATGCAAATCCGAGCTAGAAATTCCATAGAAACCTCCTCCAATGATCCAGATCTTTCTCCAAGGTGCTGATCGAGTTGGCCACGCCTTCAGATGGAAGAAATCGCCGAAAAAATGAAGAACAAGTGAAGAAGAACGAAGAAAATTAAGCTGCCTGGCGAAGACGCGACCCTCAGATCTGAACAGGGGATCAGTTTAAGTAGTTAAAATAGTGAACGGCCCAGATCATTTCACTTCCATCCAACGGTTGATCTTCATCTGATTTGACTCAAACATCCTAGATCTTGATCAAGGGTCAAGATCTATCTCTCAGTGGCTCGGATCCTCAAAATTTGTAACGGATGGCTCAGATCAAGCCGATCTTTGAATGAATGGTCTAGATCTCTCTGATCGTGATCCAACGGCTAGATGATCTCCGATTTGGATGAAACTTTTAGATCTTGATCCAAGTGCTTGATTAACCTTAATCCCAACTCAGATTGATCAGAAGTTCTCGGATGGCCTAGATCTAACCATTTTTGCATCGGACGGTCCAAATTAGTCAACGCTTGATAACTTGATCCAGTCCACTTTTGACTCAACTTTAACCCAACATGATCTAGGTCCATGATTCTTCCAAGCCTACAAAAGTAGATCAAAAATTTAGTGACAAAACAACTTAAATATATCAAAATTTGCAATTAGGTCCAAAAAGAATATAAATCCTAGAACCTAGGGTAAATCCACAATTACGCAAGTAAAATATTGGTCAAACACGGATTTTAGCATATGAAATGATCAATAAAATAAAACTTATCAGTGTCCAACAAGAAGTGTTCATGATAAGACACCTGAGGAAGCTTGGAGTGGAAGAAAGCCGACTGTTAAACATCTCAAGATCTTTTGTTGTTTGGCATATGCACATGTACCAGATAAGTTGAGGAAGAAACTTGATGATAAAGGCGAGAAGTGTATTTTTATTGGTTACAGTGATACATCAAAGGCTTATAAGCAATATAATCCTGAAACTAAGAAAATTATTATAAGTTGTGATGTGATTTTTGATGAACATAGTAGTTGGAGTTGGTGTATAGAAAAAGAATAGTCAATTGTTGTTCCTGATATTTTTGATGACTTTTTGGATAAGCAGCCTACTTAAGATAATGTTCAAGTTTCTGTACAATCTGAAACACTAACTAAGAGATCACAATGCGAGCGCCAATTACTAGCTTGCTTGCAAGATTATGTGTTAAGTAATGATAATGACCTGTCTAATGAAGAGATTGTTCAGTTTGCTCATTTTGCATATTGTGATCCTATATCTTTTGAGGATGTTGCTAAAAAGATTCATTGGTTGAAGGCAATGGGCGAGGAAATTCGTGCCATTGAAACTAATGGTACTTGGGAATTGACTGAATTACCTCCAAGAAAAGAACTAGTTGGAGTAAAGTGGGTGTACAAGACAAAGTATAATTCAAATGGTGAAATTGATCGTTTTAAAGAGAGGTTGATTGCAAAAAGGTTACAAGCAAAAAGCAGGTATTGATTATTATGAGGTCTTTGCTCCTGTAAGTAGATTTGATACAATGCGCATGCTTATTTCACTTACTACTCAAAATAATTGAAAACTGTGTCAAATGGATATGAAGTTTGCTTTTCTGAATGGCTTCTTGGAAGAAGAAATATATGTCGAACAACCTGTACGATATGTGAAGAAAGGGGAAGAGAATAAGGTGTGCAGGTTGAAGAAAGTTTTATATGGTTTAAAATAAACACCAAGAGCATGGTATAGTTGTATTGATTCTTATTTTATTGAAAATGATTTTTTGAGATGTCCTTATGAGCATAGTTTATATGTTAAACATACTGAATCTAGTGATACACTCATAGCTTATCATTATGTTGATGATTTGATTTTTACCGAAAATAACTTAAGGTTAATCATAGAATTCAGGGAGGCTTTGGTTAGTAAATTTGAAATGATAGATATGGGACTAATGAGTTATTTCCTAGGGCTTGAAGTTATTCAGATGGATGATGAGATTTTAGTCTCACAAAATAAATATGCTTCTGATATTTTGAAAAAGTTTAGAATGGAGTGCTCCAAACTGGTTCCTACTCCAATGATTGAAAAGATAAAATTGTCTAACGATGAAACTGGTAAAAGTATGGATATTACTTCTTATAAAAGATTGATTGAGAGTTTAAGATATTTGGTTGCTACAAGGGCAGATATTTCTTTTGGAGTTAGAGTACATAGCAGGTTTATGGAGAAACCAAAGGAGTCATATTGGGCTGCAGTAAAGCGAATTCTCAGATATGCCAAAGGTACAATTAATGATGGAATTTTGTATTTTACTAATAAAATTGTGAAACTTGTTGGATATACAGATAATGATTGGGTTAGAGATGTTGACACTAGAAAGAGTACATCGGGATATACTTTTTATCTTGGTTCGGCTATATTTTCTTGGTCTTCTAAAAAGCTGCAAGTGGTAGCACTTTCAACAATAGAAGTAGAATATATAACAGTAACAAATTGTGTTATGCAAACAATTTGGCTGAGAAAAATTTTAAATTTTCTACAACTCAAACAAGATGGCCCTATGACAATTTTCTGTGATAACAAGTCAACAATTGCATTATCTAAGAATCCAGTAATTCATGGTAGCAGCAAGCATATAGATATCAAGTATCATAAAATTAGAAAATGGGTTGCAGAAAAACAAATCAACATCGAGTATTGCTCTAGTGAATGTCAAGTTGCAGATATCTTTACAAAACAAATGAAGATAGAGATTTTTCTCAAGTTGAAAAAGGCAATTGGAATGACTAACATTTGTGACTTGGTTTAAGGAATACTATGTTGTATTATATAAATCAAGTCAAAATTAAGATAGAATATATCCGTATTTAATGGATATGCATTGAATAAATGAAAGGCTAAGGTTAGATCTAGATACATAATTTTAGAATTCATAGCATGATTTTAGAATCGGATTGATTTTTTCTACTGCTATATAAAGGCATGTATAGCCCATGCTTGAAATCAAGTTTTTATTCATCAACAATCTAGAATACATTAATTATCAACTATTTTCTTTTTTTCTCTTCTTCATCTAAGTGCTATCAAGTCTTTTAATTTCTTCTTTTTTTATCAAGTGTTTTCTTTGACTCATCTTCATCAGAGTGCTATCAAATTCTAAGATTGCATACCATAATTATTATCATTATCATAATTTATGGCATTGTATACAACTCTTAAACACCTTGTATATGTAGGCTTATTTAATTTGGCTTCAACAATAACAAAAACCAATTATTTCTCTCTTTCTCCCCCTTTTATTTCTACAATAATAACTTAGGCACGCAACAATATATAAGATATCAAATATTACATTGTTGTAGCGACACTGTCGTCAAACAGGAATAGGATGAACAAGTAGAAAAAGGACGACTTCCTTCATCGAGGTGTTAGGTTCTGTGAATACATCGCCATGCTTGTATATAAATTCTGTAGTTCGCGAAAAGTGGAGTAATAGTTCTATTACTTCCCTAGACAATCCAGTTGGAATAAGGAGCTCCTCATTGATAGTCTTCCATGCATCTTCAACAAAGCCTAGGAGATTCTCACGCGCAACATCTTCTGATGTTCCATGTTCCTTCATATAGCAATCTACTGTTGAGGCGACATGTACCCTCTTTTGTTCTCGCTTCAACCCCAAAAAAAAACAGTCTATCAAGATTCAAGCATATATAAATTTTCATATGTTTTAAGGTTCCTATTGGGAATATAAATTCACATACAAAAAAAAAATCTTAAGTTATGGCTATTTTATATATATACATACCTCCTTTGAAGTTATGTCATTTGTGATACGGAAAATTGTTCCACAAGCTTGTACGATCTTTGGAGAGCTTTTGAACCATTCAAATGCATCCTTTGTGGCCACTGCCTCCTCCATGCCACTCAAAAATACGCAATAAACAAAGATACATCCAACACTTATGATTGAAACACGCATGTGCTCTTCTAACTTGGGCACATACTCGTCATCCCTCCATTTGCATTCCTCGAAGTAAGTTTGAGCTTGAATTTTCCACTGCACATAGTTAATTATAACAGATAATAAGACTTGGTTATATATATATATATATACAAAAATTGTAGCCAGGAAGCATAGACATACTTCTTCCTTGAGGTACAATGCTCGAAACTTCTCCTCCGGTGCGAGTTCATTTTCAAATTCCTGAAAAGTGCTCAACATTTTGAGAAAGAAATCCCTCAAGTATTCTGGTAGTTGATCTACTGCATTAGGGCTCCATCTGCATGACTAAAAAATTGGTTGTTAATCTTAAAAAAATTAAAACGTGATTTTATTGTAGTTACGGTTCACAATAGATGCCAATCATGCCTTTGGATTGCATCTGTAAGTAGTCGACTCTCTTCTAGTGTGCTGTAGCTATCATAGAAATCATCCAAGACAGTAATGAACATAAGCAGCTTGGTCGCTAACAGTCGAGCACGAGAACAACTGGATTCATGACGGTTCATCATCACCCAACAGTAAGATTCCACCACTCGTTCTCGAGCAAAATTTAGATGCATAATGTCTAAATTCAACTCCTTCCACCACCTGCATTAAGGTGCCTTATAAAATTGCCAAACTAAACGTACATGAAAATATTTGACTCGTTTTATTTGCGCCAAAAACTTACGTGCATATTTTCTTGAGCTCCTCCTGGTGGAGACATTGTAATATGTTGAAGTCCAATTTTGCAAGCTCAAGTATTGTTTCATTTCGTGTCGGTTCATCTTGGTAAATAGAGATGTAGTTTCTTGTGAAAAGTCGTTTCATGCTTCGTTGAATAGGTGTCTTGAGAGTGAGAGACACTAGCTTTGCAAATGTAGGATTTAGATCTTTTAACAAAGATGTAAGATTATCTTTAGTAAAAGAAATGGCTTCGTCGAGTATAGTCTCATTTTTAGTTCCAAGGTAAGCCGCGTTATATAAGCTCAGGAGCCCCTTTGCATCATCTTTTAGTTCTTCCATAAATTTTCCATCCTTATCCTTGTACTTTTTAAATACATCTGCAAATTAAACAATATGTATATATTGTGCACTAAATATATGAATAATCCTTGATCAAGCTAGGTCTCTAAATATATATATATCAGAATAGAACATTGTATATACCTGAAGAAATGTTGAATCCTTTTTGTCTAAGCATTCGAAAATGAAGAGCAACCTCGTAGAGCCCGTATTCACTCATGTCAACATCCTTGAGATGGTCTAAAGCTCTGTCTATTTCCTCCATGAAATGGTAATCAAGTCCAAGAAGTTGAATTGTATCAATTAGATTCATGGTTTGTAGTACGCCGGTCGACACTTTTTGGAACATGCTGCTTACTTCATTCTTGAGCTCTTCAGCTCTTTCGTTCATCCATGCCTCAGACTACATCATGGATGCATGAGAAAATTGATATATATATTAACTATATATATAGTGAATTATATATTGATCAATTACTGCAATGAAATACTAATTAATATGCATGCTATATATGTTTTCTGATGTGTATACATGCCTGTGATTTTTGATTTGTAACAAAGTAGTCACCCCAAAAGCTGGGATCGAATCCTGCCAACTGACGATCAACAACCACGTCTTCCAAAACCTCGATTGATGGAGTCTTGTCAAGCTCCGTGACTTGTATATGATTCTGAAGAGCCTGAAGAGTCATCTGTGTGTTATCAAGTTTTATAGATGATTTCTGGACTTAAATTTTAATAAAGTAGTAATTTTCTAATGAGGGTAGTTGGAAGGAAAGGAAACCAGGGGACTTGGTCTTGATTTTAAAGTTATGTAATAAATGTGCTCCTATTTTTATTTTTATTTTTAAAGTTAGCATTACCAACTTTAATATATCTCTTATATATATATTTTTATCTGGATTATTTAAAAGTGAATTGTGCTGTTTTTCTTTTCTTTCAGTTTTACCTATGATGCTGAGGTAAGGTGATGGTCGACCTGGCCAGCCCTTGACTTGATCAACACTGAAATCATGCGGCAAAGACAGGATTTAATGTGGGAGTTGCGTGGAAATTTTGATCTTCCAACTTCCCAACCACCCGGCTGAAGACGGCGACGGAAGACGGCGAACGAAGAGACACAGCAAACAAGCGACATGGTGGTTATCACAATACCCTTTGAAGAGATATATCCCTTGATTTTCTATAAAAGATATATCTCTTAGACTTCTCTCCTTATATAAGGTAAGGGGAGAGGACTCCAAGGTAGACCCGACTATGATTCGGAATCGACGGTTCCACGATTCAGAATAGCCAGTTCGATGGTTCGTGGGGGGTTGACCCTTAATCTTAACCGCCCAAGACGGTTACGATTCACGGTTCGGAACCGCCGGTTCACGGTTCGCAACAGTTCGAGATTATTATATTAAAAAAATTAAAAATTAAAAATTAAAATTAAAAATATAAAATTTATTTTAAAAAAGGACTTACACTTATTTAAGTTGCCTACATATCTCCTTAGGGTATAAGGAATCAAAACCCATAAAGTTTTTTTACACTTTTATAATTTTACAATTTACATCACTCACTTCCATTTTCTCCCGTTCCCGTTGTATTTGTTCCTTCGATATCAAATTTTTCGACTTCGTCTTCTGTAAGTGGCATTCCTTGGATTCTTTTCTCAGCTCTGGTCCAATCGTCTAGTAATGTTTGAACTTCCAATGAGTCGCGAGACATAGTTGATTGTCGTTCATCTAATATGTTGCCGCCGGCAATGAACATCTGCTGCATAGCAATAGTTGGCACTGGATAAGCTAAAATTTCTTTGGCAATCATGTACAAAAAACATCTGTAAAATAACATGGTATAAAGCAGAATAACAACTAAGCATGTATGAAAAATCTCATAATATCACAATATCAAAACATACATGCATGTCAACCAAATGCAGTAAATATAGCTTATATAAATACAACAATCACAAGAAAATTCATAACTGTAATATATGCATATGATGCAATAACATATGTCACCCCTGACGCCAATTAAGCTGCCAACACATCCCATCTATGTGACCGAGTGGGTATGACTGTGACAACTGTACGCACTCCAACAAATACTACTAATACATGTGATTGAATGGACAGGATGCTGGGGAGCCAACTGCTCCAAAACCCCGATATAAAGGGGGAGCTATCAACATCTCTAGTATCCCTCGAAAACAATGGTGAGGGTGTCACTGCTTGTCTACAGCTGCAACATGTGTGGCATAACAGGATAGTTTCTCACACTCTAACAACTATCATGACAACAAGTGGTTGAGTAAACAGAGCAACTAAATGACTAACGAAGGCTTAATCAAATGAAAGTCAATAGTCGTTAGTATGCAAAGGTGTAAGTATGGTGCATGCTACAAGATGCACGAATAATCGAAAATCAACGATGCAACAAAATCCAACAAGTACCAACGATGCAATCATACAACCAACTAAGTATCGAAAACCAATGATTATGCATCTACACTACTAGGTAGGATTTTTAATGCCAAATAAACCTAATTGTATTTAATGAACCTCTAAGTACTCGCGTACAAGCGGTACTTTATAGAACAGAAATTCAACGGAAGACTGTACGGATACGAAATTTTGAATAACTCGAAAATCAACGAAGAAAGGTGACAATAAACAATCAATGGCAAAGAACAAGGTTAAGCAACCTATTTAGACATAAACAATCATGTTTTAAGATAAAAGAATAACACGAGTAAAAAGGAGAAGTACCCGCCTTTTATATAAAACGTATCCAAGTAACTTCACGTTCAAGTGCTCGTATCAACTTAGAGTATTGTATCAAAGACCAAATTAAACTATTTATACATTTATAATTTAGCTAAACTAGCTATTAAACATATTTAGAATTAAATCTAATTACATCGTCTCCTTACCAACGACCTCTACACCAATTCTGTTATTGTTCAAAATAGCGTGCACAACAAGGGGAGACCAAAACTCACATCATAACCTCCCAGAATTCATAGTAGAGAATGATAAATCACCCAAACCCCAACACAGATCATAACACTACATGATCCAAACACAACACTTAAGAATCTCCTATTGTAGGAAAACAAATGATCAAGCTAACAAAAACCCAATCTACATGACCTGCCCAAAACTAATCAAATTAACTCATACTACATCCATACACCTCATAGCAACTCCATCAAACGTAAAATATTCATGAAACCCATCCAACACAACCCACAGCCAAGATGGCTCATGGCAGGCTTAGGGATCAAGGAAAACCCTAACTTCCAAATCAGAACTAAACAATACAAACCTCTACCATAAACCTGGGTGGCTCATGACCCATAACATAACACCCAAACAACTCACTACAAGTCAACTCATGAAGGAAGAAAACCCACCATCAGATTCCCAAACCTCAAACCAAAACCTAAAACAAGTATCTCCATGGAGAATCAAACTCACGACCAACTCTTACCTGATTTAGGTCGGTGCAAGCAACAGAGGAAAGAATCGCGGGGGAAGATGAAGAGGATCGACTGCAGTAGCGTCGGCCTTGGCTGAAGAAGGGAATCGCGGAGGTGTTCAACGAAGGAGAGAAGAAATCGCGCGAGGTCGGCAACTGTGATCAAGGAGACAACGCTCAGTGTCTCATCCATGCACACTGAAGAAGATGACGAAGAAGAAGAATAGGGAGGAGAAGAAGAAGAGCGGCGGTCGACGTCGCTCGCTGGGGCGTCGGGGCAGAGAAGGAGATCGGTGTCGGGGGAAACGGGGAACTGATTTCGTGAGGAAAAATCTAGGGCTTTTTAATGATTTTTGGACTTTTGCAAAAAGGTCTCTCTAGTTTGGTTAATCCAAACAAGTCCCCTAAGTTTCGAATTTTTCCCTTTCAACCCCTTAAAATTTGGTATTTAACAAGGCTATTGTGTTTTAGAAATATTAGTTTGTATTTCATATTTTATATAATATTGATTATAAAGATCAGATAAATAATTTTTAATGTTATATATAATATTAACTGGATTAGGAGAAGAAGAATCTTTAATAGAAATTAAAGCATCATAATATAAACTTAACATTTCTTGTAAAACTTCTAATTTATATCTAGGATCTAAAACAAATACAATTAAATAAATTTTAGAAATAAAATAAAAATATTTTTTCAATTTAGTTTTCATTTTTTTTTATTTACAAGGGGTATCCAGGCTTGCACCCGACTAATCCACTTGGTTGACCGGCCCTGTCCCACAGCCTTCAACGAGGTTCCCCACCGGTCAATGAGGGTAAATCGCGGGACGGAGACACGTGGCGACTTCACCACTGATGATATCGGTACCCGATGGCCCGACCATGCAGCAGCCTGTGGCGATTTCTTCCGTCAGCATACTGTGCGCTCTACCAGGGAGGAATCGAACCCGGGAAGTGAGGGATCACCCAAGTGAGCCATTACCAATCGTGCCATGCCCGCGGGGGTCAATTTAGTTTTCATAGCTAATATACAAGAAGTTAAAATTTCATTATTAATATGTGCATTTAATACTAATACTATGCTAGAAAAATTCACTAAAACTAAATGAACAGTGAGATAATAAACATCGAAAAGCTATTCCGTTGTATTTTTAAATACTTTTAAAAGTTCACAAATACTACTACAAGTATTCTATTATTATGAAAATAAATATATATTAGTATTAATATTTTGTGCAAAAAAAACATAATAAATCATTATATTGAAATGAAACTTGTAATAATTGATATGTTGAATTCCAATGTATTGGAATATCACGTGAAAATTTTTAGGTCTAATTCCATTAGTTTTGTAAAATCTAACTCATTATTTCATCATAGATGGATGCGACCATAAATATAAAATTGCAATTCTAATTGATTTAATATAATTTTCTAGAAGTTTTAATCCATTCTGAACACCCATATAAGAATGAGTTTCGTCAATGATCACTCAAAATATTGGAACATAAAGAAACTTTATTATTTAATTTACTAAATTCATCAATTAAATTTTTTCCCCTTATTTTACTAATTTTTTAATTGTATGAGTATGTGTAGTCCTAGGAACACGTTTAACACATAGATTAAAAGATTCTTTATAAAAAATCTTCAAATGGGCATTTATATCCTTGTGTTTTAACCTTAGAAGTAATTACATCAGGACTTCGTTGTGTTTCGGGCATCGAAAAGTGTTGGTGTTAAAATACAGAAACTTAGAGGGCTTAAATGCTAAAACCCCTATCCTAAGGGTAGGGTTTGAAATTTTTGGAAAATGTAGGGCTTTTCTGTAAAAAGCCCTCCCACTAATAAAAATCGGAACCCAAATCGCGCAGCCCAAGCCAAAACTGAGCCGTTTCCTTTCTTCTCCTTCGCGAGCCCTAGCGCAGCGAATCGCCGATCCTTCTCCTTCCACTCTCTCTCGATCTGTTCCTCCTCACTTCTCTTCGCATAGCCATGCCACCAAACCCGATTCACTTGGCTACCAGATTCAAGGAACTTTAGTATTTGTCCTGGAGGTCTAGGGTTCAAATCTGGAGAAGGCAAAAACTCACTGCTAAGAGTGGGAAGACCGTAGGGCATGACCTAGAGAGCCGCCTGAATGAGGCTAGAGAGGTGTGTCACTACAGCTGGGGAGTAGTCTCGGTCTCATCATTGGTAAATTGAATTTGAATGTCGAGATCCTTGTGCGCAATTTCTTTTCTATTCCGAGATCGAGATGATAAAGCTCTGTGGCCTCCTTCCATCGTCGTCAAAAGATGGATTCAAAAATGCGTAGAGAATATGAAGTTGAGAATAATAGTAGAGAACTACTCCAAACGGATTACGAATCAAAAAATTATTTGAAACACATAATCTTACCTGAGCAAGATTCCACGCGTGTGAATCACCCTCCCCTACTTAGATCGAACAACCCAGTACTCGCTAAAGGCAGCTCCTCAGAACCCGCGTGTTCAACCCTTCGCCTGAGATCTATCCACTACGGAATCCACCCTAGGTCAGACTTTCCCTTCATCAAACACCCCCGCAAGCCAAGGAAAGAGCTAGTGCTTACCTTCTACCGGTCGAGAGTAGCGATCGCGATCCGAGAAGTGAAGGAGGCTGCTGATCGTGCAACCCGACCAAGGGAGGAGACCTTCCTCAAGATCGAGGGTCGTAGGAGGGGGGGGGGGGGGGGAATTGGCTTTGTTGGCTTGGCTTTGTTGGCTTTGGCAAAGAGGAAGGGGAGCAGAGGTGAGGGGTGATTGGGCGAGAGTGTGCGTCGGTCGAATGGGAAAGAAAGGAGTCAAGGTATAAGAGAGGAACTTTTTGCACTTAGTGCAAAAGCTTGGCTTTCACAATTCCGCCCCTGGGTTTTAAATTTCCAACCCGTTAGTCCCTTGTAACATTTGGTTTTAATACCCTTAAGTCCGTAAGGTGTAATGTGCCCGCCCCTTTGAGGAGACCCAATCTCTTCTCTGAAAAATTTTTCTGGACTGAGTTAAAAATGTAGGAGTTAACAACGGGTTTCTTCACCTCTGAATAGTTCATCAAAGGACCATTAGTAGACTAACGCCGAGTACATAGACCTTAGATGTACTGATCTTGAGAGGTTGGAAACCATATAAATAAATCTCGCATGTCTTTGCCTTTTTATTGTATTGTTTTATTTCCGCTGCTACTAACAACTCTGATAAGAAAAGGTGAACGAACACCAAATTCAGAAGAACAAACAACGGTCGATATTTATCGACATCATTGATTCTACATAACCAGGTTAGAACCAATTGTTTTCAAAGACGACATGGCTGAGATTGATGAGAAGGGAAGTTGTAGCATGAAGTTCCCTCCAAACTTAGAGGTAAAACATGATCCTCCATAGAGAGATGAGATGAAAAAAATAATGATGATGGCGATGTGGTTATGATTGACGAGCCCATGCCTTTAAAGGTATCTTTAGTCTATTATTTAAATTTATCTTGAATCTCTTTGTATCCCTTTGTGTGGATAGAGATCATGCCATAAGTATGCATTTTATTGAATTAATTGTGGGATCGATTATGTCCGCTAGAGGGGGGTGAATAGCGATTCTTCGGCTTATTCTTCCTACGTTGTTAGTATACGCAAGCGGAAACAATAATAATAAACACAAACAACAAAGAAAGCACTGCTAACAAATCGATTTACTTACTATCCACCCCGGACGGGTGACTAATCCAAGAATCCGTCGGTGGATCAATCCCCGGATAACCTCCGCCTAGCCCTCGTCGCTCCTTGTGGGTGGAGAAATCTCGCCACAGCACCTTGACACGATCTGGACTCAAGAGACTACTAACAAGTCTTAACCAAGCTTGTTTCGTCAAGAATCTCAGCCCAAACCGAGTTCTCTTTAAATAGAATTCGGCTTGAAAACCTCGATGGCAGTCGACTGCTCCCAGGGCAGTCGACTGCCCCACTCAGAATTCGACCGTTGACAGCCCCAACGTTTGAATCCAGCTATACACCAGTCGACTGCTCCCAGAGCAGTCGACTGGTCCAGGGCCAAAACCATTCTGTGAGTTTTGGCAGTCGACTGGACAACCCCCAGTCGACTGCCCAGCCTACCACTGCACTCCTACTCACTTTCTTGGTCCTCCTCCACGTGTGCCTTCAGGTCCTCTCCTTTGGCTTGCCCCTTGAAGTCCTTTTCCACCGGCTATCGTCCCTCATATGCGCACGCAAGTCCTCGACTTGCCTCCATGCCATCCTTCACGTGTGCCCTTTGAAGTTCACTTCCCAGCTTGCCCTTGGAGTCCTCCTCCCTCGGCTCTTGTCCCTTGCCTCAGCTGACTCAATATGTGTAAACCTGTACAACCTGCACACTCAACATACACATATGAGAATACAAGGAAAACCTAACTTAAACCCTTTGCCGAAACATCAAAACACTTGGTCACTCCGGACCACAGATTGCCTCAACAATCTCCCCCTTTTTGATGTTTGGCAATACATTTAAGTTAGGGAAATAAGATAGTAGTCAATAGCAAAAACCATGCTAAACAAATGCATATGCAATGCAAAAAATGGATCCTATCCCAAGGCATCCTACACCTAACCCTCCAGGTTAGGACTTTTCACACCTAGCCTTCCAAGCTAGGATTTTTCCACACCTAACCCTCCAAGTTAGGAATTTTACACACCTAACCCTCCAAGCTAGGACTTTTACAACACGGGTTTTTTAAAGCTCTTCAAAAGCTCCCCCTACATTGGACTTACAAAGGCTTTTTAAGAACCTTTCCAAGGTTCCCCTAACGCCAAGAATGGAGCAACCATGCTCCCCCTTAATCTTAGCTCCCCCTAAACCTAGGGTTTCTAGCAAAGGTGTGTTTGGTTTTCTAACATAAACCCAACACTTCTCCCCCTTTGCCTAACATCAAAAAGAACCCAACAATATCCTAATCATTGGTTCTTTTAATCCCTAATGACCATAAACAATATGTACTAGCCCCCCACACACTTGTTTTGCATCATTTGGACACATACTCAGCTGCCAAAGCTTATTTCAGCCTTTACCAGTCGACTGCCCCAAATGGCAGTCGATTGATACTCTGAAACTCAGAATTTCAGCCTTTTCTGACGAAGTTCAGAAATGCGCCAAAAATTCCACAAATCTCCAAAAATTTCCAAAATTTGTGGAGAGGTTTGTGGTACCCATATCTACTTGGGAAAAATACATTCCAAAATGTATCTATCACCATTCCCAAGTTTGACACAAAACCCAAAACTAGCTAAAAAGTTCAATAGAACCTTGACCTAAAGTCCTAGTTTTGGTTTCCTCTTGATGTCTTTGCCCATGCCAATCCATAATGCATCCCTAGCATTGATTTACATGGCAATTACACATCAAAAACCAATCTTCATGCTATATGACCCCAAAGTCATATTTCCATGCATGAAACCCAAAACACCGTGCCAAACCCCAAGAATTGAGACTCAAGTCCGTCTCCAATTCTTTTGGCACACTTCATGGTCCATCTAGACCTCTAGGAGCACCTCCCTCCCAAGGTCCATTCACCATATATCCCAAAGGCTCTTAGAGCTCCCCCTTGAGCTTTTAGCCCTAGCCACCTCCCTTGGTGACTCAACCACAACTAGGGCACACTGGTGTACCTCCGGTGACTCTTGGCCTACAAACTCAACCCTCTTAACCTTAGACACCTTGTCCTTGGTGAAGTCATTTCTTTTTCCTTTAAATGGCACCCCCTTGCCATTTTTGGACTCCCCCTTCTTGCCATGATCACATGCTACCCTAGCATATTTTTTTCCATTGACATGGGAGTTCTTAGATCGGTATCCCAACCCCAATCTATCATTGGTGCAGTTTAAACCACCCAACACCATATCTAGACCTTTAGATCCAACCTTGAATCTTTCTAAGGTCTTTTCCAATTTATCAAACTTTGCCCTCAAGGCTTGATTTTCCCTTTCTAGACCTTTAACCTTAGAGTCCATAGGTCCACATTGAACATCCCTAGACCTACCCTTCTTTCTAGGCACATTCCTTCCCTTCTTGGGATTAGTGCCTTGATCCTTAGGTACAAAGGTCCTATATTTACCATAATGCATGTTTTTCCTAGGGTTTTGATCTACCTTGTTATCCCTAGTCTTATCATTATATCTAAATCCAAAGTTATGCACAAGTAGACAATTTTTATTAATCCTAGCATGCATGGATGAATGATTAATATGTTTTTTAAAATGCAAGGAAGAACTTGAAATTGAATTACTTTTTTAACCTAGGGTTAAGAATTACCT
The DNA here is from genome assembly GCA_024364735.1 of Boesenbergia rotunda. Lineage (NCBI taxonomy): Eukaryota > Viridiplantae > Streptophyta > Magnoliopsida > Zingiberales > Zingiberaceae > Boesenbergia > Boesenbergia rotunda. Next base: position 147,200 of record JAGFNQ010006001.1, read on the forward strand.
CCCTTACCCTTATAGTCCCTCCTTGTTGTGATCTTTGCTTCCTCCTTTCTTCTTTCTCCCATCTCCTCAAGTGTCCCATTTTCTTGAGCTCTTTCTTCCTTGGACACTTGGTGTGGTAGTGCCCCAGTTCACCACACGTGAAACATCAAATCCTCCTCTTCTTCTCTTGGGTTTCTCCAGTTCTACACTTTATGTTAGAATTTAATTTAATTGAAATAGATTTAGAGTGTACCTCCTTTTTACTTTTCGGGCACTTGTCCTTGTAGTGCCCTTTTTCGTTGCAACCAAAGCATGTGATGTGCTCTTTCGATTTAGCTTTGGTGGAGGTAGAGGCTAGACTTCCTCTTCAACCTTGGATGAAAAAGATGCATCCTCTTGTTCTTGTGTAGATGAGTGTCTCTCCTCCCCCTCAATCCTTGAGGTGGTGACCTCCTCCTCTTCTCCAGATAAGGTGGATGACCTCTCACTTTCTTCTTCCACTTCTTGAACCAATGAATTGATTTCTTTGGGCTCTTGAATTTTTGTAGGATTTTCATGATATTCTTTGACTTTATCCCATAATTCATGTGCATCTCTATATTCACCTACACAACTCAAAATGTTATTAGGTAAAATATTTACCAAAATGCTAATTACCTTCTTGTTTGCTTTCGCTTGATCTTGTTGTTCTTGACTCCAATATCTAGGCCTAAGCCTCTTCCCATACTTATCCTTTGGAGTCTCATAAGGCTCTTCAAGCGCGATTCGACATGCCCACTCCATCCCGAACCAAGTCTCGATTCTCGCCCTCCAAAAGTTGAAATCTTCATAATCGTAGGGCGGTGGAGTGTAGATATCTTCCCCCAACTTATCTTGCATGTCTTTCTTCCTCTAGCGTGTGCTCTCTCGGCGGTTAGTCCAATCAAGAGTGGTCCTTCGCTCTGATACCAATTGTGGGATTGATTATGTCCGCTAGAGGGGGGTTGAATAGCGATTCTTCAGCTTGTTCTTCCTACGTTGTTAGTATGCGCAAGGGGAAACAATAATAATAAACACAAACAACAAAGAAAGCACCGCTAACAAACCGATTTACTTGGTATCCACCCCGGACGGGTGACTAATCCAAGAATCCGTCGGCGGATCAATCCCCGGATAACCTCCGACTAGCCCTCGTCACTCCTTGTGGGTGGAGAAACCTCGCCACAGCACCTTGACACGATCTGGACTCAAGAGACTACTAACAAGCCTTAACCAAGCTTGTTTCGTCAAGAATCTCAACCCAAACCGAGTTCTCTTTAAATAGAACTCGGGCTGAAAACCTCAATGGCATTCGACTGCTCCCAGGGCAGTCGACTGCCACACTCAGAATTCGACCGTTGACAACCCCAACGTTCGAATTCAGCTGTACACCAGTCGACTGCTCCCAGAGCAGTCGACTGGTCCAGGGCCAAAACCATTCTGTGAGTTTTGGCAGTCGACTGGACAACCCCCAGTCGACTGCCCAGCCTACCACAGTACTCCTACTCACTTTCTTGGCCCTCCTCCACGTGTGCCTTCAGGTCCTCTCCTTTGGCTTGCCCCTTGAAGTCCTTTTCCACCAGCTATCGTCCCTCGGATGTGCATGCAAGTCCTCGACTTGCCTCCATGCCATCCTTCACGTGTGCCCTTTGAAGTTCACTTCCCGGCTTGCCCTTGGAGTCCTCTTCCCTCGGCTCTTGTCCATTGCCTCAGCTGACTCAACATGTGTAAACCTGTACAACCTGCACACTCAACATACACATATGAGAACACAAGAAAAATCTAACTTAAACCCTTTGCCCAAACATCAAAACACTTGGTCACTCCGGACCACAGATTGCCTCAACATTAATATCCCTTAGTATGCATTTATGAAGTAACAATGATCATGCATATTTCAGTCACCCCCATTAGTGTGCATTATTAATTGTTGGAATTAGCATTTTATTGGTTGATATTCCTTTAGTATATGTTGAAGCATTATATTTTTTCTTCTAGGGTCAATAAGTTGCTAAGTTTGGAATCAGGAATCCATATAGCTTTCGTCACTATTGTTGATATTAGGAAATCTGATGAGCATATTAATGGTGATCCAAGTAAGCGCATGGAGCATTGGCATGTCACTGTTGATCAAGCATTGGATGAAATAGCCCTTGACTTGATCAACACTGATATCATGCAGCAAAGAAAGGATTCAATCCATGTCCGAGTTGCGTGGCAGAATTTCATCTTCCAACTTCCCAACCACCCGACTGTTGACTTTCCAAGACTCGATCTAACGAGTCACTCCGAGTAGAACCGTCGAGTCGCTCCGAGCCGATCCGTCGAGTCGCTCAGAGCCAATCTGCCAAGCTAATTTGCCAACTTTCCAAACTCCCAACATGCAAAGGAAGACAGCGAACGAAGAGACACAGCAAGCAAGCGGCATGGTGGTTATCACAACACCCTTTGAAGAGATGTATCCCTTGGTTTTCTATAAAAGATATATCTCTTAGACTTCTCTCCTTATATAAGGTAAGGGGAGAGGGCTCCAAGGTAGACCCGACTACGATTCGGAATCGACGGTTCAATGGTTTGGAATGACGGGTTTGATGGTTCGTGGGGGGTCGACCTTTAACCTTAACCACCCAAGACGGTTATGGTTCATGGTTCGCCACTGTTCGCAATGGTTCGAGATTATTATATTAAAAAAATAAAAAATTAAAATTAAAAATATAAAATTTATTTAAAAAGCGCTTACACTTATTTAAGTTGTCTACGTATCTCCTTAGGGTATAAGGAATCAAAACCCACATAGTTCTTTTACACTTTTATCCTTTTACAATTTACATCACTCACGTCTATTTCCTCCCGTTCTTGTTATATTTGTTCCTTCGGTATCAAATTCTTCGACTTCATCTTCTGAAAGTTGCATTCCCTGGATTCTTTTCTCAGCTCTGGTCCAATCGTCTAGTGATGTTTGAGCTTCCAATGAGTCGCGAGACATAGTTGATCGTCGATCATCTAATATGTTGCTGCTGACAATGAAGGTCTGCTGCACAGCAACAGTTGACGTTAGATAAGCTAAAATTTCTTTGACAATCATGGAGAGAACAGGAAAGCTTTGAGCCTTCTGTGACCACTACTTTAAGAAATCGAAATATTCGCTATCTGTTTCATTAAAATTAAAAGAAGTCCTAAAATAATTTTTAAGTTCCTGTATAGAACTTGAGGATCATCATTGACATTTCGTTCGTTCTTTTAATAAAAGTTATGTTTTTGTAAGTTTTAAATTAGTACCAGCAGTCTATTATATTTTAGAAATATTAGTTTGTATTTCATATTTCATATAATATTGATTATAAAGATCATATAAATTATTTTTAATATTATATATAATATTAACTGGATCAAGAGAAGAAGATTCTTTAATAAGAATTAAAGCATCATAATATAAAGATATCATTTCTTGTAAAACTTCTAATTTAAATTTAGGAAAAAATATAATTAAATAAATTTAAGGAATAAAATAAAAATAATTTTCCTATTTAGTTTTCATAGCTAATATGCAAGAAGTTAAAACTTCATTATTAATATGTGCATTTAATACTAATACTTTACTAAAAAAATACTAAAACTAAATGAGCAGTAAGATAATAAACATTGGAATGTTATTTGCTTGCATTGTTAATTACTTTTAAAATTTCACAAATATTATTATAAATATTCTATTGTTGTGAAAATAAATATATATTAGGATTATTATTTTGTGCAAAAAAATATAATAAATTTTTATATTGAAATGAATCTTGTAATAATTGATATGTTGAATTCTAATGTATTGGAATATCACGTGAAAATTTTTTAGGTCTCATTCCATTAGCTTTACAAAACCTAACCCATTGTTTCATCATAGATGGAAGCGACCATAAATATGAAATTGTGATTCTAATTGGTTTAATATAGTTTTCTAGAAGTTTTAATTTATCTTGAACACATAAATTTAAAATATGACATACATAACAAATATAAAAAAAATAAAATACACCACCAATATAGGTTCACAAACAAATTTTAGTTCATCTATAGAAGTATTATTAGAACTAGTATTATCTAATGATATTGAACATACTTTATGAGTCAATCTATATTCTTCTAAAATTAAATATAATAATTATGCAATATTATGGGCAGTATGTGATTCATCAAAAACTCTATAAGCTATTAATCTTTTTTAGAGGATCTAAGAGTTATCGATCTAATGGCAAATCACACATATATAAGAATGAGTTTTACCAATGATCACTCCAAATATTGGAACATAAAGAAACTTTATTATTTAATTTACTAAATTCAACAACTAAATTCTTTTTTTCTTGTTTTACTAATCTTTTAATTGTACAAGTAAGTATAGGTCCACGAACACGTTTAGTACATGGATTATGAGATTCTTTACAAAAAGTCTTCAAATATGCATTTATATCCAAAATTAAAAGAAAGATGTTCTATGAAAATAAATTCAGCTAATGATTCTCTTAATTTATTATCAAAATTTAAAAATAAATCAGAATCAATACTACTACTGCTAGAAAATCTAGATAATTGTGCTTAAGAGCAGTCGAGTCTATATTCCGTCGAGTGCTTCGTTTCTACATGTCGTTTCAATGACCCATAGCTGCCGCCGGCTTACAATTTATAGGAAGCATTGTAATGCTTACATTTTACACACAATTCTCCCAATAGAAGAATATTTTTCTCAAAATGTTTAGTAAAAATAGAAGATTTTAGAGAAGGATATTTTTGATCCATAGAAGTAATTGCATTAGTACTTCCTTGTATTTTGGGCGTCAAAAGGTGATGGGGATGACCCTCGATCTCATCATTGGTAGATTGAATTTGAATGTTGAGATCCTCATGCACTATTTTTATTCCCTTTCGAGATCGAGATGATGAAGCTCTATGGCCTCCTTCCATCATCGTCAAAAATGGAGTCGAAAACGCATAGATAATATGAAGCTGAGAATGAGAGTAGAGAAGATGTGTGTGGAAATAATGAAATGAACTCCCTATTTATAGAGTTGGGATCATAATGGTTACTAAATCATAGTCATTGATAAAAAACGATCAAATGATTTCAATCATTGAAAAAAAAATCTGAAGGGCTTCGAACCGTTGATTAATCGACGGTTCCGAGCCGTTGGAACTTGGAACCGTCGGTTCCAACTGCCAAAAAAAGCAAAATTGTTGAACTAGCTATTTGACCTGCTAGTTAACCGACGGGCCTCCGATTCAGTGAAAGCTAGAACCAGAACCGGCCCGACATCCTGACGGGTCGGTTCTAGTTCGACCCGGTGAACCTGGTCAATCGGCCACCCGACCCATTGAACCAGTCCGGGCTGGACTCGACCCTTAGTCAGGTCTGCTCCAATGAGAATAATCAGATCATACTCTACTTATGAAAATCAACAGAAGCTAAGTGTTAGGTCAAAATAATTTATATATCTCCAACAAAATGATAATTTATTATTCATTTTAGACCTAAGTCCTCATGCATTTATTTTTGAACTCTACCTTATATACCAATGGAGATATCTTTTATCTTTTAAATTCATGATCTTATTCATGTATTTCAAATGTGGGGCGTATTCCCAATAATTCTCTCCTCAAATAATGGGGCACTGTTACTCTCATGATCTGGACCTTCCCTCGAGCATTTGGTCACTTTTAACTACTCCGGACCTCTCCATAAGCATCTGCTCACTCTTCACTTATTTTGGACTTCTTAACAAGTATTCAATCACTCTTGACTTGCTATAGGTCTCTCCTAAGTATTTGGTCACTCTTGACTTGCTTTAAGCCTCCCCTCAAGCATCCGGTCACTTTTGATCTACTTTGGATCTCTCCATAAGTATCCGCCACTTTGGATGTGCTCTAAGTTTCCCCTCAAGCATCTAATCATTCTTGACCTACTTAGAATCTCTCTTAAATTTAGTTTAAAGTCACCTCATATGACATACAGTTTAGATCATGACTCTGACTCGTACTTTTTCCAATAATTAATCCGATAAAAAGTAACCTCACTTTGATGTTATTAGGATCAAAACAATTTGCATATCTCCATGTAATATTATCCATTTTAAATCTGAATCTTCGTAATTTTATTTTTAGTTCTTACTAAAACATCTTATTCTAATAAGAATATTTTTCATCTTTAAATTTATAATTTTTTTAATGTACTTTTAACATGAAATATTCCCAACAGCAAGTTCAATGAGATTTGACTCATTCTTTGTCTGAGACTGGAATAACCTATAAGATATAAAATATAGTGATTATTACTAATTCAAAGATTATTTTAGTGACTATTGTAAGAAAAATCAAACAAATTATTTGTTATTTATTTAAGAGTTATGGTGAAAAGAGACATAAAGATGATAATTAAGATACGATAAATAAAATAATATTATTAATTTCGAAAGAAAGATCGTGTCTTTTGAATTTTTCTTCAAAATTTAGCTACGGCTGGAGTATTCAATATTGATAAGTAATCTAGTTTACATTTAAACTCGGCGTCTAGACAATGACAGTTATATGGCGTGCCATCCCGCATCATTAGCATCATTGTCATCTAGAATAGAAAAAGAAAAATATGAGAAAAATAGAGGCGAAGAAAAAACATGAGTATAATTGAGAAGAATATATAATCTTTTAGCATAGTATAATTGTTCATTATTTGCGTTGAAAATTCACCTCCGCGCTAGATGTTAAAATGTAAAAGCCTCTTCGAACGATAATTAAGGATCACTGATTGTGGTGCCGGATCGACACAAGAGGATCTAAACTTCAGTCATATCATAATTTTTTTATTCAGATATGGAAATAAAATATATTTTTTTAATCAAAGCTGGTTGGGTTTAAAAGATAGAATCTTCTTTATTAATATGAAGCTTTTTAGGTAGAGAAAAAAACATAAAATCATAAGGACTTAGGATGTAGACCAATTCAACATCATCATTTGAATTTTAAATGGTCATAATTATTGACTCAAGATTCAATATCAGACTTTGCCTATAGACACACATATAAAATTTAAAGATCTACATTTATTACAGAAAATCCGTAAACGCCAAGTCAAGTTTCGGGCTCAAAAAGTAACATTTAGGCTTTCATTCGAGTCTCCGAAGATTTTATTATTATTTTTAATAATTTTCATTTTTATGATATATAGGATATTTCTAGTATTTATGGATCATAGTTTGTCTATATCCACATCATGTTATGTTAATTTCAATTTTTGTTAAGAAATTTCTTTTTTGAAAAGATTGGAATTGAGGTGAATTTCTTTTCTTTCTTGATCTTATGGTCTAGAATCTATATAAGCACATATTTAACTATATGAAGATTCAACCCTCTATTAATAACAAAGTTTTGTTTTTTTTTAGAAAACCACGAGAATTCTCTTTACCTTCTTGGTTTTCTTTTCTTGTCTTCTTCTCGATTTCGTTGTCTCATCCGCCAGGATAATCACTATCCTGCCCAACATCAGTTGGTGTCAGGGCAAGCAGTATCTGATTTAGGAAATCGAGCGTCAGATCCAATAGAAGGTCATTATAGCCGTGGTCATGGTTGTAATAATAGGCAGGTTCCAATTATAAAAGTCAAGTATCTTAGACGTAGCGTTCAAGAAATGATGATGATTGAGGTTTACAGAGGCAAGTTGCAGAGTTAATTCAACAGATGGTAACAATGGCGGTGGTGCAAAATCTTGATGGTCGGGAGCTTTCAGATCGAGAATCTGAGTCTGCTTTCGAGAATCCTTACTATCGTTAGATTGTAAGCCAAGAACGTTATGTTCTGGAGGAGCTTTATGAAAACCTTGGTTTTCAGATTGAACTGCTTGAATTTTTGGGTGACAAGTAGAGAGTTTCATCGATTGATTGGATGAAGTGGACCGAATCTTTGAGTATAAGTAGGTTCCGGATCGGATGAAAATGAAACTGATGGCTATCAAACTCCAGGGGCAAGCATCGACGTGGTGGGAACAGATGTGGTGTTCACGGGACAAATAGGGCAAGTGCAAAATAGATGACTTGGAGAAGATGAAGAAGAAGCTGAGGGGTACCTTTTGACTACACCCAATCTCTGTTTCAATGACTTCAGTAGTTGAGATAAGGCGCAGCATCGATCGATGAATATACTGATGAGTTCCACTAGCTATCCACTCGAAAATGTTGGATATGATTTTGCGAGGCGAAATCAAAGTATCATCGATCGATGAAAGTCATATTTGACTTCAAAATCAAAATCTACGTTTCGCGTAGATAAATCTAGACTATTAATTTGCTCAAAACCAATTACGGGTGAATGAGAAATTAAGTGTTTAAAGTCGTGCTCAAAATAGCGTTAAGGAGAAAGATGGGGATTAGTCCCACATCTCTAATTGGCGAAAGCCAATGTCTCCTTATATGTGTTGCTGTGCTTTTGCAGTCAATACAAAAAGCACAGGTGCTCTCTACCATTGGGCGAGCAGGTGCTCGCACCTGCGAGCCCGCCACCCGCGCACGCGCGCACGCGCGCAATGGGCGCTTTGTTGGCGCACTTTGCACTTCGCACGTACGCATTGAGGAGCTTCATTTATGCTCCACGTGGCAGTGACGTGGCATGGTCACGGATGACGTGGCGTGCCTGCGTGACACATGACTGTGCAGGGAGAGCGCTGACTAGGCTATTGACTGGGCAGACAGATGACGATCGTTGGATCGAAGATGGCAACGCATCGTCGCGAGGAGTATTGAGGAGCTTCATTTATGCTCCACGTGGCAGTGACGTGGCATGGTCACGGATGACGTGGCGTGCCTGCGTGACACATGACTGTGCAGGGAGAGCGCTGACTGGGCTATGGACTGGGCAGACAGATGACGATCGTTGGATCGAAGATGGCAACAAGATCGCATGGGGCACGATCTGGATCGTTGATACTACAGGGTCACGATCAGACCATTAGCGAGGGGACTGATCTGGAGCGTCGGATTAAATGGGGTAATCTGACGGCTCAGATCAAAGATAGGATGAAGAGTTATAACTCTTCGAATCTAGCGGACGAGATTAGATTGAGTTAAAATCTCTTCGGATCTAACGAACCAGATTAAAAGCCATCTGAAGAGTTATAACTCTTCAGATCTAATGGCTGAGATCAGAACCCTTTAAAGGGTTATAAACTGATGGTTCGGATCAGTCATCGCCAAGGGTCACTTGCCTCTTCACCTACTATATAAAGGATCCCTCCTTTGGAAATATTCATTCAATCATTCGAAGCATTCAAGCATCTAAGCATTAGAGAGCTCATCTTCTGCATCGAGAGTCCGAAAATCCTACGGAAAGGTTCGCCGGTCTCGGAATTTGAAGTGCTACTATTCCGAGACGACGTCATTGTATCTTGGGAATGCATTGCTGCTATCCGTGAGCACCATAGCGGAGCAATATCGTTTTACGGAGATAGTGTCCAACACTAGCCTCGACGTAAACAAATTCAGTTTGCTACCTCCCGGAAGTTCTGACGATCGAGTAAAATCGACTAAGTTAAATACCGCGGAGATTACAAAAAGGTCACAGGACCGCCAACAGAAAAGACCTATCCATGACGGAGAACCAAACGGTCTCATGATACTTTGAAGGGGGGGTTGCATCTATTGGATCATAGAGAATCGATAGAGGGGGGGTGAATATCGATATCAAATTTTTCGAAAAACTAGAGAGAATACGCAGCGGAAAATAATCGAACAAACACAAACATAAGTTGGTTTTACTTGGTTCGGAGTTACGGTCAGCTCCTACTCTAAGGCCCACGGTCCTTGACCGTTTACTTTGGGCAATTCTATAGTCGCAAAAGGAATTTTACAAATCGAGTACAGAAATAGAATTGGAATTTAAATTGCAACACTTTTCGTAAATTAATTTTACCGACGCCCGAGGTGGATCGAAGTTCGAAGCAGAGGGTCGTCGTCAACGCTGGAATCTCGAAGTCGGAGCTTGTCAGAGCGTAGCGCTTGAACGAAAGTGCTTGGAGCATTTGTTAGCGATGTTCTTGAAGCCTTGGTGGTGAACCCCCTTTTATAGCACCCATGGGGGCGCCTGTGTCGATGAGGGCGCCTACACGTGGCCTCTCCTGCGCAATCTCTTATCCGCAGGCTCGGTCAGTGCTTATCCTCTCCAAGGGGCGTCTGAGCTGATGGGTGCGCCCGTATGGTCCCGGGCGCCTGAGCTAGCTTGGTTCAGAGGCTTCGTGGCGGTTTGCTTTGTTGCTTCTGTTTTGGCCTTGACCTGGGGCGCCCGTATCCATCCGGGCGCCTAGCCCAAGTGAGGCACCTCACTCCATTGAGGTGCCTCAGCTGCAGAAAATGCACTCCTTCGATCCCTGCAACCAAGGTTAGTTCCAAAACACAAAGAAGCAAACATGTTAGCCATTATTTACAACCTAAGCTGTCTTGGTTCTGACTTTGGGTCTTCCAAATGGAACCCTAGGTCGAACCGACGCTTACTGTTCCCTCACATGAGGAACGCGTCCTCACCTACTCCTCTCAGGAGAGTTTACCATTTGCCAACCGGTTCCTCCGATTGGACTTTTGCCCAATCCACCTGATCAGGTCTTCGTGCCCAGTCCACAACCAGGACTTCTTGCCCAACATTCTGTCAGGTCTTTGATGCCTAGCCTACAACTAGGACTTCTTGCCCAACTTCCGGTCAGGTCTTCGGTGCCCAACCCTTTTCCAGGACTTCTTGCCCAGTCCTCGACCCGAACTTCCTTGCCCAACTTCCGGTCAGGTCTTCTTGCCCAGTCCTTGACCAGGACTTCTTGCCCAGCTCTTTGCCAGGACTTCTTGCTTAGTGTACCTAGGACTTTTCCTGCACATTTAGTAAGCTTGTTAGATCACATTAACACCTTAACTTCTGAACCCTTTGCCATTATCAAAACACAGGTTTGACTTAGGTGCTTTCTGCACCAACAATCTCCCCCTTTTTGATTTATGGCAACACGGTTCAAAAAGTTAAGTTTAACAACCAGATAACAAGCAACGAATTGCAAAATATTTAGTTTCCTCTCCCTGAAAAAAATCCTCCCCCTGAGTTTTTCAAAGATAAGTGGGTTTTTGTAAATCTTCTAAGAGAGTTAGATTTTTGCAAGGTTTTCATGTTTAGCAAAGATTTCCCGAAAGTTTTTGCACACTTAGAAAATTTTGAAAAATTATACTTAGGAAATTTTCAAAAAAGTTTTTCCATACTTAGAAAATTTTCAAAGAAAATTTTTCCATACTTAGAAAATTTTCAGAAAAAGTTTTTCTATACTTAGAAAATTTTCAGAATTTTCTATTCTTAGAAAATTTTATTTTTGAAATGCTTAGATTTGAAAAACATTTTTAAGCATTTTCGTTATTTACTTTACTTTTTGAAAAGGGAGATAAAATTTTTGAAAGAATTAAAGTTTAGCAAAAAAAAAATTTCTTCTCCTTTCTTTTCTCTCCCCCTTTGCCATATATAAAAAAAAACTAATTATAGCAAAAAATTGAGCAAAAAAAAAATATTGAGTACTGTATTGAACCAACTTTAATAAGCATAAACTGGACTAAACCAAATTAAACCTTTCTTGTTCGGGTCCTGTATAACCCAGTTAGCTACTTACTAACTGTTATAAATAGTAGCTTTCGCTAGGGTTAGTCAAGTTAAGTGATCTGATCAAGTTAGATTTTCTAAGCTTGACACTTAACCTGATTGTTGTTCAATTGATATTTATTGCCCCAATTACTGTAGATGCACTGACTTAAAGCATCTTGAATCAAGGCATAGACCTAAGCATCTCAACCCAGTCTAGGTTATCAATCAAAAGTACCCTAAGGTGCTTGTGAGATGTTGGCTTCTAAATTTATAGGTGCATGTAGTTCTAGGGTTAGGGACTAAGCTAAGTCCATTTGCGAAAAAGCCCTAGTTTTGAAGGGGGTAAGGTTTTCAAAAATAACTAAGTCGGAAAATCATTTTAAATTTCAAGAAAAAAATGATTTTTCACAAAACATTAATTAAAAAGTAAGGAATAAAATAATTTTTGCAAAAAAAACATGTAGAGCAGTCCTATTCTACCAAGCATTACCCTAACTGCCTTCTTAGTGAGCTAAACTCAGACTCAGGTAAAGGTTTGGTAAAGATATCAGCTAAGCTTGACTTTGAGTCCACATGCTTAAGGACTATTTCACCCCTGGCTACACGATCCCTTACAAAGTGATGTTTAACTTCTATATGTTTTGTTCTTGAGTGTTGAATTGGGTTTTTTGTAAGGTTGATTGAGCTTATGTTATCAATGTGAACTTGGGTTTGGGTGTAGTCAAGCTAGAAGTCCTTAAGAGTGTGCATCATCCATAAGAGTTGTGCCACACATTCTCCTAAAGCAACATATTCTGCTTCGGTTGTAGATAGGGCTACGCAGTGTTGCTTTCTACTGCACCAGCTGACTAGACTATTTCCTAAAAGTTGGCAGCTTCCACTTGTACTTTTTCTATCTAATTTGCATCCAGCATAGTCAGAATCGGAATATCCTGACAATTCAAAAGTGGAAGTCCGAGGATACCAAATCCCTACATTTAGGGTGCCCTTAATGTATCTAAGTACTCTTTTTAGGGCTGCTAAGTGTGATTCCTTAGCACAAGTTTGATATCTAGCACACATTCCTACAGAGAATAGGATATCAGGTCTGCTAGCTGAAAGGTAAAGTAGACTTCCAATCATACTTCGGTATAGCTTAAGATCTACAGATTTGCCTTCAGGGTCACTATCAATTTTGACATTTGTGGTCATGGGGGTACTTATACTTTTGGAGTTATCCATTTTAAATTTCTTTATTAACTCCTTAGCATATTTGGATTAGTGAACATAATTACCATCCTTAGTTTGCTTAATTTGTAGTCCTAAGAAGAATTGAGCTCACCAACTAAGCTCATTTCAAATTTATTTTCCATTATTTTTACAAATTCCTTTAAAAAGTTTGAGTTGGTGGATCCGAAAATTATGTCCTCAACATAGATTTGAGCAATGAAGATGTCTTTGTCTAAGATTTTAACAAATAGGGTTGAGTCAATTTGTCCTTGGTTAAATTCCTTAGAAATAAGGTAAGTTGATAGGTGTTCATACCATGCCCTAGGTGTTTGTTTTAACCCATAAAGTGCCTTTTTAAGTTTGAAAACGTAGTCAGGTTTTTATAGATCCTCAAATCCTGGGGGTTGTCTTACATAGACTTCTTCTTTGATGAACCCATTTAAAAAGGCTGACTTAACGTCCATTTGGTATAGCTTGAATCCTCTATGAGCTGCAAATGCTAACAACATTCTAATTGACTCAAGTCTGGCTACTGGGGCATAGGTTTCATCATAGTCTAATCCTTCGACTTGACTGAACCCTTTAGCTAATAAGCGGGCTTTATTTCTAACTATTTCTCCTTGGTCATTTAGTTTATTCCTAAACACCCACTTAGTATCTATAATAGATTTGTTCTCAGGTTTAGGTACTAGTTCTCAGACTTGGTTTCTTTCAAATTGAGCTAGCTCCTCTTGCATAGCTATGATCCAATCAGGATCAGGTAGGGCTTCCTCTATAGTCTTAGGTTCAATTTTTGAAATTAGTGTTATTTGACTAAGATTTCTATATGAAGACCTAGTTCTGACTCCTAAGGTTGGATCACTGATAGATATCATTTTGTTGATTACTTTAATTGCTAAAATCCATGTTTGACCTATGTTTTTATTGCTTAATTATGATTTTTACCCTAGGTTTTAGGATTCCCTCTGATTTTGGACTTAATTGCAAATTTATATATTTTTGGATTATTTGGCCACTAATTTTTTGATATATTTTTGTAGGCATGAAAGGATCCTGGACCTAGAGCATATTGGGTCAAACTTGAATCGGAAGTGACCCGGATCGAAGTATCAAGATTATGATTTAATCTGGGTCGTCCGATTCAAGAGCGGCTAGATCTGAGCCATCCGGGATCATCTGAAGCAATCCGAGCTAGGGCTAGGGTTGATCAAGCACCCTGATCAAGATCTGAAGGTTTCATCCCAATCAGAGCTCGATCAACCGTTGGATCAAGCTTGGAGGGCTCTAGATCATCCATTCAAAGATTAGCTTGATCTGGACCATCCGTTGCAAATCTGGAGGATCCGAGCTACCACAAGGCAGATCCTGACCCCAGATCATCATCATCAAAGTTTGGCTCAAATCAGAGCAAGATCAGCCGTTGGATTGGAGTGGATCAATCTGGACCGTCCATTGGTTCCTATTTAATCAAATTTGCCGCAGCTTCTTCCCGCCGCTACAGTAGGTTCATCGTTTCTTCTTCATTTTCTAGTCATTTTTCTTCAATTCAAGGGGCACGACCCCTCAATTCTTCATCAAAGCAAGGGTTAGGTTAGTGAAAAGAGTTCTCAGTGAGGTTCAGATTGGATCTGTGCTCAATAGTGAAGCTGCGCGAGGTCTCGGCAGTTTTGCTATCCGACTTCAACAAACTCAGCCATGCTCCATTTCCACTGCATCCGAGCTGACCAGAGGGGTTCCCTGGAAGGTCTCGGTCATTCCCAAATCCAATTCGCAAGCCACAACAGCGAGATTGAAGAATTCGGAAGCTAATTTCAGTTTGAGCAGGTTTTGATCTGTTTCAGTAGCAGAGACGTATCTTCACTAATTTGCGGAGCTTGCGGGTCCGAGGTTCTCCCTTGATTGACGACCAAGGAGCTCTTGAGTTGAGGATGGTTGAGAAGTAGCTTAGATAATTTAGTTTCATTCAGTTTTTGTAGCTGTAATTTCCATTACTGCTGTAATTTCGTTTCTGTTGGTTTCAGATTTGGTTAATCTCGTTTTCTTAATTGTTTAGCTGTAATTTAGCTTCAATCTTCAAGTTGAGTAGTTAAGGAACTTGTGTAGTGATAGATTGCATTTAATTTCAGTTTATTTCTGTGTTTTATGCTTGCGTATCAGATTCCCTGTTGCGTGCCATTTCTGATTTGCTTCGTTTCTGCAATTTCTGTCCAATCTGTTGTGTATCAGCCCCTTATTTGTATCGAGTTAGTTTAAGTTTTATTCTCTGAATTGATCTTGTAGTTGGTTGCATCTCAAAAAAACCTTGGACTCAATTTACGCAGTTGGTTTCAAAAGGATCAGCTGCGTATTCAGTGTCCAAATTCAGCATGTTTTAGCTTTTAGTTTCTGCAAGTGTTTAGTCACAGTTCTGCAAGTGTTTAGCTTCAGCTTTTAGTTCCAAATTGATTGCAATTCTACAAGTTTAAGCTTCTTTATCCTGCCTGATCATTAAATACACGATCTTGAATTCTGATGGTCCTGATAGTTTCTGCACATCAAATTTCTGCATCCAAAATCTGCATTTCTGCATTCCTCCAATTCTGCACATCAGATGTGGAGCTGAGTTGTTGTTTCCAATCAAGGTTCTGGTGAAACTCAGCTTTTGATTTCTTGCTTCAGCTTCCTTTGTTTTACATCAGCCAATAGTTTCCCATTTAGCATCAATTTCAGCTCCTGGATCACTCACTGAAATTTCTGCAGTAACTTACTGAAGTTTACCTGTCCTTGCTGCGTTCTGCATCAATTCATCTCTGCACCCCAGTTTAAAATCTGTACCCAATTCATTACTGAAATATTTAGTTGTAGATGCTAAGTTTGTATCAAGGTAGCTTGGAAATTGAATTCCATTGCATTTGAAATTAATTGCTTGCTTGATTTGCATCTAAGTGGAGTTTAAATTGCCAATTCAGTCCATTAGTTGGAGTTATACATGCACGTTTAATTTCTGTATTGGAGTTATATTCCTCATTCATTTGTTCAATTCTAATTGCTTCATGTTAGTTGTTTGTTGGATTTTGTTTTTAAACCAGAATTGTTTCCCAAAATTGGTTACTTAGATTTTTTCCATTGATTGAGTGGTTGATTACCATCATTTTGTGTGGCTTATTAGCTAAGTCCTCTATTTTCATTGCAAACCATATTCTAATTGAAACCCAATCACATTTGAAACCCAAATTCACAAACGACACCTAAATACAAGCGCGAATCAAACAAACCTTCAACTAGTCCCTGAGAAAAATACGACCTGTGGCCCCTTTACTACGCTTTTCAGATTTTGATTGTAAAAAGGGTTTCCAGCTTTCATTCACATTTATAAATTCTAAATTTGAGGCCCACATTCGTGACACATAGTTTGGGCCTGTCAAATTTTTGGCGCCGTTGCCGGGGAAGCAACTAGTTGATTTGTTTGATTTTTGCTTGTATGCTTTTAGACATATCATTGGGTTCTATTTTATTTTGCTTTATCTTTTGAATACGGGTACTGCTATTTTTTCTTGTTTGTTTTGTGACAGGGCTGCAGGTTCAAAATGTTTTCATCTACTTACCATCAGCCGTGTCCACAGTTTCAGCAGAACCAACCATTCAATCAGTCAACAAATCAGTTTTTTCAGTCTTTCCAAAATTTTCAGCAAAATCAACCAAATTTCTAGCCACAAATTCAGAATGGGCAGCCACAATTCCAGGGTTTTGAGCAACCATTTCAGCAATCACATTCGAATTTTCAGCAACCCAATCAGTTTTTTCAGCCACCATTACAACAAATTCAGCAATCACAAAATTTCCAGCAGCCTTTTGAAAGTTTTCAGCCCCAAAATAATCAATTTCAGTTTCCACCTCAGCCATGGCAGCAAGAATTTCAACCTATACATAATTTTCAACAACCTCTTCAATATTCACAGCCATACGAGCCAAATTTTCAGCCTTGCAACCAGAATTTTCAGCCCACTCAATTTGAGTTTTCACCACCACAATTTCAACCTCAGATTCAAGATTTCCAGGGCTACCATTCTCAGCAAGTTCAACCATCCTTTCAACCACAATTTCAACATTTTCAGCAAGATTTCCAGTTTCAAGGACAGAATTTTCAACAAGACACTCAGAATTTTCAGCCCCTCCCGTTTCAACAGTTTAATCAAGGAGGCTTTGATGATCCTGATTGGGATGAGGCTCTACACCAAAGGATGATGGAGATGTGTCAACAAATGTTACAACAACAAAGAGACATCGAAGGACACCTTGCAAAATTGATAGATCAATGGAATTAGATACAAGCCCAAAGATCAGGACAATCAGATGAATCTACAGGTGTAGGGGATTGCACTGAGCCCCAGGGACCACCACAAGATTCAGAGGACAGGATTGAGAGTGTAGGGGATTGCACAGAGCCCCAAGAATCACCCATTCCTACTGATTTAGAGGAATTGGAGGAGATTGATAGCGGAGTTTGTGAAAGTTTTGAATTAGATTCCAAAACTTTACAGAACCCTTCTCATCTTTTATCTTGTGATGATTTAATTGTTAATGATCCTAATTTTTCTAATTTGATTGATACAAGAATGGTTGAGGAAGCATGTGTTGAAGATGACTTAATAGGTGTAGGGGATTGCACTAAGCCCCAGGGACCACCACAATTTACTGGTACATTAGAAGATTTAGAGGATGAACCAGTACATTAGAAGATTTAGAGGATGAACCAGAAAGTGTAGGGACTTGCATAGTGGAAGCAAACACCCAAGGATCACCTGCTTTAGTTGAGTGTCCACCAGAACCTGAACTTGAAGTGGAGCAATTACTTGACCAGGAGGAGAACACGGATACATCTACTTTTGTAGAATCTCCAGGCATTTTTCAGCACGATCAGGTAAATACTCCACCAAATTTTTCTGAAAATTGCATAGAGGTACCTCAAACTGATTTTATTATTTTTAATACACCTAGGGATGCATCTCTTGTAGTATTTTATTGTGAAAAATCCCTAGAGGTACCTAGTGTTGAATTTATTGAAAATGAAGCATGTTGTGTTACATCAGATGCCAATGCTGAATGTGAAAAATTTTTAGAAGTGCCTAGTATTGTTGATTGTTGTGATGAGTCTTTTGACATATCTTATGCTGGAAATAATTTTGAAAAATTCATTGAGGCACCTGAGATTGATTTCATAGGCTGTGATACATTGCTTGATACATGCTTGAAAGAAAATAATTGTGATATTTTTATTGAAGTGCCAAAAATTGATTTCTTTATTTGTGATGAGTTCGTGAATGCATTTTGTGTAGAAAATAATTGTGAAACATTTGTTGAGGCACCAAGAATTGATATAATTGGACATAATGCAGTTTTGGATTCATTTTATGCAGAGACTGATATTATTTTATTTCTTTCTGACCCTGCACGCTTGAGAAAGGTATTACATTGTTTTGCAGGGTCCAGAAGACTTCAGGAGTGGGTGCTCCAACTGAACAAACTTCAACCTCCTGGAAGGACTTCTGAAAGGCAGAAAGAAGGAGGAGATATTTACTTTAATTCAAGCCCTCCATCCTTCAATGGATTTTGAACCTAAATCGCCTGCGGCCACCTGAGTATTATTTTGCAAAGTTCAAGTGTGGGGGAGTCCGAATTCTCCCAGCCACCCAGACACCTCTACTACCACGGTGGAGGCTTCTTCTGGATAGACTACGCCCACCCGAATAAAGGGGAGTTTATTCTTTCTTGCATTTTCTTTTATCGCATTTTTCACTTTTATGTTTTCTAGAGTAAATTGAATAAATAGACTTTGTAAATACCATGTCTTTTCTTTGAGCACTTTTTCTTGCATGAGTGGAAATAAATGTATCCCTTAGGTTATCTCCATAGCATTTTAGAGTCTTTTGAAAATAATTTAAATGTGGTTGTCAAAACTTAGGGTTTGAGTTCATGGATGAAATCTTGGATGCTTGAGTACGATTTTGCTTTAGATTCTTAATTGAGGATTTGAGATGGATTATTTTTACCTAGTGAGATTAGCCTTATTTTGTGACACATACATGTTATTGTGCTCTAGAACTTGCCTAGGTTCTTTCAAAACCATATTTCAATAATTGGATCACATCTATAGAGGCTAATCACTTTGTTTACCTTTCCAATTCAATTTTGGCAAAAATCATGTCTATTCTATTTACTTTTCCTTATTGCTAATCTTAACCCTAATTTTTCTATGGATTTGTTTGCTTGAGATGTTTTCTTGATACTATTTTGCCCGAGACGGACAAAGATTTAAGTGTGGGGGAGTGATTAGTGATTTGGAATCAATTTTTATTAAGGATGCAATTCATGTCGAAAAAAAAATTTTTTGCCAAGTTGAAATCAAGGTGCCAAGTTGAGTTGCAAGAAAGGGAGGTAGTTAAAAAGAGGAAAACCATTGAAGCATTGATACTCTTGACCATAATGTGAAGATCCCAACTGTTGTACCAAATTGAATTTGGCTGAAGAATGAGAAATCTGTGCCAAAGCTGAAATCAAGGAAGTTTGGATCATAATCGGTTTAGATCAAGATTTTAGAAGTTGGAGTTATGGAAGTTAAGTTCAATTGCATCTTGCTAAAGTCTGAATTGGAAAAAAATCAGAAAAAGGATGAAGGCTATGAGTTTGAGAAGAAGTGGGAAAATCTGAAGCTAAACAAAGAAAAAAAAAATCAGAGCCAAAAAGGAAGGATGAGATCAAAGAAGAGAAAAATGAAAGTGTATCAACTCACCTAGTGAAGCATTTAACTCTTCATTATTATGTGATGTATTTATTTTGGGAATCAGAGTTTTGTAATAACTATGCCGTAGAGCTGAAATGGAGAGTAAAACAGAAAAAATTTCAGAAAACAAAACCAAGTTAAGTTGGCACGCAAGAAGAAGTGAGGCTGTGAACAAATCAGATTCAATGCAGAAAAACTTGTGCCACAAGAACTCCACTTGCAAGCAGCTGAATTTGCAGCTGATAGAAGATGTTTCAGCCACTTTGCTTAGTCTGAATTGAATGCTGGAAACCAGTGTAAAATCTCTGAAATCAAGCTAAGGAAAAAGTCTGAATTGCATTGCAATTTTTGTTACCGAAATCTGAAGCTGAGAGCTGCTGAATGGTACAAGCAAATTCGAATGAAGCTGAGCTGAATCTGAGTTTGAAATACTGCATCTGAGTTTGCTGAGTGCTGGAATCTTAACTCCAGTTGAAGATATCTGAATTGAAGGTTGATAAGTTTGAAATTGAAGCTGTGGAGCTGGACAGATATGAAACAAAACAGAAAATCTGTGCTGGAATGCAAGAAATCTGTGCTGAATTGAAAATTCTGTGAGGATTAGAAGAGCTGAACTGCAGCTATACAATTCTGAAACTAGTGAAGAGGTTGCTGGAATTTGAAATAAACAGGGAGTATCAGATAAAGAATCAAGTGCATTAACAGAAAAAAATCAGAATAGGAAAAGAAGAAGCAAAGTGGACACAATTGGGTTGGCACCATGAAATCAAGTGAAGTTTCTTCTCATCCGAATTACATCTTTATTCCACTACCTTTTTGACTCCACTAGAGGAAAAGAAAGCAGAAAATGAATTCAGAAGCTGACCAAATCTGATCAGGGCAGAAGAGTTGTGCCAAAAACAGAGGAGAAAGAAATTCTGGGCAGTGCAGGGATTGGAATGCAAATGAATTGAGTTGAAACTAGTGTGGCTGCTGCAAGGGATGCTGAAAAGGACTCAAAATAAACCCACTCGAAGCCCAAGAGGTTTTGGAGAGCAGCAAGTTGATACTTAAACTGGAAATTCAGTTATGAAAGAAGAAAAATCAGTAGGAAGGTGATAAAGGCAGTTTGTACCAACTTGTAACATGATTTGAGTTTTTGAGGCTATAAATCAAGGCAGTAGGTATAGGAATGTATCTGAAATTGTTAGGCACCTCCACTGCTGATCAAAAGAGAAAGGAATGTGGTTGATTGGATTTCTCAGATCAAGAACAGAAAAAGAAAAGAAGGATGCAGTGGGCTGAAGTCGAAACAGCTGGGATCAACCTTTCCATCTCTATTTGATGCTAACTGCCAATCAGAAAAATGCAGGAGTTTGCAAGGTCTGAGATTGAGCCGTGGATGCTAGAATCTGATGCAGGAAGATGCAAGAAAAATTCGAAACAACTGCTGATCAGAATAGAAAGTGAAGAGGCTGAAGTTGAACTTGTTGAGCAGAATTTTGAGTGAAATTCTTTAAGTGCTCAACTTCTTTTAGATGCCAACTGATATGAAGAAATTGGAGTTTTGCAAGATCTGAAAGGCTCCATTATGAGATTAAGAGCAGGAAACAAAAAGAGAAGAGCAACAGTTTGAAAAAAAAATTGAGAAAAGAGAACAAAGAAACAAGTGGCATCCAACTTAAGTTTTGGCACCATAAATTAGGGAAGATCTTCTCATCCAAATCCAAGCTTTGCATCAATACATTCTGAGCTTTACTAGAAAGAAAGAAAAGAAAAAGATTTGATGAGGAGAAAAGAGAAGGATCCAAATGGCACGCAAGGAGGAGACTTGGCACATTAGACTAAAGAAGAGTTTTTCATCCAAAGCAAAGAAATTAGTTAAGTTTAACTCCATCAAACTTTGGAATTCACTAGGGGACTGATAAGAGAAGCAAAGAGCATTGGAAACATCCTCAAGCACTCAAGTCTTCCACTTTACCAATTTTTCCATTTCCTTGGCTTTTATTTCACTCCTTACCATTTTCTATGTTTTTCTTTGTTTTTATAGATGTTGATCCTAATCATGACTAATGGTGGAGAGTAGATAATAAGCAAGCCTATGGTAGTGCAAGAATCATATGTGTTTGAGTGAGCTCCACTTCCATCATCAAGTTAGAATTTAAGGAGAGAGCCACCAAAATTTTCCTTGAGAGGCTATGAGTTAGATTCATCTCAATGACTCATGATAGATGAAAAGGTTAAGTTGTTGATTTAAGGACAAGATACTAGTCCATAGTGCTTAGACTTTTGAGAATTGACAACCTTAGGTAATTTCTTTTCATTTGCTTCTAATTATGCTTAAGAAAGCCTAAGGGATACATATTTAGTTGTTTCGCGAGACGCTCAAGCTCAAGTGTGGGGGAATTGATAAATACTATTTTATTGATTATTTGAGCTGCTTAAATCCATGTTTGACCTATGTTTTTATTGCTAAAATTGTGAAATTGCTCTAGGTTTTAGAACTTATTCATATTTTGGACTTAATTGCAAAATTACACATATGTGAGTTAATTGGCCACTAAATTCTTGATTTATTTTTGTAGGCATAAAAGGTTCATGGACCTAGGGAATATTGGGTCAAACTCGAGTTGGAAGTGACCCGGATCAGATTATCAAGATTACGATTAAATCTGGGTCGTTCGATTCAAAAGCGGCTAGATCTGAGCCATCCGGGATGATCTGAAGCAATCCGAGCTAGGGCTAGGGTTGATTAAGCACCCTGATCAAGATCTGAAGGTTTCATCACAATCAGAGCTCAATCAACCGTTGGATCAAGCTTGGAGGGCTCTTGATCATCCATTCAAAGATTAGGTTGATCTGGACCATCCGTTGCATATCTGGAGGATCCGAGCTACCACAAGGCAGATCCTGACCCCAGATCATCATCATCAAAGTTTGGCTCAAATCAGACCAAGATCAACCGTTGGATTGAAGCAGATCAATCTGGACCGTCCATTGCTAATTACTTAAGGAAAATTTCCCTGCCTTCAGCCGTTGTCGCTTCTTCGCCGCAAAGCCTCAGTTCTTCGTGTTCTTCCTCATTTCTTCATTTCTTCTTCAATCTAAGGCGCGACCACCTCGATTCCTATTGAAATTCATCATCTGGATCCTTGGGAGGCAATCTCGATCCGAAATTCAACTCAAACTTCATCCGGACAGAGCTTGTTGAGGGTTTCGCAGTCTCTGTGGTCCGGGAGCTTGAATCTCAGCTACACGCAAATTCAGATCACCTGAGCCTCTTGTAGGGGTTCTCAAGTGAGCTCAGGTCGTCTCCAAATCTTCATCGCAGCTCGGCAAGTTGAGATTAAAGGGCTCGGATTGGAATTTCCCAGTTGAAGCAGTTTGAGCAGATTTTATGGATTGAAGTTGTTCTTCCACTGATTTGCTGAGCCTAGGGGTTCGAAGCCAGCTCTTGATTGACAACCAAGAAGATTCTGAGCTCAAGAAGGGTCGAGGAGTAGTTTAGATCATAAATTTTCATTGTTTAGTTGTAATTTTAATATCTGCCGAATCTGTTCTATTTTTCTGCAATTAGATCAGCTGCTTAGATTTAGTTTTCTGAATTGTTTAGCTTAATTAGGATTTTAATCTTCAATTTCAGTAAGTTAGGAACTTGTTTAGTGTTAGATTGAGTTAAATTTTCAGTTCAATTGTGTTTAGTTTGTTGCGTGCCAATTCCAGCTAACGTGCCAAGTTGTTTCTGAATTTTCCATCATGTTTCTGCATTTTAACTTTGTGTTTCTGCATTGTAGAATTTCAGCACTTCAAAAGGCCCTCGGTTGGTGAATCATTGCTTTAGAGTTCCTACCAATTGCATTCAATTTGAATTTGGTTTGTAGATTAATCTCTGCATATGTTTATTTGCACTGCCAATTTCGAATCTGAATTTTCTTCCCCTTGCATGCAGTTTGCGTTTGATTTGTTAGCCAAATTCAGAAATCACTAGGTTTATTACTCCTTAAGCTAGTGTCAAGCAGTGTACTTAGTTGCTCAATTTGTTTTGCATTACCATTAGATAATCTATTTCGAATTCTGATCAGGAATTCTGAAATTCTGCACTTGCAAATTCTGCTTTAGCCATTTCTTAGTTGCTCTTCCAATTGCTTCTGAATTTCCTTCCTCCATCTTTGCGTATCAGTTACCTTTAGTTCAACTTTCAAAGCTGATCCTGATTAGTCTCATTCCAGAATTGGTAGTCCTTGTTTTGGCAAGTTTCAAACACAAGTTGGCACAAAAATTTCAGCTTTCGGCACAAGGGTTTCATTCTTGCGTGCCAAACTGTTTAGGAATTGAGTTGTGTTGAGCTTGTTTGTTCCGAAACCTACCATCATTGAACTCATTCAATTGCTCAGAAATAAAATTGCATTTAATATCCATTGTGTTCCCTTTTAGTTTCAATTTAGCTCCTTAGATTGATTCGATTTCCCTTTGATTGAGCTATTACTTGCAATCTACCCCTTAATTCATTTGTGTAGTTTTCCTTTCTTTTTCTTCTTGCACTTCCATTTCTGAATTACGAACAACCCCAAAACCTGAATTATTCACTTGAAACCCAAAAACACATAAACGACACAAATACAAGTTCGAATCAAACACGACAACTAGCCCCGAGAAAAATACGACCTGTGGCCCCTATATTACATTTTCAGATTTTGATTGTAAAAAGGGTTTTCAGTTATTCATTCACATCTAAATTTGAGGCCCACATTCGTGACACATAGATTGGGCCTATCAAATTTTTGAACTTAAAAACAATCTTTATAGTTAAATAAATTTCTTTTCTTGTTTAAAATTGCATGATTGCTTATCTATTTATTTTCTGCAATTCACCATGCTTAGACCTAGGAGTTGTTAGACTAAGGACTAAACCAATTAATTAAAATTTGAACAACATAGTATTGGGTGACGGTGAGATGATAGTACGTTAGGGAAGCCTTTTCTAATAAGGTCAATTATATACTACTTGGTCTCTTTAGACTGGTGGAACTAGCCGAAGATACCGATTCAAAACCCAAACTAGTTAGACCAGAATTTTTTAAAAAGTAATTTTGAAAATAAAATTTCATTAAAAGGCTTTGTCAAGGAAAGGGTTGATGATCCAATAAGGCTACGGCCAAAGAAGGCCTAGTGCCTCGCCAAGACCTGGAAGCCAATTTTTGAAATTCAAATTCAATTTACTCTTTATCAAATTCGAATCTAACACATATTTTCAGTTAATCGTAGATTCAAACACTCTTTTTCAAAATAAATTCAAAACCAATTGTTTTCAAAATTAATTTAACTTTTTCAAAATTAATCATGATTTTTGAAAATAACTTCTTAATTCTATTCAAAACCTGTCTCACAAAAACCCATAAGGCTAACGTGATTGATAACTCTAGATTGGGTGAGACAGACTAGGTTGTGAAAATCAATTTAAGCTATCCTTAATTCTAATTGGATCCAAATCAACAAAACTTTTTATGTGTAGAAACATAAAGATTTGAACCAATGGATGTTGGATAGCGGGTGCTCCAGACACATGACTGGGGATAAATTGAAATTCACCAAACTCAAGTTCATGAACCTAGGCTCAGTAGCATTTGGCAACAATGCTACGGTCAAAGTGATTGGGTCAGGTAACATTGAACTCAAATCTGACTTTGTTATTAAAAAGGTGCTTTTGGTTGAAGATTTTAAATTTAACTTGCTTAGCATAAATCAGTTATGTGATACTGGCTATGTAGTTACCTTTACCAACTCTAACTGCATGATTAGAAACTTGCAAGACTCAGAAATCATGCTTAAGGGCTCTAGGAAAAATAATATTTACTTTATAAACCTACCCTTAGTACCTAAATGCATGTTAACTCAGTTAGAAGAATCAAACCTCTGGCATAGGAGATTAGGTCACACTAATCTGAGATTAATTTCAAAAATCACCCAACTTGGCCTAATTAAAGGTATACCTAAAATTAAGAACAATGAAAACTTAATATGTGAATCATGTAATCAAGGTAAATAGACCAGGTCTAATTACAAACTAATTCAATCAGATCTAACTCAAACCACACTTGAGCTCCTGCACCGTGACCTATTTGATTCACATGAAACCAAGTCACTAAGCGGAAACCGGTACTGCTTAGTAATTGTTGATGATTACTCTAGGTTTACCTGGGTTAGGTTTCTAAAGACCAAAGATGAAACCCTAATCTTATTTAGTGATTTTTATAGATTAATTGAAAATCAAAATGATGCCAAAATCAAAAGACTTAGGAGTGATCATGGGGGAGAGTTTGAAAATCAACGATTCGAGTAGTTTTGTATGTTAAACAGGTATATACACGAATTTTCGTGTCCTAGAACCCCCCAGTAAAATCGGATAGTTGAACGGAAAAATAGAACCCTACAGGAAGCCGCTAGGGCTATGCTCAATGAATTCAACCTAACTAACCAATTTTGGGCAGAAGCAATTAGTACGGCTTGTTACATCCAAAATAGGGTCCTAATTAACAAACGATACAATAAAACACCCTATGAATTATACTACCATAGACTTCCAAACCTACATTACCTAAGGGTCTTTGGGTGCAAAGTCCATATCCTAAACACCAAGGACTATCTAGGTAAATTTCAGTCTAAGTCAACCCTAGGTATCTTCTTAGGATATTCAACAACAAGTAGAGCCTATAGGGTTTACAATAAACAAACTAAGAAAGTTGAAGAAACAACAAATCTAATATTTGATGAAGAAATTAATTCAAAATCTGATAAACCAGATCTAAATTCATCAAATACTAATCACGAAGATAATGAACAAACTGTTGAACCATTAATCGAACCCCTAAATGAACTAACTATTGAACCAACTATTGAGTCAATTGAACCAACAATTGGACCAACCCAAGTAGTTGAACCAAATACTGAACCAAACCGACCAGCAGGACCTGAGGCTGAACCAAGTTCTAGAAGAACTATGAAACCCAGACTGAGTCACTCAACTGATCAAATTGTGGGTGATCCAACCTTAGGAGTCAGAACTAGGTCCTCCTATAGAAATCTTAGTCAGATTGCACTGATTTCAAAAATTGAACCTAAGACTATAGAGGAAGCCTTACCTGATCCTGATTGGATCATAGCGATGCAAGAAGAGTTAGCCCAATTTGAGAGGAACAAAGTTTGGTAACTTGTACCTAAACCTGAAGGCAAATCCATTATTGACACTAAGTGGGTTTTTAGGAATAAGCTAAATGATCAAGGAGAAATAGTTAGAAATAAAGTCCGCTTAGTAGCCAAAGAGTTCAGTCAAGTCGAAGGGTTAGACTATGACGAAACCTATGCCCCAGTAGCTAGACTTGAGTCTATTAGGATGTTGTTAGCCTTTGCATCCCATAAAGGATTTAAACTCTACCAAATGAATGTAAAGTCAACTTTTCTAAATGGATTTATTAAGGAAGAAGTCTATGTAGGATAACCCCCCGGTTTCGAGGACTTAGAAAAACCTAACCATGTTTACAAACTCATTAAAGCACTATATGGACTAAAATAAGCACCTAGGGCATGGTATGAACATCTATCAACCTACCTAATTTCTAAAGAATTTAAACAAGGACAAATTGACTCAACCCTATTCATCAAGACCTTAGAAAAAAAAATCTTTATTGCCCAAATCTACATCGATGACATAATCTTTGGGTCCACCAACAAAATTTTCATAAAAGAATTTGTTAAAATAATGGAAAATGAATTCGAAATGAGCTTAGTTGGTGAGCTCAACTTCTTTCTAGAGTTACAAATCAAGCAAACTAGGGATGGAAATTATGTCCATCAATCCAAATATGCTAAAGAGTTAATAAAAAAATTTAAAATGGATAACTCTAAAAGCATAAGTACTCCTATGGCCACAAATGTAAAAATAGATAGTGACCCTAACGGTAAACCAGTAGACCTTAAATTTTATAGAAGTATGATTGGTAGTCTACTTTACCTTACAGCAAGCAGACCTGATATCCTTTTTGCTGTAGGAATATGTGCTTGATACCAAACCTGTGCTAAGGAAACACACTTAGCAGACCTAAAAAGAAGACTTAGATACATTAAGGGCACCCTAAATGTAGGGATCTGGTATCCTAGGACCTCAACTTTTGACTTATCAAGATACTCTGACTCTGACTATGCTGGTTGTAAACTAGATAGAAAGAGTACAAGTGGAAGCTTCCAACTCTTAGGAAACAATCTAGTAAGTTGGTGCAGCAGAAAGCAACACTGTGTAGCTCTATCCACAACTGAAGCTGAGTATGTTGCTTTAGGAGAGTGTGTAGCACAACTCTTATGGATGATGCATACTCTTAAAGAAATCCAGCTCAACTACACCCAAACCCAAGTCTACATTGATAATATAAGTTCAATTAATCTAACTAAAAACCCAATCCAACACTCCAGAACTAAACACATAGAAGTTAAACACCACTTCGTAAGAGATCACGTAGTCAGGGGTGAGATAGTCCTTAAGCATGTAGACTCAAAATCTAACTTAGCTGATATATTCACCAAACTCTTACCTGAGTCTGAATTCAGCTCACTAAGAAGGCAATTAGGGTTATGCTTGGTAGAATATATTTGCTCTACTTCTGTTTTTTAAAAACTGCTTTATTACTTGATTTTAAAATCAGTTCCTACTTAATTTTGAAGAATCATTTTCTTTATGCATTATTAAAATGATTTTTTTCGACTTAGTTTTTCTTTTGAAAAATTACCCCTTTCAAAACTAGGGTTTTTTCGCAAAATGGACTTAGCCTAGGCTGTAACCCTAGAACTACATGCACCTATAGATCTAGAAGCCAACATCTCACAAGCACCTTAGGGTACTTTTGATTGATAACCTAGAATGGGTTGAGATGCTTAGGTCTTTGCCTTGATTCAAGATGCTTAAGTCTGTGCATCTGCAGTAATTGGGGCACTAGATACCAATCAACAGTAATCAGGTTAAGTGTCAAGTTTAGAAAATCTAACTTGAACAAAATACTTAACTTGACTAACCCTAGCGAATGCTACTGTTTATAACAGTTAGTAAGTAGCTAATTGGGTTAGACAGGACCCGAAAGAGATAATTCAAATTGATTTGGTCTAGTTTATACCTTGAATTGGTTTAGTACAACATCGTACTTCTTTTGCTATATTGTTTTGCTATATTATTTTTTGATATATGGCAAAGGGGGAGAGATTGGAAAGGAGAGAAGAGAGGTTTTAAAATTTTTTCAAAATTCAAAACTTTATCTCCTTTTTCAAAAAGTAAAATTCCTTAAGTCAATTGCCTTGCACTTGACTTAAATTATTTTCAAAATTTATTTCAAAGCACTTGACTTAAATTATTTTCAAAATTTATTTCAAAGCACTTGACTTAAATAGAAATGTTTCTAAGTATATATTTCAAAATTTCCTTGAAAACTTTCTAAAGTGCTAAAGAGGTTGGAAATTTTTTCACAACTCAAAAATATGGTAGAAATTTCTTAGAAAAGTTTCTAAGTATTAATTTCAAAATTTCCTTGAAAATTTTCTAAAGTGCAAAAACTAAGTATTTACTTGAAAATTTTCTAAGTGTAAATTTTCTAATTGTAAATTTTCCGATTGTCCAACTCAAAATATTTTGAAAAAATGGTTTCCAACTTAAAATTTTTCTAAGTATTTACAAAACTGAAATGTATTTTTCGCGTAGACTTAGAAATCTTTTCAAGCCCCACGAACTATTGAAAAACTCAGGGGGAGATTTCTTCCAGGGGAGGAAATTAACTTTGATATGTACTTATCTAGATGATTAACTTAATTTTTGAACCGAGTTGCCATAAATCAAAAAGGGGGAGATTGTTGGTGTAGGCAGCACCTAAGTCAAACCTGGGTTTTGATAATGGCAAAGGGTTCAGAAGTTAAGATGTTATTTGTATCTAATACGTTTACTAAGTGTGCAGGAATGAAGCCCTAGGTACACTAGGCACGAAGTCCTGGTCGAGGGCTGGGCACGAAGCCCTGGCAAGGAGATGGGCACCGAAGACTGCTCAAAAGGTAGGCACGAAGTCCTGGTCGAGGACTGGCCACGAAGCCCTAGCAAGGAGCTGGGCACCGAAGACCTGCTCGGAAGGTGGGCACGAAGACCTGGTCAGGTGCATTGGGCAAAAGTCCAACTGGAGGAGCCAGTTGGCAAAAGGTAAACTCTCCTGAGAGGAGTAGGTGAGGACGCGTTCCCCGTCGAGGGAACAGTAGGCGTCGGTTCGACCTAGGGTTCCATTTGGGAGACCCAAAGTCAGAACCAAGACAGCTACGACTGTAAAAACTAACTAACATTCTTGCGTTGTTTGTTGTGGAACTAACCTTGGATGCAGGGACCAAAGGAATGCGTTTCTGCAGCTCAGAACGCCCCAAAGGAGAGGGGTAGCAGCTGGGCTAGGTGCCCGGGAGGTCTCGGGCACCCAAGGTTAAAGCCAAACGAGCAGTTAAGCAAGAATCGCTTCGAAAGCTTACTAGGCCAGGCGCCCTGATGGTCCCGGGTGCCCTGAAGGTCCCGGGTGCCTTGAAGGTCCCGGGCACCCTGGATGTCTCGGGCGCCATGGTTCCAAGCTAAATTGTGATCGAAGCAAACTCAGCCACGAAGCCAGCAGACTAAGTCAACTGGGGTGCCCCCAGTGTCCCGGGCGCCCCCGTCAGCTCCGAGGCCGATTCTGGAGGGATAAGCGTTGACCGAGCTGCGGATGAGATTTCTTAGATCCGAAGGCACGTGTCAGGCGCCCCCGACGTCCAGGGCGCCCCCAGGAGCACTATAAAAGGGGCTCGACCCCAAGGCTTTAGAACATCAATCTTCCAACGCCTCTACGCTCTTCGTTCAAGCGCTCTGCTCCGGAAAACTCCTATCTCAAGATTCTAGCGCCAACAACGACCCTCTGCACCAAAGTACAATCTACACCGGGCGTCGGTAACGAGAAGCATACTTGTTTAATTACTGCAATAATTCTGTATCAAACTCTGTAATCTTTTGCGCAAATATAGAATTGCTCGCAGTAAACGGTCAAGGACCGTGGGCCTTGGAGTAGGAGCCAACCGCGACTCCGAACCAAGTAAAAGTACTTGTGTTCTCTGTGAATTTTGTTTTAAATCCGCTGCGCATTCTCTTAGTTTTATCCGAAAACGTTTTCACGATATTCACCCCCCCTCTATCGTGTTTATTCGATTCAACAAATGGTGCCCCTACCAATGATTTTGAGTTTCCCACTATTTCCAAAAGAAACCGCCTCTTCTCTTAGGTAGCTTATAGTGGAGAACTTGCTCACATCTCCGGTCATATGTTTTGAGCATCCACTATCTACTATCCACATGTTTGAGGCATCCTTGACTCTTACCTATACAACATGGAAAATGCAATCTTTTGGTACCCAAATTTTCGATCCACAAGCATCATTTAAAAAATTTTTTGGTACCCAAGCCTTCTTGATGTTTCCCTTAGCCCCTTGTCTCCTAGATGCACCATTCCTACCCATAAGTGAGACAAATGCCACTTCCTTGGTCTTTGACCTATATCCTAATCCGGCCTTGTTATAAACGACTCTTTGACTGCTAATTATCATGTCTAGGTTGCTAGAGCCCACTTGAAATTTCCTAAGTGCTTTTGTGAGGTCCTCTACCTTTTTCCTTAGTTCCTTATTTTCATTTTCAAAGCATGTATCATCATTTGACATAGTAGAATAAGCATGCAAATCTTCCTTAAGTTTTGTAGATTCTACTCTAAGCACGACAATTTCATCCTTTAAGTCCTTAATTTTTCTCCAAGCTCTAGCTAAATCTATGTTCGTACTAGAAATAATCTTAACCAAAGTAGAAGAGGGTAAGCTATATACCTCACTTACCGACGTCTCGGATTCGGATGATGATGATGATGATGATGAGCCACTTTCTTCTTCACTACTTGAGCTTTTCTCATCATCTGATGACTCTGAATGGTCCACTGCCATAAGCGCAAAGTGGGACACGTGCTCCTCTTCCTCCTCCGAGGATGATGGATCATCCCAAGTTGCCTTGAGGTTGGTGTCACTCTTCTCCTTTCCCTTTGTCCTCTTCTTGTCACCTCTCTTCTTCTCCTCCTTCTTTTCTTCCCTTCTCTTTAGTTGGGGGCACTCATTCTTCATGTGTCCCTCTTGGTGGCAATTGTAGCAGATGATGTCCTTTGCCTTGCTCTTACTTTTGGATCCTTTCCTAGCATAAGACTTGTTAGAAAAACTTTTAAATGCCCTACGTATTTTTCTTACCATGAAGGCCTCTTGGTCGCTATCCATAGAGGTACTGGACTCCTCTGAGTCGGATGAAGAGGAGTAGACCACCTTCTTCTTCTTCTTCTTCTTCTCCTTTTCTGCAATGAAAGCTATACCTTTCTCTTTGGCCGAAACATTAGCTTGCTCATGCAATTCAAATTCGCAAAATAAATCATCTAATTTAACTATAGACAAATCCCTTGATACTTTGTAGGCATCAACCATTGATGCCCACAAGGTTATTCTCAGGAAGGATTGTAGAATGTACCTTACAAGATCCGGGTTTTTAACTTTCTCTCCAATCACATGGAGTTCGTTGATGATCTCCTTTACCCTTCCATGCAACTGGCTCACGGTCTCGTTGGTCTTCATGGATAATGATTGGAGTTGGGCAACGAGTAGATCCTTCTTTGCCCTTCTGGACTCGTTGGACCTTTCATTGAGTTCAACGAGTTTCTCCCATAACTCCTTGGCGCTCTTGAATGACCCCACCTTGTTGAGTTGCTCCTTTGAGAGCCCGCATTGAAGTGTGGTGGTGACCTTCGCGTTTGATTGCGCCCTCTTCATGACATCCTTCGGCCATGATCTCATTGGCAGTGACTCTCCTCTTTCATCGACGGGTGCATCAAATCCATCTACAACACTAATCCAGTTTTCAATATCGTTCATCAAATAGTATTGCATTCTACCTTTCCAGTAGGCAAAATCGTTCCCGTTGAATAATGACGGTCGTGCAGTGCTGTAACCCTCTTGAAACACATTTTCTTTACTCCGGTCGACGGTGAGTTCTCCCGAAGCGAACCGGCTCTGATACCAATTGTACGATCGCTTGCGTTGCTAGAGGGGGGGTGAATAACACTTTTTCGTCGTTTTCTCTACACAGAGGTTAGCGCAATACAAACAAAAATATACAAAGAACGAGAGAGCAATGCTAACACATGAATTTACTTGGTATCCACCCAAACGGGTGACTAATCCAAGGATCCACGCGAGTACTCCACCTCCACTATGAAAAGTCTCCTTCAAAGGTGGAGAAACCTTTACAAGCGTTGTCTTCCTCTTTACAGAATACGATGAAGAGCGAGAGGAAGATCGAAAGACTAGTCGCATGAATAGCACTTCGTTACAGTGAAAAATCATACCGTTCACGTGTGAAAAGTCCTCTTTTTATAAGAGAACAAGACAACTTCGCAAGCTGTCCAGACCCGCACCAGTCGACTGCCCCTGGGGCAGTCGACTGTTCTAGCAATAAATGTCAGCCAACGATTAGTTTTGGGGGTTTACCAGTCGACTGCCCTTGGGGTAGTCGACTGGTCCGAGGCTGTAAACTCTCTGTGAGTTTTGGTAGTCGACTGCCCTCTGGCCAGTCGACTGCCCTGCCTCTCAACTCACTTACAACCTCTCCAAACACTCTCCTTCACGTATGCCTTCAGGTATGCTCCCTTGTCTCACCCCTTGAAGTCATCTTCCTCTGGCTATCGTCCCTCGGATGTGCACACAAGCCTTCCCTTGGCTTGCCTCCATGCCACCCTTCACGTGTGCCCTTGAAGTTCACTTCCCGACTTGCCCTTGGAGCTCTCCTCCCTCAGCTCTCGTCCCTCGGATATGTTCTCCATGTGTGATTCTCCAAGTTCTGCAAACTCAATCACACATATCAAATACAACATAACACCCTAACCTTAAACTTATTGGCACACACATCAAAACCATGATCTTCCCGATCATTCTTGGGCCGATTGCCTCAACAGAGGTTGCAACGATCGATTTTCAGTGGGACCAGTCGACTGCCCTGGGAGCAGTCGACTGGTGGCGAGGGTTTTCAGCCTTAGTCCTATTTAAGGGGACTTTGTGTTGGCTGAAAGGCTTGACAAATTTGGTCTTGGTCAAAGGCCAAATAGTAGTCTTGGTGCTCAGGTATTGTCGAGGTAATTGTGGCGAGGTTTCAGCAACCGTACAAGATTGTCAAGGCTATTCACCCCCCTCTAGCAACCGTACAAGATTCAGCAAGTGGTATCAGAGTGAAGGACCACTCTTGTCAGACTAACCGCCGAGAGAGCACACGCTAGAGGAAGAAAAACAATGGAAGAAAAGTTTGGGGATGACATCTACACTCCACCGCCCTACGACCATGAAGATTTCGACTTTTGGAGGGCAAGGATCAAGACATGGTTCGGAATGGAGTGGGATCTTAGGATTGCTCTTGAAGAGCCATTCGAAACTCCAAAGGATAAGCACGGGAAGAAGCTTAGGCCTAGATATTGGAGTCAAGAACAACAAGATCAATCAAAGGCTAATGAAAAGGTAATTGGCATATTACTTAGCATTTTGCCTACTAATGTGTTAAATGATGTAGGGGCATACAAAAATGCACATGAATTATGGATCAAATTAGAAGCGTTTCATAAAAACCCTACACGAGTAGAAGAAGAAGAGCCCAAGGAAATGGGCTTAATGGTCCAAGAAGAGGAGAAGGACCAATTGGATGAGGAGAGGAGCTCGACATCCGAAGAGGAGAAAAAGGAAGAAGAATCATCTACCTCCTCAAGTGAAGTGGCACAAGAAGATGAGAAACCCACTTCAATGCTGGAACAAGAGAAAGCATCCACTTCATCCAAGGTTGAAGAAGAAGTCAACCTAGCCTCAACCTCCACCAAAGCCAAATCGAAAGAACACATTCTATGCTTTGGATGCAACAAAAGGGGACACTATAAGGACAAATGTCCTCTAGGTAAGAAGGAGGTACTCTCTAAACCCAAGTCCATTCAATTCAAATCTAATGTGGGTTGTAGGAATGAGGAAGCTCAAAAGAAAAGAAAGAAGATTCACATGTGGAGAACTAGGGCATTACCACACAAAATGTCCTAGGAAAGGAGAACTAAAGAAAATTGAACAATTAAGAAGATGGGAGAAGGAGGAAAGGAAGAAGCAAAGATCACAACAAGGAGGAGCTCCAAAGGTAAGGAAGGTAATTCCTAACCTTAAGTTAAAATGTAATTCAAATTTAAGTTCTTCCATGCATATTAAAAATAGTGTTAATCATTCCTCCATGCATGCTAGGATTAATGAAAATTGCGTACTTGTGCATAATCATGGATTTAGATATAATGATAGGACTAGGGCTAACAAGGTAGATCATAACCCTAGGAAAAGCATGTATCATGAAAAATCCAAGACCTTAGGACCTAAGGATCAAAGCATTAATCTCAAGGAGGGGAGACACATGCCTAGAAAAATGGGTAGGTCTAGGGATGTCCAAAGTGGACATATGGATACTAAGGTTAGAAACTTGGAAAGGAAAAATCAAGCTTTGAGGGCAAGATTTGATACATTGAAAAATACCCTAGAAAGATTCACGGTTGGATCAAAGGGTTTAGACATGGTGTTGGGTAGTATAAAACCCAACTATGATAGATCGGGTTTAGGATACCGGTCTAGAGTCTCCAATACCAACAAAAAGAAGTATGCTGGGGAAGCATATAATCATGGCAAGAAGGAGAAGTCCAAAAATGGCAAGGGGGTGCCATTTGAAGGTAAAAAGAATGACTTAACCAAGGACAAGGTGTCCAAGGTTAAGAAGGTTAGGTTTGTAGGCCATGAATCACCGGGGGCTCACCGGTGTGGCATAGTGTGGATTGAGTCACCTAGGGAGCTGGCTAAGGCTAAGAGCTCAAGGGGGAGCTCTAGAAGCCTTTGGGGTCCATGGTGAATGGTTCTCGGGAAATGTTCTCCTAGGAAATTAGAAGAAATGTGCCAAAAAGGGTTGAAAGACTTGGGCAAGTCTTAATCCTAGGGAATTGACACATTAAAAGGCGTCTTAGGGAGAAAAGAATGAAAATAGGAGTATATTCAATAAAATTAAGGTTTAATGAGTAAATACCATATAATTCAGTGATAGAAATGAATTATGATCAAGTTTAAGAAGATACATTGAGGAGAAGTCACAATTAGAACTTTTGGAGAAGTTTAAGTGATACAATTTAGGAGAAGTTGAGTTTCGTGCCAATCTTGAGATTTGGAGTACATTTATTTGGAAACACATTTTTCCCAAGAAGATATAGGCTCCACAAATCTCCCCACGAAATTTCAGATTTTTTGGAGATTTGTAGAATTAACTAGGCATTACTGAAATTGGACTAAAAACCTGAAATTCAGGTATCAGTCGACTGCCCTGGGGGGCAGTCGGCTGATCTCAGCCCAGAAATATTCTGTGTGTTTTGGCAGTCGACTGCCCTGGAGGCAGTCGACTGATCCGTAGGTTTGAAGGCAAAAAGGGCATATTAGGTGATGAGACCTTACAATATTGAAACCATAGGAAAAGGGTCATGTTACCTTATGAGAATTTATGTCATTATATGATTTAAAGGTCATAATTCGTTATTGGATGATAGGATATGACTTTGAATCAAAATCCTTGTTTATGTTATCATATTCTTTGAACAAAGGTT
Organism: Boesenbergia rotunda; assembly: GCA_024364735.1. NCBI lineage: Eukaryota > Viridiplantae > Streptophyta > Magnoliopsida > Zingiberales > Zingiberaceae > Boesenbergia > Boesenbergia rotunda. Next base: position 183,532 of record JAGFNQ010006001.1, read on the forward strand.
TATTTCATGATTGAATGTTGAGTGTATGGGATAAGGCTTTAGTAATATCATGAAACTTAAGGAGGATTGATGAGTGTTTAAGATTCATTGGATAATATTGAATGATAAGTTTTTGATGAATGAAAAGATATGGAAGTTTCCCATATGTATCTAGGATTAAGAGTTAAAAAGGGGGAGGCTTTTATCATATTAAGGATACATAAAAAGGAAAAGTTGAGGACCATTATATGTGTAAAATCAAGATGGATGGTTTTGGCAAACATAAGGATTCATGAATGGAATTGAAAGTTGATACAAAATGCCAAACTTTTAGGAAATTAGGTTTGTACCAAAAGTCAAGAACGTTTGTTATTTTTCATGGAAACATATTTTTCTAGGATAGGGTATATCCTAGCAAATGTGCTTGCAAATTTTTAAAGTTTTCCAGGTTTTCTAGGATTTTCTAGAGGGGTCTAGGGTAGAAAACTTGGGTTGTTGAGTTAGGAGTAACTTGACAAAAGGAAAGGTTGTGATGTTAAGTTGGAGTATAACTTAACTTGCGGTTATGATGTCAAGTTAGGTAGAACTTGACCTTGAAAAATTAAAAATTGGGAGAAGGCATAGGTTAAGGGGGAGGTGACCTCCTAGTTGCCTTGATTTTCATAGAAAATTTTGGGTTTTGGCACATTAGAAATGTGTTTCATGCTTGAAAATGTGACATTGGGGTCATAAAGCATGAACATTGGTTTTTGATGTATAAATGTCATATAAATCAATGCTAGGGATGCATTCTGGGTTGGCATAGGCAGAAACATCAAGTGGAGACCAAAACTAGGACTTTAGGTCAAGGGTTGATTGAAGTCTTTAGCTAGTTTTGAGTTTTGTGTCAAACTTGGGAATGGTGATAGATACATTGTTGAATGTATTTATCCCAAGTAGGTATAGGTACCACAAAGTTCTCCACGAAATTTAAAATTTTTTGGAGATTTATGGAATTTCTGGCGCATTTCTGAATTTGGCCAGAAAAACTAATTTTCAAAGTATCAATCGACTGCCATGGGGGGCAGTCGACTGGCCAGGTTTGATTTGTGTATCAGCAACTGGTTTGGTGTCCAAGTGATGTAAAACAAGTGTACGGGGGGCTAGTACACAGTGTTTAGGATCATTAGGGATTAAAAGAATCAATAATTGGGATATTGTTGGGTTCTTTTTGATGTTAGGCAAAGGGGGAGAATGTTGGATCGAGAAAAACGATAGAGGGGGGGGGTGAATATTGTTAAAACTTTTTTCGGATTAAGGAAAGAGTAAATGCAGCGGAAACAAAACAATCACACAAAACACAAGTATTTTACTTGGTTCGGAGTCGCGGTCGGCTCCTACTCCAAGGCCTACGGTCCTTGACCGTTTACTTTGGGCAATTCTATAATCACACAAAAGGTTTACAAATTTCAATACAAGAGTATTGCAGTAAATGAAAAGAGCTACACTTTTCATTACCGACACCCGATGTAGATCATACTTCGGAGCAGAGGGTCGTCGTCGGCGCTGGAATCTCAAAATCGGAGTTTGCCGGAGTGGAGCGCTTGAACGAAAAGCATTAGAGTGTTAGAAAGTTGTTGTTCTGAAGCCTTGGGGCCGAGCCCCTTTTATAGTGCTCCTGGGGGCGCTTGAGACGTCGGGGGCGCCTGACACGTGCCTTCATCTGCGGAAAACTCAATCCGCAGCTCGGTCAGCGCTTATCCCCTTCGCCTCAGCCTCTGGAGCAGACTGGGGCGCCCGGGACCTCCTGGGCGCCTAGCTTGACTTCGTCCGCTGGCTTCATGGCTGATTTGCTTCGATTACCTCTTTTGGCTTTGACCTTGGGCGCCCGGGACCTCCGGGGCGCCTAGCCCAGTGTGGTTTTGAAGCGTTCTTGCTGTTTTGGCTTTGACCTTGGGCGCCCTGGACCTCCCGGGCGCCTAGCCTAGTTGCCTGCCCCCTTCCTTTGGGGCGTTCTGAGCTGCAACAACACATTCCTTCGGTCCCTGCAACCAAGGTTAGTTCCAAAACATACAAAGCAAGAATATTAGTCAATATTTACAGCCGTAGCTATCTTGGTTCTAACTTCGAGTCTCCCAAATGGAACCCTAGGTCGAACCGATGCCTACTGTTCCCTCCACGGGGAACGCGTCCTCACCTACTCCTCTCAGGAGAGTTTACCTTTTGCCAACCGGCTCCTCCGGTTGGACTTTTGCCCAATCCCTCTGACCAGGTCTTCGTGCCCAACTTACGGTCAGGTCTTCAGTACCCAGCCCCTTGCCAGGACTTCTTTGCCCGACTTCCAGTCAGGTCTTCTTGCCCAGTCCTTGACTATGACTTCTTTGCCCAGCCCTTTGCCAGGACTTCTTGCCTAGTGCACCTAGGACTTCTTCCTGCATACTCAGTGAACATGTAAGACAACAATAGCATCTTAACTTCTGAACCCTTTGCCATTATCAAAACCCAGGTTTGACTTAGGTGCTGCCTGTACCAACAATCTCCCCCTTTTTAATTTATGGCAACCCGGTTCAAAAAGTTAAGTTAAACAATAATAGGTAAAATATCAGTTTTAATTTCCTCCTCCTGGAAGAAATCTCCCCCTGAGTTTTTCAAAAATTCGTGGGGTTTTGAAAAAGTTTCTAAGTCTAAAATTGAAAAAGTTTTTCAGGTTTTCAATACTTAGAAGACTTTCAAGAAGTGATTTTTGAGAACAAAAATTTTTAAAAAATATTTTGAGTTGGGCACTTAGAAAATTTTTCAACACATCTAGCTTTTAGCACTTAGAAACTTTTTAGGAGAATTTTGAAATTAAGACTTAGAAAATTTTCCACCAAAAAAAATTTTAGAGTAGGTTCTTAAAATTTCTTAAAATTTTTGTCAGTAATTTTAAGTTAAGTACTTAAAATAATTTTCAAAACACTTTTGTTTTTGTACATTAGAAAAAATTTTCTAAATTGCTTTTGAATTTTTAACACTTAGAAAAATTTTCAAGCAGTTTAATACTTTGAAAAATAAATTCAAGCAAAATTTTGAATTTATAACTTAGAAAAATTTTCAGAGAAATCTTAGAGCAAGTACTTAGAATATTAACTTTCAAAAGGAACTTAAGTACTTAGAGAACTTTAATTTTTGAAAAAGGAGATAAAGGTTTTGAAAAAAATTTAATTTGAAAAAATTTAAAACCCCCTTCTTTTCTCTCATTTCCAATCTCTCCCCCTTTGCCAAATATCAAAAGAAATATAACAAAAAACTGAGTAATAAAAGTATGGTGCTGTACTGAACCAATTCTAAGTTCAAACGGGACCAAATCAATTTAAAATTTCTCTTTCGGGTCCTGTCTAGCCCAATTAGCTACTTACTAACTGTTATAAACAGTAGCTTTTGCTAGGGTTAGTCATATTAAGTGTTCTGATCAAGTTAGATTTTCTAAGCTTGGCACTTAACCTGATTGCTGTTCAGTTGGTATTTAGTGCCCCAATTACTGCAGATGCACTGACTTAAAGCATCTTAAATCAAGGCATTGACCTAAGCATCTCAACCCAGTCTAGGTTATCAATCAAAAGTACCCTAAGGTTCTTGTGAGATGCTGGCTTCTAGATCTATAGGTGCATGTAGTTCTAGGGTTAGGGCCTAAGCTAAGTCCATTTGCGAAAAACCCTAGTTTTGAAGGGGGTAAGTTTTGAAGAGAAAACTAAGTCGGAAAATCATTCAAAAAAAATAAAAATGATTTTGCAAATGAAATAAGAAGTAAAACAATTTTTGAAAAGAAGCATAAGTAGAGCAGTCCTATTCTACCAAGCATAACCCTAACTGCCTTCTTAGTGAACTGAACTCAGACTCAGGTAAGGGTTTGGTGAAGATATCAGCTAAGTTAGATTTTGAGTTTACATGCTTAAGGACTATCTCACCCCTGGCTACATGATCTCTTACGAAGTGGTGTTTAACTTCTATGTGTTTGGTTCTAGAGTGTTGGATTGGGTTCTTGGTTAGATTAATTGAACTTATATTATCAATGTAGACTTGAGTTTGGGTGTAGTCAAGCTGGAAGTCTTTAAGAGTGTGCATCATCCATAAGAGTTGTGCTATACACTCTCCTAAAGCAACATACTCAGCTTCGGTTGTGGATAGAGCTACGCAGTGTTGCTTTCTACTGCACCAACTGACTAGACTATTTCCTAAAAGTTAGCAGCTTCCACTTGTACTCTTTTTATCTAGTTTGCAACCAGCATAGTCAGAATCCGAGTATCCTGACAGGTCAAAAGTTGAGGTCCTAGGATACCAAATCCCTACATTTAGGGTGCCCTTAATGTACCTAAGTATTCTTTTTAGGGTTGCTAAGTGTGTTTCCTTAGCACAGGTTTGGTATCTAGCACACATTCCTACATCAAAAAGGATATCAGGTCTGTTGGCTGTAAGGTAAAGTAGACTACCAATCATACTTCGATATAGTTTAAGGTCTACAGGTTTACCATCAGGGTCACTATATATTTTTACATTTGTGGCCATAGGGGTACTTATGCTTTTGGAGTTATCCATTTTAAATTTCTTTATTAACTCCTTAGCATATTTGGATTGATGGACATAATTTCCATCCATAGTTTGCTTAATTTGTAATCCTAGAAAGAAGTTGAGCTCACCAACTAAGCTCATTTCGAATTCATTTTCCATTATTTTTACAAATTCTTTTAAGAAATTTGAGTTGGTGGATCCAAAAATTATATCGTCAACATAGATTTGGGCAATAAAGATGTCTTTTTCTAAGGTCTTAACAAAAAGAGTTGAGTCAATTTGTCCTTGGTTAAATTCCTTAGAAATGAGGTAGGTTGATAGACGTTCATACCATGCCCTAGGTGCTTGTTTTAGTCCATACAGTGCCTTATTGAGTTTGTAAACATGGTCAGGTTTTTCTAAGTCCTCAAAACCTGGGGGTTGTCCTACATAGACTTCTTCTTTGATAAACCCATTCAGAAAAGCTGACTTTACATCCATTTGGTAGAGTTTAAATCCTTTATGGGCTGCAAAGGCTAGTAACATTCTAATAGACTCAAGTCTGGCTACTGGGACATAGGTTTCGTCATAGTCTAACCCTTCGACTTGACTGAACCCTTTAGCTACTAAGCGGGTTTTATTTCTAACTATTTCCCCTTGGTCATTTAGCTTATTCCTAAACACCCACTTAGTGTCAATAATGGATTTGCCCTCAGGTTTAGGTACTAGTTCCCAGACTTGGTTCCTTTCAAATTGGGCTAACTCCTCTTGCATTGCTATGATCCAATCAGGATCAGGTAAGGCTTCCTCTATAGTCTTAGGTTCAATTTTCGAAATCAGTGCAATCTGACTAAGATTTCTATAGGAAGACCTAGTTCTGACTCCTAAGGTTGGATCACCCACAATTTGATCAGTTGGGTGACTGAGTCTGGGTTTCTTGGTTCTTCTAGAACTTGGTTCAGCCTCAGGTCCGGCTGGATGGTTCGGTTCAGTATTTGGTTCAACTACTTGACTTGGTTCAATTATTGGTTCAATTGACTCAGTAGTTGGTTCGATAGTTAGTTCATTTAGAGGTTTAACTAGTGGTTCAATAATTTGTTCATTATCTTCATGATCACTATTTGATGGATTTAGATCCGGATTATCATATTTTGAATTAGTTTCCTCATCAAATATTAGATTTGTTGTTTCTTCAATTTTGTTAGTTTGTTTATTGTAGACCCTATAGACCCTACTTGTTGTTGAATATCTTAAGAAGATCCCTGGGGTTGATTTAGACTGGAATTTACCTAGACAGCCCTTGGTGTTTAGGATATGGACTTTGCACCCAAAGACTCTTAGGTAATGTTGGTTTAGAAGTCTATGGTAGTATAATTCATAGGGAGTTTTATTATGTCGTTTGTTAATTATGACCCTATTTTGGATATAACAAGCCGTACTAATTGCTTCTGCCCAAAATTGGTTAGCTAGGTTGAATTCATTGAGCATAGTCCTAGAGGCTTCCTGTAGGGTTCTATTTTTCCGTTCTACTATCCCATTTTGTTGGGGGGTTCTAGGACATGAGAATTCGTGAATGTATCCGTTTATTCTACAAAATTCCTCGAACCTTTGATTCTCAAACTCTCCCCCGTGATCACTCCTAAGTCTTTTGATTTTGGTATCATTTTGATTTTCAATTATCTTACAAAAATCAATAAACAGGTTTAGGGTTTCATCCTTAGTCTTTAGGAACCTTACCCAAGTAAACCTAGAGTAATCATCTATAATTACTAAGTAGTACCGATTTTCGCTTAGTGTCTTGGCTCCATGTGAATCAAATAGGTCAAGGTGCAGGAGCTCAAGTGTGGTTTGAGTTAGGTCTGATTGAATTTGTTTGTGATTAGACCTGGTTTGTTTACCTTGGTTGCATGATTCACATATCATGTTTTCATGGTTCTTAATTTTTGGTATTCCTTTAATTAGACCAAGTTGGGTGATTTTTGAAATTAATCTTAGATTAGTGTGACCTAATCTCCTATGCCAGAGGTTTGATTCTTCTAACTGAGTTAAGAAGCATTTAGGTACTAAGGGTAGGTTTATAGTATAAACATTATTTTTCTCAGTGCCCTTAAGCATGACTTTTGAGTCTTGCAAATTTCTAATCAGGCAGTCAGAGTTGGTGAAGGTAACTACATAACCAGTATCACATAATTGACTTATACTAAGCAAATTAAATTTAAAGTTCTCAACCAAGAGTACTTTTTTAATTACAAAATCAGATTTGAGTTCAATGTTACCTGACCCAATGACTTTGAGTGTAGCATTGTTGCCAAATGCTACTGAACCTAGGTTCTTGAACTTGAGTTTGGTGAATTTCAATTTGTCCTCAGTCATGTATCTGGAGCACCCGCTATCCAACATCCATTGGTCCAAATCTTTATGTTCCTACGCATAAAGAATTTGTTGATTTGGATCCAATTAGAATTAAGGATAGCTTAAATTGATTTTCATAATCTAGTCTGTCTCACCCAATCTATAGTTATCAATCACGTTAACCTTATGGGTTTTGTGAGACAGGTTTTAATAGAAGTAAAGATTTTATTTTGAAAAACCATGATTAATTTTGAAAAAGTTAAATTAATTTTAAAACCAATTAATTATGCTTTAAATTTATTTTTTGAAAAAAATGGTTGAATCTAAGATTACTTGAAATCTGTGTTAGATTCAAATCTGACAATAGTAAAGTGAATTTGGTTTTCAATAATCGGCTTCCAGGTCTTGGCGAGGCACTAGGCCTTCTTTGGCCGTAGCCTTATTGGATCATCAACCCTTTCCTTGACAAAGCCTTTTATTGAAAATCCATCTTCAAGTTACTCCTTGAAAGATTTTGGTCTAACTAGTTTGGGTCTTGGATCGGTAGCTTCGGCTAGTTCCGCCAAAATGGCTTCCCTAACGTACTATCATCTCACCTCCACCCAATACTATGTTGTTCAAATTTCAGTTAAACATTTTAGTCCTTAATCTAACCAGTCCTAGGTCTAAGCATGATAATTTGCAGAAAATAAATAAACAAGCAAGCATGCAATTTTAAAATAAGAAAAGAATTTATCTAACTATAAAAATTGTTTTTAAGTTGGCTCCCCCTGGAATAAAGCCACGGTAATGATTATGCAAGATATGAATCTTGTCCTTGGGGATCCAATACTGGTTTGGTCCAGCTTGGTTGTTCAGGCAAAGTTTGGGTACCCATGCCTGAACTTTGGGCCTAGATTGGTTCAATACAGCATAGTATGACCTTTGTCTAGACTTGGTTCGATACCCTAACCCGAATCGATTTAGAACAGACTTCTGTTTTCCAAGGATCATGTCAAGACCCTTGGAACCTGAAGTGAATCGTTCTAAAGTTGCTCTAAGATCCTTAGCTTGAGTTTTCAAGGAGGAGTTCTCTTTCTCAAGCTTTTCAACTTGAGTAGAGGTTCCTTCTTGAACCTTCTCAGTAAAAAGATCTAGAGTCAGCTCCCTCTTTCAGGAGTTTTACTTCCTGTCGGAGGGACTCGACTCGGATTTGGCTTTCGCCAAGTTACAAGACAAATATTCAATTAACTCTGATAATTGAACTTTAGAATAACCACTTACAGTTATTTTGCCGTCCTCCGAATGGTGAGCTTTCCATTGTCCGGCTCTGATTCTGATTCGGTGTCGATGTCTTCCGAAGCAGCCAAGACGAGCAGGTTCGATTGTGGGGCCTCTTCTTCTTCTTTGGAGGAAGACTCATCCCACGTGGCTTGAAGGGCCTTCTTCCTTCGAGTCTTCTTGGCTTCTTTTAGATTAGGGCACTCTGATTTGTAGTGTCCCTTTTTGTTGCATTCGTAGCAGGTTACGTTTGATTTGGTCTTGTACGTTGATGGTTCAGCTGGATCTTCCTTCTTTCGGCTGGCTTTTCTTCTATTGGTTTGGTGCTTCAGCTCCTTGTAGTAGTCCCAAGCTAGTCGAACCAGCTTGGGTCGATCCCCTTCGCTGTCTTTTGAGTCTGAGTCTGAGTCATACTCGGGTGCAGGTTGAAGCTTTTTCTTGGCCACCTTTCCTTGGGTTTTTCCTGCAAGAAAAGCAATACCTTTCTCGGATAAAGTGCAATTAGTCTGCTCATGTAATTCTAGTTCAGAAAATAACTCGTCTAATTTAATTTTGGAAAGGTCCCTAGAAACTTTGTATGCATCTACCATAGATGCCCACAAAGTATTTCTCGGGAAGGCGTTAAGGGTATACCTGATAAGGTCACGGTTTTCTACCTTGTGACCGATTGTGTGTAGATCGTTCATCAGCTCTTGGATCCTGGCATGGAGCTGGGCTGCTGACTCGCCTTCGTTCATTTTGATTGTGTACAATTTGTTCAGCAGTAGGTCCCTCTTGCTGATTCGGGTGTCGGAGGTACCTTCGTACAATTGGATCAACTTAGCCCAGAGTTCCTTCGCACTGTTGAAGGGTCCCACCCAGTTCAATTCTTCTTTGGTTAGTCCGCATTGGAGTGTCTGGGTTGCCTTTGCATCAGCCACTATCTTCTTCTTCAGCGAGGCGTCCCATTCTGTGTAATGTTGTGCCACTCCTTCAGCATTCTTGGGGATTTCCAAACCAGATTGGATTATGATCCACATATCCACCTGAGTTTTCAGGTGGACTTCCATCCGACTCTTCCAGTAGGAGAAGTCTTCTCCGCTGAAGAGTGGTGGTCTGGTTGTACTGAAACCTTCTTGAATGGCCATTAGGATTTCTGAAATAACAACAAAAAAGAGAGAAACTCTGTCCCAAGACTTGGTCTTGGATTAGTAGTGTGGGAAAATTAATTAAAAAAAATGCAATCGAGTGGTGTTGCACCAACCTCGATTAACGAGAAAAATTTGAAAAAAAAAACTTCGTAAAATCCGAAAAACTCTCAAATTGGTGGTTGCACCATATTTGAGCCACCCGCTCTGATACCACTTGTTGGATCGAGAAAAACGATAGAGGGGGGGTGAATATCGTTAAAACTTTTTTCGGATTAAGGAAAGAGTAAATGCAGCGGAAACAAAATAATCACACAAAACACAAGTATTTTACTTGGTTCGGAGTCGCGGTCGGCTCCTACTCCAAGGCCCACGGTCCTTGACCATTTACTTTGGACAATTCTATAATCGCGCAAAAGGTTTACAAATTTCAGTACAAGAGTATTGTAGTAAATGAAAAGAGCTACACTTTTCGTTACCGACACCCGATGTAAATCGTACTTCAGAGCAGAGGGTCGTCGTCGGCACTGGAATCTCGAAATCGGAGTTTGCTGGAGCGGAGCGCTTGAATGAAAATCTTTGGAGCGTTAGAAAGTTATTGTTCTGAAGCCTTGGGTCGAGCCCCTTTTATAGTGCTCCTGGGGGCGCTTGAGACGTCGGGGGCGCCTGACACGTGCCTTCATCTACGGAAAACTCAATCCGCAGCTCGGTTAGCGCTTATCCCCTTCGAATCGGTCTCTTGAGTTAACTGGGGCGCCCAGGACCTCCTGGGCGCCTAGCTTGACTTGGTCTGCTGGCTTCGTGGCTGATTTGCTTCGATTACCTCTTTTGGCTTTGACCTTGGGTGCCCGGGACCTTCGGGGCGCCTAGCCCAGTGTGGTTTCGAAGAGTTCTTGCTTTTTTGCTGTTTTGGCTTTGACCTTGGACGCCGGGGACCTCCCGAGCGCCTAGCCCAGTTGCCTGCCCCCTTCCTTTGGGGCGTTCTGAGTTGCAGTAACACATTCCTTCGGTCCCTGCAACCAAGGTTAGTTCCAAAACATACAAAGCAAGAATATTAGTCAATATTTATAGCCGTAGCTGTCTTGGTTCTGACTTCGGGTCAATGGAACCCTAGGTCGAACCGACGCCTACTGTTCCCTCCACGGGGAACGCGTCCTCACCTACTCCTCTCAGGAGAGTTTACCTTTTGCCAACCGGCTCCTCCGGTTGGACTTTTGCCCAATCCCTTTGACCAGGTCTTCGTGACCAACTTATGGTCAGGTCTTCGGTGCCCAGCCCCTTGCCAGGACTTCTTGCCCAGTCCTCGACTAGGACTTCTTTGCCCGACTTCCGGTCAGGTTTTCTTGCCCAGTCCTTGACCAGGACTTCTTTGCCCAGCCCTTTGCCAGGACTTCTTGCCTAGTGCACCTAGGACTTCTTCCTGCACACTCAGTGAACATGTTAGACAATAATAACATCTTAACTTCTGAACCCTTTGCCATTATCAAAACCCAGGTTTGACTTAGGTGCTGCCTGCACCAACAGAGAAGTGTTGGGTTTAATTTGGGAAACCAAACACACCTTTGCTAGAAACCCTAGGTTTAGGGGGAGCTGAGATTAAGGGGGAGAATGATTGCTCCATTCTTGGCGTAAGGGGAACCTTGGAGAGGTTCTTAAAAAGCCTTTGTAAGTCCAATATAGGGGGAGCTTTGGAGAAGCTTTAAAAAGCCCATTTTGTGAGAAGTCCTAACTTGGAATGTTAGGTGTGAAAAGTCCTAACTTGGAGGGTTAGGTGTGGAAAATTCCTAACTTGGAGGGTTAGGTGTGAAAAGTCCTAACTTGGAGGGTTAGGTGTGGAAAATTCCTAACTTGGAGGGTTAGGTGTGAAAAGTCCTAACTTAGAGGGTTAGGTGTGGGATGCCTTGGGATAGGATCTATGTTTGCATTGCATATGCATTGGCGATGTAAGTCCAAGATGGTGTCTTGGCAACGTAAGTCCAGTTGTTTGTTTAACATTGTTTTTGCTAATTATTGCTATTGACTACTATTTGGTTTCCCTAACTTAAACGTATTGTCAAACATCAAAAAGGGGAAGATTGTTGAGGCAATCTGTGGTCCGAAGTGACCATGAGTTTGTTGGAAACCGGATGGCTAGAGAGGGGGGGGGGTGAATATAGCCAATCTCTTTTACCTTTAAACACTTATGAAGTTTCTGCACTTAACTTATCAGTAGCACAGCGGAAGAAGCAAAGGAAAATGAAGCAGTGCAGTAAATTAAAAACAGAAATGAAAGCAAACAACGACAGCTACCAAGATCGCTAACAAGAGGGTTTACAAGGTTCGGGGATAACTTGCCCCTACTCCTTGGCGTGCCCTTAAGGTGGGCGATCCCTTGATCGTCGGCAGATCAAGCCCCGGTGTTCACCGGATATAACGCAACCTCCTTCTCGGTGGAGAAACCTCTCCACAGCATTTCAAACAAGAATATAGATTTAAGCTTAATGAAACACAGAGAATACTCTTACTCAGCACCTAGCAAGGACAAGAGCACAGCGAGCATATCCCGAGCTCCACCCAGCGACGATCTCACGCAAGGACTCCCTCCTTCGTGTCTTCTCACTGTTGGACTCCAAGCTCCTTGTTCTTTCCTCCCAGCACTTACGTAAGAGTTGATTGCTTCTCGATTGCAGTTGCTTGCTCAAAGTGATGAAGACTTCAGAAACACAGCAAGCAAGTTGTGGAGAAACACAAAGCGCAGCAAGAACTTCAGCAAGCTCAACACAGAAAACTGTCGAACACTTCTCTCTTTTTTTCAGCCGAAGTCTTCTTCTCCTTTTTGTTTCTCCACCAAGCATCAGATGACACCATCCCTGCAGCTCCCAGCTGCTCATCTGCCAACGCCAGCTACCACTGAGCTATCCCTGGACTCCCTGAGCTTCCCTCAGCCAAGCTCCAGTCTCAACTCCAGTCTGCAGCTCGGCCGTTGCAACCTGAGATGGAAAAACGGACAAACCTGCTCCAAGGAAAGCCTCCATTGACTTCTCCTTGAGTGTTTGAATCCTCCCCTATCACCTGCAGCTTGATCAGACTGTTAGAGCAGTATATCATACCGTAAATCAAGATTCAGAAGTGAAGCGCAGAGAATCGGATATGATCAGACGCTCTGATCGCGTCTGACAGTGCAATTTGAATTAAAGTGATCGGTCATCGGACCGATCTAGGGCTTGTGGGTCGGTCACCATACCGATCCACTGCTTCGCTGGGATTCCCAGCTCTCGCGGCTATATACGCCTGATCGGTCACCGGACCGATCAGAGTGAAGCCTAATCGGTCACCAGACCGATCAGAGTGGAGCCTGATCGGTCACCAGACCGATCAGAGTGGAGCCTGATCGGTCACTCAGACCGATCAGGACAAATGAACAGTGATTCTTTAATTAGATCCTAAGTCCCTGATCGGTCACCGGACCGATCCAGGGTCTGATCCGGAGGAGAACTCACTCACTGTCCGCTCCCTGATCGGTCACCAGACCGATCAGGAGCAAGGCAACGAGGAAGCTGCCTGCTCCCTGATCGGTCACCAGACCGATCAGGAGCCACACAGTAGGTTCCCAACCTTACTGTGCGCTCCCTGATTGGTCACCAGACTGATCAGTCCTCGCTGGATCGGTCACCAGACCGATCCACGATGAAGCAGCGTGCCAATATCCCTGATCGGTCACCAGACCGATCCAGGGACTCAAACCTAGCCCTCCAAGCTAGGGATTCATCCACCTTAGCCCTCCAAGCTAAGGATTTTTCCATCTAACTCTCCAAGTTGGGAATTTGCACCTAGCCCTCCAAGTTAGGACTTTTCACCTAGCCCTCCAAGCTAGGACTTTTCACCTAGCCCTCCAAGCTAGGTCTTTTCACCCAACCCTTTCGAGTTAGAACTTCATCCAACCTAGCCCTCCAAGCTAGGCACCTGACCCTCCAAGCCAGGACTTTTTCACCTAATTCTCCAAGATGGGAATTTGCACCTGACGAGCCCAAACTATGTGTCACGAATGTGGGCCTCAAATTTAGAATTTATAAATGAATAACTGGAAATCCTTTTTACAATCAAAAGTATGAAAATGTAATATAGGGGCCACAGGTCGTATTTTTCTCGGGGCTAGTTGACGTTGTTCGATTCAAGCTCGTATTTAGGTGTCGTTTATGTTTTCGGGTTTCAAATAAATGATTTGGGTTTTGGGGTTGCAATCAGAAATGGAAAAACAAGAAAAAGAAAGGAAAACTACACAAATGAATTAAGGGGTAGATGGCAAGTAATAGCTCAATCAAAGGGAAATCGAATCATCCATAAAGCAGCACTAACTGATTTCAAACTCCAAAACACACTAAAAATTATAGCTAACTTGATACCAAACAATGCCAAGGCTTCTATTGACACAAAGTGCAGAAATTCCTCCAATTTGGCACACAAACAAGGAAAGTCTAGGTGCTGAAAATAAGGCTAATTGCAACCCTATAAACTGATGTAAAACAAATGGAATTGAAACAAGCAAATCAATTTCATTACTCCGAATCCATTACTGCAGAAACAAGGGAATGCTGACAAAGGATCCTGATCTCAGCTGATACACAGGAAGCACAATGGAAATGCAGGAAACACAATTGAAAAGCAAGGGGTGCAGTGGCAAATTGATGAGCTGAAACTGACTATTACAAACTGCTACCCAGGACAAAATCGAACTGATACCAAATTGAACTGATCCGCGAGTAGACACAAAATTCAGTAACCTAACATGGACTGAAACACAAAGAGGAAATCTGGCACACTAGCTGTGCAGAAACGCAGAAGTTTGGAGTTGATACAACAGCAGAAACTGTGAGTGGCACGCAAGCAAACTGAGATGTAAATTAAAACCAACTTCAGAATTAAATCCACGTGATTTGTGAAGGAGACAAGCTACAAAGTAAATTCAGATGGTAAAGCTTAAACTGACTTGATACAAACTGATACGCAGGATGTATAGCTGAAAAAAACAGAAATCAGAAGCTGAAAACAGGAATCAGAATTGATATGCAGCAATTACACTATGAAATAAACTGAAATTAACTGAAATGGAAACCTAAGGATCACTAAACAAGCTACCTACTGATTAACTTGGAACATTTAAACACTAATTGAAGTCGAAACTAATCAGAAATGAAATTTAGCAACTGTTACGAAAATTCAGAAACAGGAATTTCAGAAATCGAAAACTACAGCTTTAATCTCTCATCTCAACTCAAGAACCCTTGCTGTCACTCAAAGATTAACCTCCAATTGAGAGAGAAATAAACCATACAAGAAAATTACAGCAGCTAGCTAAAATTTAGAAACAGAAATAACATTCAGAAATAGAAATTACAGCTAAAGAACTAAAATTAACCAATGAAACTAAACTCAATCCCTTCTTCAACTCAGGTACTCCTTGTTCGTCATGCAAGGGTGAGCCTCGAACCCGCAAACTCAGCAAATCAGTGGAAATTGTCTCAGCTACTAAATTTGAGCTCAACTCTGTCCAAATCTGAATTCCCATTTGAATCCATCGATTCAACTGCGTCCAAGTGAGATTATGATTTGTGGATGATCGGAGCAATCTAGGGAACCCCTCCAGATGGCTCCGGTGGATGGAAATGGTCCGCAACTGAGATCGATGACTCCAAACAGCAGAGCCACGGAAACCTCTCAATAGCTCTGTTCTTGGGCAATAACGAGCTGAAATCTTCACTAAGTCATCTTCCCCATGATCTAGCACTTGCTCTGAATCAGAAATTGAGTGGTCGCGCCTCGGATTGAAGAAAAACCGAAGAAAATCGATGAACAAATGAAGAAATGGAAGCTTACGGCGAAGACGCGACAACGGGAAGAATTCTCTGCGTTTTGATTAAATAGGAACAAATGGACGGCTCAGATTAATCGGAGGAGATCCAACGGCAGATCTTGGTCTGATTTGAGCCAAACTTTTATGATGATGATCTGGGGTCAGGATCTGCCTTGTGGTAGCTCAGATCCTCCAGATATGCAACGGATGGTCCAGATCAACTCTATCTGTGAATGGACGCTCTAGAGCCCTCCTTGCTTGATCCAACGGTTGATTGAACTCTGATTGGAATGAAACCTTCGGATCTTGATCATAGAGCTTGATCAACCCTAACCCTAGCTCGGATTGCTTCAGATCGTCCCGGATGGCTCAGATCTAGCCGCTCTAGAATCGGACGGCCCGGATTAATTGTAAGCTTGATAATTCGATCCGGTTCACATCCGACTCAAGTTTGACCCAGTATGCCCTAGGTCCAGGATCCTTTAATGCCTACAAAAATATATCAGAAAATTAGTGGCCAAATAATCCAAAAATTGTGTAAATTTGTAATTAAGTCCAAAATAAGAGGAAATCCTAAAACCTAGGGTAAAATCACAAATAAGCAATAAAAACATAGGTCAAACATGGATTTTAACATCTAAAATAATCACAAAAAATGGTACTTATCAACTCCCCCACACTTATCCTTGAGCGTCTCGCGAAACAACTAAATATGTATCCCCTAGATTTTCTTAAGCATAATTAGAAGCAAATGAAAAGAAATTACCTAAGGTTGTCAATTCTCATAAATCTAAACTCTATGGATTACTATCTTGTCCTTAAATCAACAACTTAGCCTTTTCATCTATCATGAGTCATTGAGATGAATTTAAATCACTAGCCTTTCAAGGAAAATTTGGGTGGCTCTCTTCTTAAGTTCTAACTTGATAATGGAAGTGGAGCTCACTTAAACACACATGTTTCTTGCACTACCATAGGCTTGCTTATTATCTAATCTCCACCATTAAACATGATTAGGATCAATATCTATAAAAACAATAAAAACATGAAAAATGGTGAGAAATGGAATAAAAACCAAGAAAATAGAAAATTTTGATAAAGTGGGAGACTTGGTTGCTCAAAGATGTTTCCAAAGTGCTTTGCCCCTCTTGACAGTCCTCTAATGATATCAAAAGTGTGGTGAGGTCAAATTTAAGTAATTGCCCTTGATTTGGATGAAAAACCCTTCTTTGGTTTCAATGTGCCAAGTTTGCCTATTGCGTGCCAACTTCACTTCTTTCTTCTCTTTTCTGATTTTTCTCTTCTTCTTTTATCTTCTAGCAAGGTCAGAAATGAAATGAAATAAAACTTTGATTTGGATGAGAAAAACTTCACTTGATTTCATGGTGCCAAAATTCACTTTTTGTGCTACTTTGTTTCTCCTTTGTTCTCTTTTTCTCTTGGTCAGCTGCTGATTAGTTTTCTGCTTTCTTTCTTTCTTGTAAGGTCAAGAAGGTAGTGGAGCAAGGCTGTAATTCGAATGAAAGAATTATTCACTTGTTTCCATGGTATCAACATTCCATTTGTGTGCCAATTTTCTTTTCTCTTCTCATTTTTTTTTAAACTGTTTCTTTTTCTTTCTCTCTTTTTTTTTCTTTTTGTTTCAAGTCTTCAGTTCCATGGAAATCAGCCCTTCTCCTCTGATCAGTAATGGATTTGCTCACTGTTTTTGGCAAAGGTTTCCTTCCTTCACTTGTGAAATGGCACAAAAATTTTTCCTTATTGGCGTGCCATTCTCTTTTTTTTTTACTTGCCTTTCGCTGCAAAATCTTTTTCTTTTTCTTGACTGCAGATTACCCAGTTCGTGTCTACATCAGCTTCAATTCAGATGGTCTTCAGCTGGAGATCAGATTCCATCACTCGGCAGCAACAAATCCAATGTAGTTCAGACTTCTTTCTCAGCTGCAACAAAAGTTCCTTTTGCAGTGGCACAGATTTTTCCTGCATTTCCTGCTTCAGCTCCTAGCTCAGCTTCCATTCAGATTTGTTCATCTTTAGTTTAGTTACTAATCTGTGCAGCTCCCACTCAGAATTACGAATCTAGTAAGGCTGCAATCCAAAACAATTTCAAACAGCTCATTGCTTCTCAGCAACTTAATTTGGCCGGAATTTTTAGCATTAGTTCAGATTTGGTTCAGCTTCACATTCCAATCTGCTTCTTCCAAATCAGCTTCACCACAATCCTTCAATCAATTTAGAACCTAGCAGTTTACTCCCTTTTCAGTTTATATCATCTCAGCAACTCAAAATCGAAATTTCATCAGCTTTTCTCAGCTTCTTTCAGCCTTTGGTCAGCCCTTTTAAATTCTGTTTTTGATCTGAAAATTCCTGCTCAGATTCTCCTTGAACTCAGCTTCAATTGAATTTGGTTTGTATCATTCAGTAGCTCTCAGATGCAGCACTCGGCAGCACCCTTTCTCATGCAACTCAGATTCCCTGATAAAAACATGCTTCACATCAACTCTTGGTATTCTTGGCACAGATTTTTCAGATTCTTTGTGTGCCATTTGGATCTTCAAAGGATGGTGAGAAATCTGAATGCTTCAATTGGTTCCATCCCTTATCACTTCTTCTTGTGCATTCTTGACACCGAATCACTCAACTTGGCACATAAAAATGCAGAATTTTTTTTTCGTGTTGAAATGCATCCAAAGCCTTAGTCACTCCCCCACACTTGAATCTTTGTCCGTCTCGGGCAAAATAGCATTAGAAACATATCAAACAACAAATCCAAAGAAAAGTGAGGGTAAGAGTAAGAAATAAGTAGAGAAAAAAAAATGGAATGAACGTGATTTTCTTCTAAAATGGATAAGGTAAACAAAGTGATTAGCTTCTATAGATATGATCCAATCATTGAAATATGGTTTTGAAAGAACCTAAGCAAGTTCTAGAGCACAATGACATCTGTGTATCACAAAAGTAAGGCTAATTCTCACTAGGTAAAAATAATTCATCTCAGGTTCTCAATTAAGAATCTAAAGCAAGTAGTACTCAAGCATCCAAGAATTCATCCATTAGCTCAAACCTTAAGTCTTAACAACCAAATTTAATTTATTTTCAAAAGACTCTAAAATGCTATGGAATAACCTAGAGGGATACTTTTATTTCTACTCATGCAAGAAAAAGGGCTAAAAGAAAAGACATGGTATTTACAATGTCTATTTATTCAATTTACTCTAGAAAACATAAAAGTGAAAAATGCGATAAAAGAAAATACAAGAAAAAATAAACTCCCCTTTATTCTGGCGGGCGGAGTCTATCTAGAAGTAGCCTCCATCGTGGTAGTGGAGGAAAATGGGTGGCCGAGAGTGTTGGAACTCCCCCACACTTGAACTTTACAAAAAATTGCTCTGGTGGCCTAAGTCGATTCAGGTTTAAAATCCATAGAAGGGGTGGAGTGCTTCGAATTAGAGTAAAATCATCTCCTCCTTCTTGATGCTTTTCAGAAGTCCTTCCAGGAGGCTGAAGTCTGTTCAGTTGGAGCACCCACTCCTGGAGTCTTCTGGACCCTGCAAAATAATGTAATACCTCTCTCAAGTGTACAGGGTCAGAAAGAAATGATATAAGTTCAGTTTCTGCATGAAATAAATCCAAATCTGCATCATGTCCAATTAAATCAATTTGTGGTGCCTCAATAAAATTTTCAAAATCATTTTCTACAAAATTTGCATCCAGAGGCTCATCACAAATAAAGAAATCAATTTCTGGCTCATCAATAGAAATTTCACAATTATTTTCAATCAAGGGTGTATCAAGCAATGTATCACAGGCAATTAAATCAATATCAGGTATCTCCAAAAGTTTTCCACATTCATTTTCAGCATATGACATAGCAAGAGATTCATCAAAATAAATGACATCAAATTCAGGCACTTCTAAAAAATTTTCACTAGTCATATCCACAAAAGATGTATCTAAAGATTCATCATAACAAACTACATCAATTATGGGTGCCTCTAAAATTATTTCACCACCCATATCTACAAGAGATGTATCAAGTAATGCAGTACGATCAATGAAATCAATATTTGGTACCTCTATTGGATTTTCACAAACAATCTCTACACAAGGTATATCAATAAATACATCAGAATCAATAAAGTCATCCCTAGGTACCTCACTGCATTTTTCTGAAGAAAGAGGAGAAATACTTACCTGAGCGTGCTGGATAATACCTGAAGGTTCTACAATAGTAGATGTATCCGTGGCCTCCTCCTGGTTAAGTTCATGCTCCTCT
Source organism: Boesenbergia rotunda (assembly GCA_024364735.1). Lineage (NCBI taxonomy): Eukaryota > Viridiplantae > Streptophyta > Magnoliopsida > Zingiberales > Zingiberaceae > Boesenbergia > Boesenbergia rotunda. The sequence continues at coordinate 202,862 of JAGFNQ010006001.1, forward strand.
TCAGCCTCAGGTTCTGGTGGACAATCAACTGGTGATCCTTGGGTGCTTGCTTCCACCATGCAAGTCCCTACACTTTCTGGTTCGTTCTCTAAATATTGTGGTGGTCCCTGGGGCTTAGTGCAATCCCCTACACCTATGGAATCATCTCCTCTGCATGCTTCTCCTGTAATATCTGCAACAACAGTATCAGAAAAATTAGGACCACTAATAACACTATCATCAGAAAACAAAAGTCTAGAATGATCCTGTGGAGCTTCAATTTCTTCTTCTGGAGCTGAAAAATTTGGAATTGGATTTTGAGTAGGAATCTCCGGAGGAATGCATGCTGTAGGTGCCCAGACTTTGATGAGTACGTCATCTTCTTCTTCTTCTATCAAATGTGCAAGATTACTTGAAGAAGGACTTGGCCATGCACTAGGGTCACCTTGAACTGATATAAAATCAACTCCGAGGCTCTCAGAATTAAAAATAGCTTGAGAAGCTAATTGTTCTGCTCTTTGGGCTTTTATCTGATTCAATCGATCTTGCATGTTTTGAAACCATTGTAGTTGTTGTTCTTGAAAAGTTTGCTGTTGTTGTTGGATTTATTGACACATCTCCATAATCCTTTGGTGTAGAGCCTCATCCCAATCAGGATCATCAAAACCTCCTTGGTTAGTGTGGAACCCCTGTTGGTCTTGAAATGGAAAATAGGGCTGCTGAAGTCCAGGAGGAGGCTGTGCATGCTGAAATGGAAACTGTTGGGGCTGCTCAAATGGATGAAATGACTGATTAAATTGCTGAATATTTGGTTCACAAGTTGGTGGAGATGGCTGAAAACTGTAGCCCTGAAAATCTTGGATCTGAGGTTGAAATTGCGGTGGTAAACACTGAAATTGAGTGGGCTGAAAATTATGATTAGGCTGCTGAAAATTCTGATTGCAAGGGTGAAATTGCTGCGGTAATTGACATGGTTGCTGGAAATTCGAATTATCTGAAAATCCTTGCTGAATTCCTTGAAAAAATGATGGATCTTGTTGATAAGGTAGCTGAAAGTTAGGCTGAAATTGCTGAATTTGGGGCTGAAAACTTTGCAATAGTGGCTGCCCATTCTGAAAATTCTGGAAAATTGGTTGAATTGGCTGAAAATCCGGCTGAAAAAACTGATTTGGTTGTTGAAAATTTGCACAGGAATGTTGGAAATCTTGATTTGGTTGCTGGTTTTGTTGGAATTGTTGACACGGCTGCTGATAAGTAGATGAGAACATTTTAAACTGGCAGTCCTGTCACAAAACAAACAAGAAAAATGGCAGCAACCGTATACAAAAGAATAAGCAACAAAAAATAGAACCCAATGATATGTCCAAAAGTATACAAGAAAAAATCAAACAAATCAACTAGTTGCTTCCCCGGCAACGGCGCCAAAAATTTGACGAGCCCAAACTATGTGTCACGAATGTGGGCCTCAAATTTAAAATTTATAAATGAATAACTGGAAACCCTTTTTATAATCAAAAGTATGAAAATGTAATATAGGGGCCACAGGTCGTATTTTTCTCGGGGCTAGTTGACGTTGTTCGATTCAAGCTCGTATTTAGGTGTCGTTTATGTTTTCGGGTTTCAAATAAATGATTTGGGTTTTGGGGTTGCAATCAGAAATGGAAAAACAAGAAAAAGAAAGGAAAACTACACAAATGAATTAAGGGGTAGATGGCAAGTAATAGCTCAATCAAAGGGAAATCGAATCATCCATAAAGCAGCACTAACTGATTTCAAACTCCAAAACACACTAAAAATTATAGCTAACTTGATACCAAACAATGCCAAGGCTTCTATTGACACAAAGTGCAGAAATTCCTCCAATTTGGCACACAAACAAGGAAAGTCTAGGTGCTGAAAATAAGGCTAATTGCAACCCTATAAACTGATGTAAAACAAATGGAATTGAAACAAGCAAATCAATTTCATTACTCCGAATCCATTACTGCAGAAACAAGGGAATGCTGACAAAGGATCCTGATCTCAGCTGATACACAGGAAGCACAATGGAAATGCAGGAAACACAATTGAAAAGCAAGGGTGCAGTGGCAAATTGATGAGCTGAAACTGACTATTACAAACTGCTACCCAGGACAAAATCGAACTGATACCAAATTGAACTGATCCGCGAGTAGACACAAAATTCAGTAACCTAACATGGACTGAAACACAAAGAGGAAATCTGGCACACTAGCTGTGCAGAAACGCAGAAGTTTGGAGTTGATACAACAGCAGAAACTGTGAGTGGCACGCAAGCAAACTGAGATGTAAATTAAAACCAACTTCAGAATTAAATCCACGTGATTTGTGAAGGAGACAAGCTACAAAGTAAATTCAGATGGTAAAGCTTAAACTGACTTGATACAAACTGATACGCAGGATGTATAGCTGAAAAAAACAGAAATCAGAAGCTGAAAACAGGAATCAGAATTGATATGCAGCAATTACACTATGAAATAAACTGAAATTAACTGAAATGGAAACCTAAGGATCACTAAACAAGCTACCTACTGATTAACTTGGAACATTTAAACACTAATTGAAGTCGAAACTAATCAGAAATGAAATTTAGCAACTGTTACGAAAATTCAGAAACAGGAATTTCAGAAATCGAAAACTACAGCTTTAATCTCTCATCTCAACTCAAGAACCCTTGCTGTCACTCAAAGATTAACCTCCAATTGAGAGAGAAATAAACCATACAAGAAAATTACAGCAGCTAGCTAAAATTTAGAAACAGAAATAACATTCAGAAATAGAAATTACAGCTAAAGAACTAAAATTAACCAATGAAACTAAACTCAATCCCTTCTTCAGCTCAGGTACTCCTTGTTCGTCATGCAAGGGTGAGCCTCGAACCCGCAAACTCAGCAAATCAGTGGAAATTGTCTCAGCTACTAAATTTGAGCTCAACTCTGTCCAAATCTGAATTCCCATTCGAATCCATCGATTCAACTGCGTCCAAGTGAGATTATGATTTGTGGATGATCGGAGCAATCTAGGGAACCCCTCCAGATGGCTCCGGTGGATGGAAATGGTCCGCAACTGAGATCGATGACTCCAAACAGCAGAGCCACGGAAACCTCTCAATAGCTCTGTTCTTGGGCAATAACGAGCTGAAATCTTCACTAAGTCATCTTCCCCATGATCTAGCACTTGCTCTGAATCAGAAATTGAGTGGTCGCGCCTCGGATTGAAGAAAAACCGAAGAAAATCGATGAACAAATGAAGAAATGGAAGCTTGCGGCGAAGACGCGACAACGGGAAGAATTCTCTGCGTTTTGATTAAATAGGAACAAATGGACGGCTCAGATTAATCGGAGGAGATCCAACGGCAGATCTTGGTCTGATTTGAGCCAAACTTTTATGATGATGATCTGGGGTCAGGATCTGCCTTGTGGTAGCTCAGATCCTCCAGATATGCAACGGATGGTCCAGATCAACTCTATCTGTGAATGGACGCTCTAGAGCCCTCCTTGCTTGATCCAACGGTTGATTGAACTCTGATTGGAATGAAACCTTCGGATCTTGATCATAGAGCTTGATCAACCCTAACCCTAGCTCGGATTGCTTCAGATCGTCCCGGATGGCTCAGATCTAGCCGCTCTAGAATCGGACGGCCCGGATTAATTGTAAGCTTGATAATTCGATCCGGTTCACATCCGACTCAAGTTTGACCCAGTATGCCCTAGGTCCAGGATCCATTAATGCCTACAAAAATATATCAGAAAATTAGTGGCCAAATAATTCAAAAATTGTGTAAATTTGCAATTAAGTCCAAAATAAGAAGAAATCCTAAAACCTAGGGTAAAATCACAAATAAGCAATAAAACATAGGTCAAACATGGATTTTAACATCTAAAATAATCACAAAAAATGGTACTTATCAACTCCCCCACACTTATCCTTGAGCGTCTCGCGAAACAACTAAATATGTATCCCTAGGCTTTTCTTAAGCATAATTAGAAGCAAATGAAAAGAAATTACCTAAGGTTGTCAATTCTCATAAATCTAAGCTCTATGGATTACTATCTTGTCCTTAAATCAACAACTTAGCCTTTTCATCTATCATGAATCATTGAGATGAATTTAAATCTAGCCTTTCAAGGAAAATTTGGGTGGCTCTCTTCTTAAGTTCTAACTTGATAATGGAAGTGGAGCTCACTTAAACACACATGTTTCTTGCACTACCATAGGCTTGCTTATTATCTAATCTCCACCATTAAACATGATTAGGATCAATATCTATAAAAACAATAAAAACATGAAAAATGGTGAGAAATGGAATAAAAACCAAGAAAATAGAAAATTTTGATAAAGTGGGAGACTTGGTTGCTCAAAGATGTTTCCAAAGTGCTTTGCCCCTCTTGACAGTCCTCTAATGATATCAAAAGTGTGGTGAAGGTCAAAA
>JAGFNQ010006001.1:210340-267365 GCA_024364735.1 Boesenbergia rotunda
GTTGTTAACATTAGATTCGGAAGCTGAAGGAATAGAGCTGAGGAGTGGAGCACGACATTGATTCTAGTGTGTGGAGATAGATCCAACTCGAAATTGAATTTGGGTTTCATTGCTTGCTCCTTGTTCAGCTTGCTGTGTGGTTCTGTTGTGGAGTTGTGGAAGATCCCTGTCGTGAGCTTCTTGAGGTGAGCTCTTCTTGTTCAGATTTAGTTTTCTGCCCCCATGATACTATGTGAGCTAAATTGAGATTTGGATGGATTTAGTTAGGATTCTTGTTTCATGAATAGTCCTAGAGATAGTTAGAGGTTAACCCTAATAAATCTAATCGGGGTAATTTGGGATAATTAAAAGTCAATCGTCTAATTATGGTTAATTAGATGACACAAGGATAATTAGAATGATCCTAATTAATTAAGAACTCAATCTTAATTTCATGGGGTAATTAGGAACCTTCCATTTAATTAAAGGTAATTAAATGGAAAGTGATGGATTAGGTTAACCCTAAAACGGATTAGGGATTAATTAGCTAGTTGTTATTTGTGTAATAGCTAATTAAATACATCCTTGATACAGGAGCTTGATCGGATTTATTGCTACTTATTTTGACGGGTGGTTCTGTCTCGATTGATATGGACTTCATTTATTTGGAGGCGGGTACCCTTTGACTTATCTATCTTGATATTGTCATTTTGTTATGCATAGAATGTTATAGATAGCAGTAAGATTCTACGCTATCCCTGGTTATTATGTCTGTTCTGGATATTGTTGTTTATCCCTGTTTATTATGTCAGTTCTGGATACTTGTTGTTCATCTCTGAGTTATTCTGCTGTTAGTTCCATACAGTCTCAGATATTGTCATATCTATTTGTATGCTAGAGATCGTGGTATTGTCTCCTGCATTTGATCTTGAGGGATTGGTAGTTTTCCGGTCGGTATACCTTGTAGGTTACCTGTATTTCCTGTTATAGGATTTCAGACTGAGACTTAGTATACTGGGGACTTGGGAGGGAGGTATGTGTATCTATCATACACCATCCTTGCACTGTTGCATGCCGGCGATCAGCGACTCCCTTGTGGTTGAGCCTAATCGTCTTCCAGTACATGACATGCACACACGGCCACTCATGGGTTAGTGGATACCGTAGATGTGTGCATTTGCCCTGTATTGCTCCGTTCGGCCACTATTTGGAGAGTGAGCGCGGGCGTGGTAGCAGCCAGGGATCCCTTCTCGTACTGAGCCACGAGGAGATGAGAGCTTGACTCCCCCATTGCTTGGGGTCGGAGCGGAGTCTCCACCAGCATCCTGTCCACCTGGTCACTCAGGAGCAGTGATGGCAGGTTGTACAGTTGTCATAGCCCTACCCGTTCAGACGTCCCTATGACAGGTGTACGTTGATCTGTCTGGTATTAGGGGTGACACATGTCATTGCACCATGTGCATATTTTGCATCGTGCATTGTTTGCTGCACTTGATTCTTGCACTTGTTTGACATTGCATATTTTGGAGACTTGTTATCTGAGCTTATATGTCTATTGGTTTTCCTCCGGTATTTCTTACCCTCTATACAGGTTAGATGGATTCAGGTATATATCTACTTCGGTATGTTCAGTACTAGTCTTTCCCTACTGTTGCTATGAGACTGTAGTAGCTGAACTCCTATTGTTAGTATAACTTTCTATGCATATCTGTTGGGTATTCGCTGAGTTATGGACTCATCCCGTTGCCATATATTTTATTTCAGGTTGATGTCTGCAAGGAGATCCCTAGCCGCCAGTCCCCAGCTCTAGAGGAGCTCTGTTTAGTTTTACCTTACGTTGTTTCGGTTTTGGACCCTGTAGTATTTACTATGCTTCCGCTATTTTGTTTTGAACATGTATGCACGTTTTATTTGATGGTATTGTACTTTTGAGTCCTATGTTGGACTTCGTTTGATTTTGGTTTTGTTCCTGCCCCCTGGCAGCTCAGGTGAGTTCGGATTTGGTTTTTCGATAGTTATAATCATATAACTGTTGTTTTTGCATATATCTGAGGCCTGAGGCCCTTTAAACTGCGTGGTTGTGCTATATATATTGTATACAGGTTGTGTGTATGTGTAAATTGTCCGCCGGACAGGGGAGGTGTTGTCCGATTCTCTATTGGATCAGCGGCTCCTGGGTCTCGGGGCGTGACACTTGAACCGGCTATGAAGCTCACTTATCGACTCATTCTCTTTCATGGAGAGATTTTGAAGTTGATTGAGGAACAAATCCCTCTTTGCGATTCTAGAGTCTCGGGTTCCTTCGTGAAGCTCAATGAGTTTGTTCCACAAGTCCTTCGCACTTGTGAAAGGACCAACCTTGATGAGTTGATCTTTGTTCATGCCACATTGTAGAGTGACAACTGCCTTCGCGTCGGCTTCACTCTTCCGAGTTTGTTCTGCAGTCCACCTCCACGACTCAAGCTCTTTGCCTTCGTCATCCTTAGGAGGGATGAATCCCTCCTTCACCGCGAACCAAGTGTGTGTTAGGACCGGGTGCATGTTGACAAGGATACGGGTTCGTAAATTTTAAAATATTTACGTGCAGCGGAAGAATTAGCATAAATAATTTCTCAAATTATTTTTAACCACGTATCTAGCATGCGACCTTATGATGTGTGGACATGATCATAAATTAAAATTTTGCAGAAAAGTAAACTAATTTACATTGTACCTCGCGTAACTCGAAGAAAGGGACGAGATCCAACCGTAGCGTCCCTTGGAAGCTTCGCCTCTATTCGCGTCCACGCCGAGTTCTCTTCGGGATGACTTCGCAAAGCCACGAGTTTTGTGCCGACAAGAACTACTAGATTCTCCAAAGACACAACTAGAATATCAAGAGAGAGATATGGAAACTAACCACCAAGTAACGGAATCGAGATTCCGCGAAGGGAGGAAGGAGACGCGACCCGCTTCGTCTTGGTGATGGCTCACGGCTAGGGAAGGTGGCACCGGCCCTAGAGGGAGAAAGTGGCGCCGGCCCTAGAGAGAGAAAGGGCGCCGGCCCTAGAGAGAGAGAGAGAATAAGGGAGAGGGAGAGAGAGCTTCTTAATCTCTTGATTAATTGGAATTCAAGGCTTGCCTTTGGTTCCTTTATATAGTAGCCTCTCCATTGCCAAGTTTCCCTTTTAACGAAATTAACGGAATAAATTTTCATAAGAAATTTATCTTATAAATTTTCTTATGAATTATTCCGTTATGCCAAGTTTTATTATAACTAACTTTATAATAAAACAAATACATCTCTTCTTTTAATTATGGAATAAAATTTGTATAAATTTTTCTTATCATGGAAAAATCAATTCATAATTGATTTTATAAATTAAAATTAAACCAATTCATGGTTCATTTTAATTTCCATAAAAGGAATAAATTTCTACAATTTTCTTTATATAAATTTCTTTAAATAAATCTCTTTATATAAATTAATTTATTTATCCATAATTATATAAAACAAATCGCGCTTGATTTATTTTATAATTTAAACCAAATTAATTGGTTTCTCTCCTTGTGTTGGCCGGCCAAACCAAAGAGGGTGGGCACCCTCTTTGGCCGGCCACACCAAGCCAATACCCTCGCGAATTAAACTCATTTAATTCGCCCAATAAGCCTTCAAAAGACTTAGCCATTTTAAGCTTCCGTCGCGCCTCTGATTAATTCAGATTCGACTTATTTCTCTTGATTGGAAAATCTAATTTTCAACTCGTTTTAAATCCCTTGGATTACTCGTAGTGCGTGTGACTAAATAGGCTTTCGATTTATGTTGGCCGTCTATAATTCATCAATTATAGAACGATCATGAGTGGCACCTAGTAGTACATCATGATCCCCAATTAATCGAAAGATCAACGGTTGACCTCAGAAATAATTCTGAAACCCTTCAGCAGCTCTAATGAATCGTGCCTCATTCCCTTCACCATCTTATACCCACTTGGTTCAGGACATGGTCTATGTGTGTCAGTCCCCACTAGGCTGACTATGTCACACCTAGCCCAAGCAACATTCTCTCATCCTTTGGATTTCTAATTACTCTCATGTATTTAAGAGACATACTCTAAACATGTCATGCTCTAGCCAAAGTCTTTGAGTAACAATCCGACGATAGGCCTTGGGTATACATCTCCTCGCAAGGAGTGGTGAATCCTTTGTAGGCTGTTCAAACATCTTCGGGCACTTCGGCTTATACCCAACCATCCTGGGTCCACACCTCCTTGGAGATGCTTGCTTAAGATGTTAAAGCATAAGTCTCCATGACCAAGATGACTTGAACACCGCAAGTCAAAGGAACATCGCACTTAAGCTGCAGTAAGAACTTTATTGACATGTCTATATATAGACTACCATTTGAAGTTTTACAGCCAGTCACTCCAATGAACTAGTTCCCTTAACTAGCATTCATGTTTATCTCCGGACATCCCAATGTCACCAGCCAGTGAGAATCAGCTGATTAGAGAATAACCCATGCTAGTCTCAACAGAATTGATAGTGTCCGTATTTATCAATTCATCAACTAGGGATAATTTCAATACTTCACAATTACACATGTAGAGATAATCACTAGTTGTGAATTCATCACAAATTCTCTCATGCTGTGAATTGTATTGCGGACATTCAGTAAATGAGTTTTAAGATCCCAATCAAATACACAAACATGTATACTCAAATAGTGAATTTTCATTTATTAAAATAAATGTTTACAATCATAAGGCGATTTCCTTAGGACACTTCTCTCATATCACTAACAGTGTGGATATCCATCTTCAAATAGTATTCCATCTTTGATCTCCAATATTGAAAGTCGGCGCCGTCAAAGAATGGAGGTCGGGTGGTAGAGAAGCCTTCTCTCAAAGCCATCTTGTTGATAACTCTTGGATGTTAAGCCATAAACAGAGCCCCTTGCTCTGATACCACTTGTTGGATACGAGATGGCTAGAGAGGGGGGGGAGGTGAATATAGCCAATCACTTTTTCTTGCACTTAACAAATTTCCTGCACTCAACTTATCAGTAGCACAGCGGAAGAAACAAAGGAAAATGTAGCAGTGCAGTAAACGAAGACAGAAATAAGAGCAAACAAAGACAACTGCCAAGAACGCTAATAAGAGGGTTTACAAGGTTCGGGGATAACTTGCCCCTACTCTTTGGCGTGCCCTTAAGGTGGGCGATCACTTGATCGTCGGCAGATCAAGCCCCGGTTTTCACCGGATATAACGCAACCTCCTTCTTGGTGGAGAAACCTCTCCACAGCGTTTCTATCACAGATAAATTTTAAGCACAATGAAACAACAAGAAGGATCTTACTCAAACACTTAGCAAGGACAAGAACACAGCAAGCTTCCCTGAGCTCCACCCAGTGGCGATCTCACGCAAGAACCCTTCTTCGTGTCTTCCCACTGTCGGACTCCAAGCTCCTTGGTCTCTCCTTCAAGCGCTCAAGTAATGAATGATTGCTTCTCAATCGCTTGCTCAAAGTGATGAAAACTTCAAGAACACAACAAGCTTGTTGTGGAGAACTCAAGGCGCGGCAAGAACACAAGTTTCAGAACTCTCTTTGGAACTCTACTTCCACGAAGCCAATTTCCGCCCTTTTGATTCTCCATACAGCATCAGGTGACAACATCCTCCGTAGCCTCCAGCTACCTCACTGCCAACGCCAGCTACCACTGAGCCCTCTCTGGTCTTCCTGAGATCCCCTCAGCCAAGCCCCAGTCTCGGCTCCAGTCTGCAGCTCGGCCGTTACAACCGGAAATGGAGAATCGGACAAACCTGCTCCAAGGAAAGCCTCCATTGACCTCTCCTTGAGTGTTTGAATCCTCCCCTGTCACCTGCATCTTAATCAGTCTGTTAGAGCAGTAAATCATACAGTAAATCAAATATCAGAAGCAAACAGCAGCGAATCGGATACGATCAGACGCTCTGACCGCGTCTGACAGTGCAATTTGAATTAAAGTGATCGGTCACCGGACCGATCGAGGGGCTTGTGGGTCGGTCACTAGACCGATCCGGAGCTTCGCCGGGATTCCCAGCTCTCGCGGCTATACACGCCTGATCGGTCACTCGACCGATCAGAGTGAAGCCTGATCGGTCACCAGACCAATCAGAGTGAAGCCTGATCGGTCACCAGACCGATCAGGATAGATGAACAGTGATTTTTTAATCAGATCTAAACTCCCTGATCGGTCACCGGACCGATCCAGGGTCTGATCCGCAAGGGAACTCACTCACCGTCTGCTCCCTAATCGATCACCAGACCGATCAGGAGCAAGGCAGCAGCCTGCTCCCTGATCGGTCACCGGTCCGATCAGGAGCCACACAATAGGTTCCCAACCTCACTGTGCGCTCCCTGATCGGTCCCCAGTCCGATCAGACATCGCTGGATCGGTCACCAGACCGATCCACGAAGGAGCAGCGTGCCAATATCCCTGATCGGTCACCAGACCGATCCAGGGACTCAAACCTAGCCCTCCAAGCTAGGAATTCATCCACCTTAGCCCTCCAAGCTAAGGATTTTTCCATCTAACTCTCCAAGTTGGGAATTTGCACCTAACCCTCCAAGTTAAGACTTTTCACCTAGCCCTCCAAGCTAGGACTTTTCACCTAGCCCTCCAAGCTAGGACTTTTCACCCAACCCTTCCGAGTTAGAACATCATCCAACCTAGCCCTCCAAGCTAGGCATCTGACCCTCCAAGCCAGGACTTTTTCACCTAATTCTCCAGGATGGGAATTTGCACCTAACCCTCCAAGTTAGGACTTTTCACCTAGCCCTCCAAGCTAGGACTTTTCACCCAACCCTTCCGAATTAGGACTTTTCTAACACCTAGCCCTCCAAGCTAGGATTTTTCACACCTAACCCTCCAGGTTAGGATTTTCCAACACCTAGCCCTCCAGACTAGGATTTTCCATACCATGCCTGATCCCCGATCAGGACTTAATCATAATCCATGTCATGCCTGATCCCCGATCAGGACTTAATTATAATCAATGATCATCCACCTAAACTAAAATCGATGTCAACACCAAAACAACAATTAGAGCAACACCGCACGCGCCCTTCTCGTTCCATTGGTGTACTCTTCCGCAGAGCTCCGTGTCCCTCAGATGCACTGAGCCCGTCGGCTCCCTTTCCGTGCCATCTTTCTCGACCGCTGCGTCTTCCATTTGACTTCCTACGCTCCTAAGTTCATGTACACTTAAACACATGGATTAAATACACCAGGACCTAACTTAAATCGATTGATCACATCAAAACCAACCAGGGGTACTTACAATCTCCCCCTTTTTGATGTGCATCAACCCGAGTTAAGTTAGGATAATTAAAATAAAAAAACATGCATAATTGTGCAATAGTGTAAGTGTTAGTAGGAGCCCTAGAGTCAATTATGTGATGATTGACTAGGGGCATTTTGTATCATATTCTATCATTAATAAAAGCATGTTTGGTTATTATACTTCCTTTGTATTCTGTGCCGAATGACTAAGTATAATAATATCCTTGTGTAGTAGGTTCTTATCTACATTATATCGATTGGTTGAATCGATAGTGAGATAATGTAGAGAATGTTGGTGCAGGAAGCACCATATCGAACCTTGTTTTGATATTGGCAAAGGGTTCAAAGTTAAGTATTATTGGTGATCTAACAATGTTACTCAAGCATGCAGGAAAAGTCCTAGCAAAGGGCTGCTAGGCACCTGGCGAAGGACTGCCAAAAAACAAAGTCCTAACGAAGGGCTACTAGGCACCTGGCGAAGGACTGCCAGGAAACAAAGTCCTAGCGAAGGGCTGCTAGGCACCTGGCGAAGGAATGCCAGGAAACAAAGTCCTAGCGAAGGGCTGCTAGGCACCTGACGAAGGAATGCCAGGATACAAAGACCTAGCGAAGGACTGCTAGGCACCTGGCGAAGGAATGCCAGGAAACAAAGCCCTAGCGAAGGACTGCTAGGCACCTGGCGAAGGAATGCCAGGATACAAAGCCCTAGCGAAGGACTGCTAGGCACCGAGCGAAGGACGGCTTGGTACCTAAGCCCTAGTGAAGGACTGCTAGGCAAAAGTCCAACTGGAGGAGCCGGTTGGCATCAGGTAAATTCTCTCGAGAGGAGTAGGTGAGGACGCGTTCCCCGTCGAGGGAACAGTAGGCGTCGGTTCGACCTAGGGCTCCATTTGGGAGGCCCAAAGTCAGAACCAAGACAGCTAAGGCTGTATAAAATTAATATAATATTGCTCTGTGTTGTTTTGGACTAACCCTGGATGCAGGATCGAACGAACGAGTGTCTGCAGCTCAGAGAGCCTCAAAGGAGTGAGGCAGCAGCTGACCAGGGCGCCCGGAGTGTCCCGGGCGCCCCCAAGGTGAACACAAAACACATGAAGCACATGGAGTACTTTGAAAGCTTATGGGCGAGGCGCCCCCCATGCTCCCGGGCGCCCCAAGCTCCCGGGTGCCCCAGGTCAAGCAATCGAAGCAGACTCCAGCGAAACCAACAGATAAGAGTTGACCCGGTCAATCCGGGCGCCCCCAGCGTTGCGGGCGCTCCCGTCAAAGCTTGATCCCGAGTTTTAAGGGATCAGAGCTGACCGAGACGGAAGCGGATCGGCAGACACATGGGGGGGCGCCCTCGACGTTCCGGGCGCCCCCAGGGGCTATAAAAAGGCCCTCGACCCCAAGGCTTCAAAAACTCAATTCATTTCAATGCATCCACGCTCTTCTGCTCCCGCGCTCTGCTCCAGAAACCTCCCGACTCGAGACACAAGCCCCGACGTCGTCCCTCTGCTCCGAGAAACATTCCACACCGGACGTCGGTAACGAATAGCCGTTTTCTTTTTGTGTTTACTATACTGCAATTGTAACATCTATTTATAAACCATTTTGCGCACATATAGAATTGCCCGCAGAAAACGGTCAACGACCGTGGGCCTTAGAGTAGGAGTCGACCTAGGCTCCGAACCAAGTAAAACTACCTGTGTTCGCGATTGTTTTTATTCCGCTGCGTACTTGCTCTAATTTTTATCCGAAAAGCGTTTAACGATATTCACCCCCCCTCTATCGTTTCTCTCGATCCAACAAGTGGTATTAGAGCGGGGAAGTTCAAATTTGGTGCAACCACCAGTTTGAAAATTTTTCAGATTTTTCTTTTTAAAAAAAATCTTTTAATATTTTCTTTCGTTCAAATTTCTTCTAATATTTTTCCTTTCGTTCGAATTTCTTCTCGTTGATCGAGGTTGGTGCAACACCACTCGACAAATTTTTTTTTTCTTTATCCCGCACTACTAATCCAAGACCAAGTCTTGGGATATTCTTTTTTTTTGTCTAATTTACGTTTCAGATAAAATGGCCATGCAAGAAGGCTTCAGCATCGCAAGACCACCTCTCTTCAGTGGAGAAGACTTCTCCTACTGGAAGAGCAGAATGGAGGTATACCTAAAAACTCAGGTGGACATGTGGATAATCATCCAGTCCGGACTGGAGATTCCGAGAAATGCTGAAGGAGTACCTCAAAGCTACACAGAGTGGGACGCCGCTCTGAAACGAAAAATTGAAGCAGATGCAAAGGCGACCCAGACCCTTCAATGCGGCTTAACAAAAGAGGAGCTGAACCGGGTGGGCCCTTTCAACAGTGCCAAGGAGCTGTGGGGAAAACTGATCGAGCTGCATGAAGGAACATCAGACACTCGGATCAGCAAGAGAGATCTGCTCCTGAACAAGCTTTATACCATCAAAATGGCCGACAATGAAACAGCAGCTCAGCTTCACACCCGAATCCAAGAACTAATGAACGGTCTACACACCATTGGTCATAAGGTAGAAAACCGTGACCTAATAAGGTATGCTTTAAATGCTTTCCCTAGAAACACCTTGCGGGCATCTATGGTAGATGCATACAAGGTTTCAAGGGATCTTTCAAAAATAAAATTAGATGAATTGTTCTCTGAATTAGAATTGCATGAACAGACTAACTGCAATCTGGCCAAGAAAGGTATTGTCTTTATTGCAGGTAAAACTGGAAGAACAACTCAGAAGAAGCCTCAACCTGAACCCGAGTCTAACTCAGACTCAGACTCAGAAGACGAAGAAGGAGACCGACCTAAGCTGGTCCGACTGGCCCGAAACTACTACAAAGCATTGAAGAACCAAACCAACAAACGGAAAGTCAGCCGAAGAAGGGATGAACCAGCTGAACCCGCAAACGAAAAGAACAAACCCAACATGACCTGCTACGAGTGCAAGAAGAAGGGCCACTACAAGACCGAATGTCCTAACTTGAAGGAAGCAAAGAAGACAAGAAAGAAGAAAGCACTTCAAGCAACGTGGGACGAGTCCTCCTCCTCCGAAGAAGAAGAGGTCCCACAATCGAACCTACTGGCACTAACCGCCTTAGAAGAAATCGAGATCGAGTCAGAATCAGAACAGGACGACGGCAGACTGACATTTTCAGAGGATGGCGAAATCAAGGTAAGTGGTTTTACTACAAGTCAATTAAATGAATTAATCTCTTACCTTTCTCGAGATTTGGCGAAAGCTAAACTCCGAATCGAATCCCTCCGACAGGAAGTAAAACTCCTGAAAGAGGGAGCTAACCCTAAACCCTTAACTAAGAAGGTTCAAGAAGGAACCTCTACTCAAGTTGAAAAACTTGAGAAAGAGAACTCCTCCCTGAAAACTCAGGTTAAGGATCTTAGGTCAGCATTAGAACGATTTACTTCTGGTTCCAAGAATCTTGACATGATTCTTGGAAAACAGAAATCAGTTCTAAATCGATCCGGACTAGGTTATAGAACCAAGTCTCGACAAAGATCCTACTTTACTGTACTGAACCAGTCCAGACCAAAAGTTCAGGCATGGGTACCAAAACTATGCCTAAACCAACAAACTGGATCAAATCAATTTTGGATCCCTAAGGACAAGATTCACATCTTGCCAAACCATTATCGTGGCTATAGTCCAGGGGGAGCCAAGTTAAAAATAATAGTTATTATTAGATAAAATTCAATTCTTGACTGCAATTTGCTTTTTTGCTTGTTTATTTAATTTCTGTATTTTATCATGCTTAGACTTAGGAATGGTTAGTTTAAGGACCAAACCAACTTAACTGAAATTTGATAACATAGTATTGGGAGGAGGTGAGATGATAGTACGTTAGGGAAACCAATTCTAATAAGGTCAAGTATACTTGGTCTCTTTAGACTAGTGAAACTAGCCGAAGCTACCGATCCAAGACCCAAACTACTTAGACCAGACTTTAACAAAAAGTAATTTTGAAGATGAAATTTCATTGAAAGGCTTTGTCAAGGAAAGGGTTGATGATCCAATAAGGCTACGGCCAAAGAAGGCCTTGTGCCTCGCCAAGACCTGGAAGCCAATTTTTGAAATTCAAATTAAATTTACTCTTTGTTAAACTCGAATCTAACATAAATTTTCAGTTAATTTTAGATTCAAATATCTCTTTTCAAAATAAATTTAAATTGAGTTTAAAAATTAATTTAACTTTTCAAAATTAATCATGGCCTTATCAAAATAAATCTTTCTATTAAAATATGCATCTCACAAAACAGTTAAGGATATCCTATTTTGTCACTTAGAAATGGGTGAGATGCTTAGGACCTAAAAGTTGAGTCCAACCCAACCAACTAAATTAAATTAAATTAAATCTTAATTAAATCAATTAAATACAATTAAATCTTAATTAAATCAATTAAATTCAATTAAATCTTAATTAAATCAATTAAATTAAATTAAATCAATTAAATTCAATTAAATCTTAATTAAATCAATTAAATTAAATTAAATCTTAATTAAATCAATTAAATTAAATTAAATCTTAATTAAATCAATTAAATCAAATTAAATCTTAATTAAATCAATTAAATTAAATTAAATCAATTAAATTCAATTAAATCTTAATTAAATCAATTAAATCTTAATTAAATCAATTAAATTAAATTAAATCTTAATTAAATCTTAATTAAATCAATTAAATTCAATTAAATCTTAATTAAATCAATTCAAATAAATTAAATCTTAATTAAATCAATTAAATTAAATTAAATCTTAATTAAATCAATTAAATTCAATTAAATCAATTCAAATAAATTAAATCTTAATTAAATCAATTAAATTAAATTAAATCTTAATTAAATCAATTAAATTCAATTAAATCAATTAAATTAAATTAAATTTTAATTAAATCAATTAAATTCAATTAAATCTTAATTAAATCAATTAAATTAAATTAAATCTTAATTAAATCAATTAAATTCAATTAAATCTTAATTATATCAATTTAATTTAATTCAATCAAATTCAAAATAATTTAAAGTAATTTTTCTCAAATTCAACTTAATTATTCTCAATTAATTATTCTCAAAATTCAACTTAATTATTGTCAATCATTCTTTTAAAAAATTAAATATTTGTCTCACACAACCCATAAGGTTAACATGTTTGACCACGTAGAACTGGGTGAGACATCTAGGACCTAAAAGCATGATTCACTATCCTTTTAAATAAAAAAGTTTGCAAAAATTATTCAAACTTACCTCTAATTTTTAATTTATTGTACTGTACCCTACTTTTTCATTCCTAATATTTTTTTAATTTCATGTCAAATATCACAATAAATAGAGTCTAGGGCTTGTTCTGATTTAGTCAATAACTTGGTCAAAATAGTCAACCCTAGTCCACATAGTCAAACCTGGTCAACACTGATATCCCTTAAGGAACTTAGATAAAAGTCAGACTATGTCGGATACAGGGGGAGTTCTTCTTAATCTTTTTCGAAAAACTCAGATTTTTTCAAAAACCTTATGCTCTAAAACTTATTATCATCTCAAAATAAGGTTTTCAAAAGTTGACTTATATTACTATCTCTTTGAAAAATTAACATCATGATTTTCGAAAACTGTGCTATCATTCCAAATTGTGTTTTCAAAAATTTATCTCCTTGAAAGTTATCATACTCAGAAGGTTATTCAAAATTATTTTAATTTTAATAAACCCTAAAGACACAGAGGAAGATCCACTTCATGATCTACAAGGACTCCTAGGATGCGTCAAATTTAGGGGGAGTTTGAGTCAAAAGAAGAATTTCTGAAATATTTTTTTTGGTAATTATTTTGAAGTTATTAGATAATTCTTATAATTTAAATCAAACCCTAAAACTCAGAGGAAGATCGCTTGTAGTCAACAAGCTTCTTAGGACTGGGTCAAGCTTAGGGGGAGATTAAATTAAAAGAATTATTGAACATTTTTTCAAAACTATATGTTTTCATGCACTGCAAGTTTAAAATCCTTTTGAAAACTTAAATAATTTTTGTTCCAAAATACTAGTGTTTTATTTTTCAAAATTCTTGTGACTTATAAAGTTACTTTTATAATATTTACTTGGATTGAAAATTTTCTAGGACACTTAGGAAAATGTCCTTGTAGTTAACAAGGTTTCCTAGGATTGTGTCAGACTGGAAAAGAAACCAAGTCAAGTATTATGTTTTCAAAATAAAATTAATTTAAAAAAAATATTGCATATTATGTTCAAAAGTACTTATATGTTTCAAAAATGCATAATCTTCAAAAGTATTTATATTGTCAAAAATGCATAATATCATTCAAAAGTACTTTTATTTTTCAAAGTATAATGTTTTCAAAAGTACTAATACTTTTCCAAGGCAATAGTATTCTAAGTTTGTGACTTTTCCAAAAAAACTTGCCTACAAATACAAAATATTTTTTTAAATTCACAATACTTTTCAAAGTGGAGTTTTCATTGGTACAATTTAAGCTACTTACTATACTTTCAGAATTATAACAAGTATTTTTATTTTCAAAGCTCATAAACTCTGATACACACATTTCTTTCTTAAATCTTCTTTCAAAACCTCCTTATTGATATATGGTCAAGGGGGAGAGAAATAGAAAAGAGAGAGAAATTTTTTATCTCATTCACACACAAAGTTAAGTATTTCTAGGTGCTTTAAAATTGGTCTAAGAGTTTTTTTTAGTACTTTAAAATGTTTTTAAGTACATGTTTTTTTTCTAAGTAAAATTTTTCTTAGTAAATTTGTCTGAGCAAAAAACTTTTTGAAAATTTTGAAAAATGGTTCTAAGTAAAGTTTTTTAAAAAAACTTGTCTAGAATTTTTTTTAAAGATTTTTGTTTTTCAAAATATACAAAGTATTTCCAAACAAAGTCTTTTAAAACAAATTTTCTCCCAATTCTCAAAGTTGAACCATTTGTTAGGGAAATTTGGCTTCAAAATTTTGCCTAAGTAAAATTCTTTTTGCAAAGCCAAGTAAAAGTTTTGTAACAAAATTTAGGTTTGCAAAACTTTTTTTAAAAAAAACTTTACCTTATTCACCCATGTTTGTTTTTGATATATGTCAAAGGGGGAGGAAAGGTCAAAGTTAAGTGTTAAGTTAAGTATTTTATAACATAATGATTCAGGGGGAGTATGAGAAATTTTTTTTTTCTGTTCAAATTACATTGGTTTTAGACTGTTCAGAATTGCTATGTTTTATTGGTCTTAACCTTCTTGCTTAAACTGTTGTAATTTTTACTTAACTTTGAATTGTGTTGCCATAAATCAAAAAGGGGGAGATTGTTGGTGCAGGAAGCACCATATCGAACCTTGTTTTGATATTGGCAAAGGGTTCAAAGTTAAGTATCATTGGTGATCTAACAATGTTACTCAAGTGTGCAGGAAAAGTCCAAGCGAAGGGCTGCTAGGCACCTGGCGAAGGACTGCCAGGAAACAAAGTCCTAGCGAAGGGCTGCTAGGCACCTAGCGAAGGACTACCAGGAAACAAAGTCCTAGCGAAGGGCTGCTAGGCACCTGGCGAAGGAATGCCAGGAAACAAAGTCCTAGCGAAGGGCTGCTAGGCACCTGGCGAAGGAATGCCAGGATACAAAGACCTAGCGAAGGACTGCTAGGCACCTGGCGAAGGAATGCCAGGAAACAAAGCCCTAGCGAAGGACTGCTAGGCACCGAGCGAAGGACGGCTTGGTACCTAAGCCCTAGCGAAGGACTGCTAGGCAAAAGTCCAACCGGAGGAGCCGGTTGGCATCAGGTAAATTCTCCCGAGAGGAGTAGGTGAGGACGCGTTCCCCGTCGAGGGAACAGTAGGCGTCGGTTCGACCTAGGGCTCCATTTGGGAGTCCCAAAGTCAGAACCAAGACAGCTAAGGCTGTATAAAATTAATATAATATTGCTCTGTGTTGTTTTGGACTAACCCTCAATTGCAGGACCGAAGGAACGAGTGTTTGCAGCTCAAAGAACCTCAAAGGAGTGAGGCAGCAACTGACCAGGGCGCCCGGAGTGTCCCGGGAGCCCCCAAGGTGAACACAAAACACACGAAGCACATGGAGTACTTTGAAAGCTTATGGGCGGGGCGCCCCCGTGCTCCCGGGCGCCCCCCATGCTCTCGGGCGCCCCCATGCTCCCGAGCGCCCCCAGGTCATGCAATCGAAGCAGACTCCAGCGAAGCCAACAGATAAGAGTTGACCCGGTCAATCCGGGCGCCCCCAGCGTTTCGGCGCCCCCGTCAAAGCTTGATCCCGAGTTTTAAGGGATCAGAGCTGACCAAGATGGAAGCGGATCGGCTGACACGTGGGGGGCGCCCCCGACGTTCTGGGCGCCCCCAGGGGCTATAAAAAGGCCCTCGACCCCAAGGCTTCAGATACTCAATTCATTCAACGCATCCACGCTCTTCTGCTCCCGCGCTCTACTCCAGAAACCTCCCGACTCGAGACACAAGCGCCGACGACGTCCCTCTGCTCCGAGAAACATTCCACACCGGACGTCGGTAATGAAGAACTGTTTTCTTTTTGTGTTTACTATACTGCAATTGTAACATCTATTTGTAAACCATTTTGCACACATATAGAATTGTCCGCAGAAAACGGTCAACGACCGTGGGCCTTGGAGTAGGAGTCGACCTAGGCTCCGAACCAAGCAAAAACTACCTTTGTTCGCGATTGTTTTTATTCCGCTGCGTACTTGCTCTAGTTTTTATCCGAAAAGCGTTTAACGATATTCACCCCCCCCTCTATCGTTTCTCTCGATCCAACAGAGAACACTACACTAAATTATTCCTAGTCAAGCATTAATATTCAGGGACAATATTAATGCATGGAGACTAGCATGTAGGTCAACTGATGACTTGAGCTCACAAGTCATGGATATGTGATATCAAGTTGACACATGGGTATACATTGGAGAATGTGTACTAAATGACCCGCCATGTGAAAGTTTCATAGATTGTCATATGAGTGTCATAGACTTTCTTATGTGACTATTAGTATTAATAGTCGTTAGACCTGAAGTCACTATGGTTCCCTACATAAGGAGTTATGTACTTTGGTATCGTCAAACGTCACCCGTAACAGGGTGGACTATAAAGGCGATCACTGGGTATGTAATGAATTATGCGGATGGATGTGAGTGATGTAGATGGGATCTATCCCTCCCATATGACGGGAGTGATATCTGTGAGCCCCTTGATCGAGTAGGACTACTGAAACACATGGCCATGCTCGAATGAGTCAATATGAGATATTGAGCTCATTTGTTTGAGTGAGTCTACTCGGGAATCAAGAAACACAAGATTGATTGAGGATGACACGGTCGATGTCTCATTGGTCAATCTAGATATCAAGGATAGAAGGACAAGGTCATACACTATAATAGTCACGGAGGTTTAGTCAGATCTCGATTTTTCTTGTTACTTGGGTAGCAATGATGCATTGCTAAATGCCGCTCATTGCTTATGTCACGCCCCGAGACCCCCAGGAGCCGCTGATCCAATAGAAAATCGGACAGCACACCCCTGTCCGGCGGACAATTACATATACAAACCTCACATAAATCACAACCACGCAGTTAAATGGGCCTCAGGCCTCAAATCAAGACAGAACATAATATAAAACTGGGTAAACCATACCTGACTGCGGACCGGTCCGACTTACGATAAAACACAAGCATAAAGGTCTCACAAAAGTACAACTATACTGCCGTATAGTATGACTAAATCCAACACAAAAGCAACAGCGGAAGAAAATAATAGAAAATACTAGCAACCAACTAGACGATAAATCTCGAAGACATCTCACAAGTACGCGAACTGGGACAGGCTGTCGGGCACGCTCCAGTCAATCATCCTGAAATAAAAACAAGGAGCTAACAGTATGAGTCATAGAACTCAGCGAATATCTCATCATATATATACAAGATATTCTAAGATAGCAACAGGGTAATAGACTATCGAACTAACACGTGTATAGGCAGTAATAAGAACAACTGCAAAAGAATAATAAAAACTACCATACCAAAGTAGCCAAGTCGCCAAGACCAGACATAAGAGTCTCCTGTATGAACATGTCAAACATATGCAACATCCAAGTATAACAAGCACAACCTAATGCAAAATATGCGTATGCATATGGTGCAATGTCATGGTTACCCCTGCCGTCGGTCAGACATCGTCACCTATGTACGGGAGGAAGCTGAACGGAGGCCACCCTCCGACGTAGGGTTGTGACTGCCGTCCCTACTCTGCCATCGCTACTATTGAGCAACCGAGTAGACGGTATGCTGTGGGTGTAACACTCCTACGCGAGGCCTATCCTGGCGATATCACTATCAACCTCAGGTCATCTCTGGAGTATATCTCCATCTGAGTGTTACCCCTACCCCTCAAGGAGGAAACTCTGCCTGCCACCACGCTCCGATTCACTAACCCATGAGTGCATGAGCGGAGCAGCACAGAGTACACTACCCACACTCCGTCAACCACTAACCCATGAGTGGCCGTATGGGTAGGTCAGTATGACTGTCGACCTAGCTCACCCAAAAAGGGGCCCCTGATCGACCGTTATGCACAGTGCACGATGATGCATGACACTGGTCAAACAACATCCACTATCTAGTCCACCTATATCAACATGATATGTAAGGATTGTAGATAATGCACCAATAGCCTAAGTCCTAGAGGTATATGTATCACATGCTAAGTCTAGCATAAACAGTATCAACAAGACAAATAGATGGGTTATATTATAATCCATTACTCTATTACTAAACGTGGCATATCATGTATATATATCTGTGACTCATCTAAAAGAAAAAGTCAGAGATACCCGCCTCCATTGTTGGTGCCTGCAACGCCGAGAACCTCCAGTCCAGAATAATATCCGTAGCAAGAATATCCAATCAGTGTCCTGCATCCAACAAATACAACTTAACTAATTGTATAATTTACAAATCAGCTAAGGTACACACTACTAGTATTGGGATCAACTCCTAACTTCGCATTAATCCAGTTCACACTAAGCAAATCTCACATCTAGACCAAATCAACCCAACTCCGGATTAACGCTAACCCAATCCCAACTAGATCAAAACCCAATACAGTACAAAGGTTATTTCCAAGAGTTATAACTCATGGCAAAATCCCCACTCATCACAAGGACAAGGCCAAATCGAAATCAGTCCGAGTAGTAGGGAACTCTCCAAGCAAGAACCAGGATCTGAATAATAAGAATTCAAAAGCAAGCAATCTTCCTATATAGCTAATCGATTTTCATCTAATAGAAATCAAAATAACCTCAAACTCATCAGAACCATGCTCACTGCAGTAGACAAACACCACAGACTCTAACCCAAAACCTCATCCTTATCAAGCAAGCACTCGGCAGCCTCAACCCAGCAGAAACAAACATCAAGAACAACCACAACAAATCAGAACTAAACACAACTAATTTGATCAAAAGCTCTCGGTAAATCTAAACAGATCCACATCGTCCAAGAACTAATACACATCAACCTTAACAGAGCAATCAACCTCCAAGAATCATCCAAATCAAGACTAATCAAATCCCAAATCTAAGCATGATCAAGATGATCAATGGCAGAAAACTGAACTGCCCAAGACACACTCGGAACACCACCAACTCACAACACTGAATCACGGCAGGAATCAACCAGAGAACGAATCACAAGATCAAACATCAACCAAGATCAGAGACTGAAATCGCAACTCGGATCGAAACCATCATCCCTTACCTGAGGATTCGTCTGTCGTGAGTGTTTCTGCGAGAGAGGAACGTGCACAGGACTCTGAGAACCCTTCACACTCACGCTCACGCGAGGAAGAAGAACAAGCAGGAGGCCTTCTCGCACACACAGGGTTGTGCAAGAGGGATTTTTCGGCACTAGGGTTCAGGAGTTGAAGGTATTTCGCAAAGTTAATCGGTTGGTGGATCGGTCCACCAACCGCAATTTAATGCGTTTGAACGGATCACCGTTCGATCTGATAGCGCCCAGACTGATCAGGCTATCGCCTGATCAGACTGACCAGTGCCTGATCGGTCGGGTGACCGATCAGGAGAGCTCCTGATCGGTCGTTTGATCGATCAGGACACGATCAGTAGGCTTGGAGAGAAATCTCTGAGCTCCCTGATCGGTCTGTGGACCGATCACCATAGGGTGCTAGATCGGTCTGGGGACCGATCCAGGCTAGCTCAGAACACTTGATTAAAATTCCCAAAGGTCATTGCTTGTCTCGCTGATCGGTTTGTTGACCGAACACCACAGGAAGAAGCCAGATCGGTCCAGGGATCGATCAGCCCTATGCCTGATCGGTCTGGTGACCGATCAGGGTTCCTGATACTCACTGATACGATCTGAAATATTCAGTTTCAGATTTTCTGAAACTTTCCAACGAGATCTGATGAAGTTAATCGTACTTGGACATGATCTCCTGACTAAAATTGATCCCTTAACAAGAATCAAAGGTCCTTATAGGATCAACAATCACTTTGATCCATACAAATGGAATCAAACTCAAACAACAATCATTCAAACAATTTCAACTAAGTTTGAGTCAAATCCAGTGTTCCAATCAAGTTTCCTTGATTGGAATGTCCAAGTATGATTATGGAGCCAAATACACATATGTTATGCATTGGTTTTCCCCATACTTGGTCACCGAAGTGATTATTATCTCGTCAACTAAATTTCTCAAGGGATGCATTGACATTTTAAGAAATTGAGTTGATCCTAACACCTCACCCCATATCTAGCAAACAAAAATGTTTTGGTAAACCTTATAGATTGTGTGAGATGTCCCCAAGGTTACCCAATTGTTTCCCAACAATTCGAAATAATCATGAAGGGTTTTAATGCATTTTGAAAATCATGAAGAGCGACACATTCCCAACTCCCGTCTTAGAAAACTAAATTCATTTTCGGGAAGAGGTTTAGTGAAAATGTCAGCTAGGTTTGACTTGGACTCTACATGAGAGAGTACAATGTCTCCTCTAGCTACATGATCCCTAATGAAGTGGTGTCTTACTTTAATATGTTTGGTCCTAGAATGATGGACTGGATTCTTGGTTAAGTTAATTGTGCTTATGTTATCACATAACACTTGCACACCCTTGTAACTCAATCCATAGTCCTCTAAAGTATGGATCATCCACAACAATTGTGATACACTCTCTCCCATGGCGATATATTCTGCCTCGGTAGTGGAAAGAGCAACACAATGTTGCTTCCGACTCGACCAACTTACTAAGGACGAACCTAAGAATTGGCAACCCCCACTTGTGATTTTCCAGTCCAACTTACATCCAGCGTAGTCAGAATCCGTATATCCAATCAAATCAAAGGATTCGGTACGGGGATACCAAAGACCTACACCAATTGTGCCCTTGAGATATCTCAAAATTCGCTTGACAGCAATTAAATGAGATTCCTTGGCACAAACTTGATACCTAGCGCACATACCTATAGCAAATAGGATATCTGGTCGACTAGCTGTGAGGTATAGCAAACTACCTATCATGCTTCGATATTGAGTTAGATCAACGGGTTTACCACTCTCATCATTGTCTAATCTTGTGTTTGTAGCCATGGGAGTGGTTACCTCTTTTGAATCACTCATGTTGAATTTTCGAAGTATTTCTTGTGTATACTTTGATTGGTGCACATGGATACCATCGCGAGTTTGCTTGATTTCAAGTCCAAGGAAGAAAGTCAACTCTCCCACTAGACTCATTTCAAACTCACTCTCCATGTGTCCAATGAACTCATTTAAATAGCCCTTATTATTTGAGCCACAAATTATGTCATCGACATATACTTGGGCTACAAAAATGTTGTCACTATCCCTTCGTAGAAATAGTGTAGGGTCTATTTGGCCTCTAACAAAGCCTTTCTCAATCAAGAATGTCGACAACCGCTCATACCAAGCTTGGGGTGTTTGTTTATGGCCATAAAGTGCCTTTTTGAGCTTGAACACGTGGTTTGGAAATTCGGTATTCTCAAACCCCGAAGGTTGTTCGACGTAGACCTCTTCTTTAATCAAACCATTTAGGAAGGCCGATTTGACATCCATTTGATATAATTTGAAGTCACGATGTGCTGCAAATGCAAGCATCAATCGGATGGACTCTAATCGTTCCACGGGAGCATAAGTCTCATCATAATCAAGGCCTTCAACTTGACTGTAGCCCTTGGCTACCAAGCGTGCCTTGTTTCTAATGATTTCTCCCTTATGGTTTAATTTGTTCTTGAAGACCCATTTGGTTCCAATAATGGAGGTCTTCTTGGGTCTAGGGACTAAGTCCCAAACTTGACTCCTCTCAAATTGACCTAGTTCATCTTGTATTGCAATGATCCAATCAGGATCACTTAATGCTTCATCAATTTTTCTAGAATCAATTTCAGAAATCAGGGCAACTTCATTAGCCTCATTCCGGAAGAATGATCTAGTCCTAACCCCATGATGAATATCTCCAACAATTTGGTCTTGGGGATGACTAGAGGCTAACCTAGTTTGCCTAGGAGTTGGTGGTGCTTCTTGTACGGGTTCACTAGACACAAGTTCAGCCTCAGGGTCCGGCTGATCAATGGGTTGTCTAGGTTCACCGTCATCAGACTCATCACCATCAACACCACTTGGAGTTTCTTTCAAACATAGCCTCCTAAGTTCGAGTTGAACTCCTTCTACATTTTCTGATTGGTCAATTGATTTTGGAATTTCTTCAAAGACCACATCAGAACACTCTTCAACTAATCTAGATTTCTTGTTGTAGACTCGGTAGGCTTTACTAACGAGAGAATACCCGACTAGTATCCCCTCATCAGCCTTTGCTGTGAACTTTCCAAGGTGGTCCTTGATGTTTAGAATGAACACCTTACAACCAAACACCCTAAGGTGTTTAACCGTAGGTGGTTTTCCAAACCAAAGCTCATGGGGAGTCTTTCCTAAGAACCTATGGATGAGGACTCGATTTTGCACATAGTAAGCCGTATTTACAGCTTCAGCCCATAAGTAACTCGGGAGTGAGTACTCATTAAGCATGCTTCATGCAGCCTCTTGAAGCACACGGTTCTTCCTCTCTACAACACCATTTTGTTGTGGTGTTCTAGGAGTAGAGAACTCATGCTTATAACCTCTATCTTGACAAAATTCTAAAACCCTTTGGTTTTGAAATTCACCTCCATGATCACTTCTAATTGTCTTAATGGTTGATGATTTTTCATTTTCTACCCTTCTACAAAAAGAAATGAAAGTATCTAAGGTTTGGTCCTTATATTTCAAAAAGTAGGTCCATGTATATCTAGTGAAATCATCATTAATCACAAAACAATACCTACTTCCATTCAATAATATGATAGTACTACAATCAAAAAGATCCATGTGAAGTAAATCTAAAGCATTGGAAGTACTTACAGCGCTTTTACCTTTATGTGCAGATTTTGTTTGCTTACCCATTTGACATGCATCACAAAGTTTATCTTTCTCATACTTGATGCTTGGTAAGCCACGGACTAGTCCCTTGTTGGCCAACTTCCGGATGTTCTTCATGTTAACATGTGCTAGCCTCCGGTGCCAAAGGGTGGACTCTTCTTCTTTTGGCATGAAACACTTAGCAAAAGCATTAGTAGCACTTTTAAATGAAACTTGATAAATATTGTCTACTCTTGCTCCTACTAGTACCGTGTCCAAGGTGTCATTTTGTCTAACTAGACATTGACTTGGTTGGAAGTCAATTGTGTAACCCGTGTCACACAATTGACTGACACTTAGGAGATTAAATTTCATCCCCTTGACTAGAAGAACATTTGAGATTCTAAGACATTCGGATATTTGAGTGTCTCCTATTCCTATGACCTTAAGACTACCATTGTTACCAAATGATACATTACCTCTACTTTTCTTGTGAAGTGTGGTAAACATTGATCTATCCCCGGTCATGTGTTTGGAGCATCCACTATCAACGAACCAAGTTGATAGATGCTCCCCCTCCATCATAACCTACACAATTCGAAAAATAGAAGTTTTAGGTACCCAAACCTTGGGACCTAAAGCATCAACTAAATATGACTTAGGCACCCATGCCTTGACCATTTTCTTTTGGATTTTGGGTGTCCTAGACTGTCTCATATCAGTCCTAGACATGAGAGACACAAATGACGGTTCCTTAGGGCGATAACCAATACCGGCCCTATTGTACACCGGCCTTTGGGCATTTAGGATCATATCTAGGGTCTTAGAGCTAGTTGAGAATTTCCCAAGAATATTCTTGAGCTTCTCAACTTCACTCTTCAATGATTGGTTTTCCTCTACTAGTGATTCATCATGCAAATCATTGACTTCCTCAACCTTAGAGGACTTCAACTTTTCAATTTCAAGTTTCAATGATTTAATTTCTTTTGGTGCAGAAAGCACCAAAGTCAAACATGTGTTTTGATAATGGCATCAGGGTTCAAAAGTTAAGTCTTACTTGTTATCTAACATGTCACTCTAGTGTACATGGTAAAAATTCCTAGCGAAGGAATGCTAGGCACCGGCGAAGGAATGCCAGGGTAAAAAGCCCTAGCGAATGACTGCTAGGCACTGGCGACGGAATGCCAGGGTGAAAAGCCCTAGCAAAGGACTGCTAGGCGCCAGACGAAGGACAGCTTGGAACTGAAGCCCTAGCGAAGGAATGCTAGGCACCGGGCGAAGGACAGCTCGGCATCTAAGACCTGGCAAAGGACCGCCAGGCAAAAGTCCAACCAAAGGAGCGGTTGGCATCAGGTACATTCTCCCGAGAGGAGTAGGTGAGGACGCGTTCCCCGTTGAGGGAACAGTAGGCGTCGGTTCGACCTAGGGTTCCATTTTGGAGATCCAAAGTCAGAACCAAGACAGCTAAGGCTGTATAAAATAATATAATACTGCTTTTTGGACTAACACTGGATGCAGGACCGAAGGACTGAGTATCTGCAGCTCAGAGAGCCTCAAAGGAGTGAGGCAGAAGCTGAGCAGGGCGCCCCGGATGTTCCGGGTGCCCCCAAGGTCAACCCAAGACAGCAGGAGCGAAAACACGCCTAGACAGTTATATGTCGGGGCACCCCGGATGCTCCGGGCACCCCGGATGCTCCGGGCGCCCCGGATGCTCCGGGCGCCCCGCCTGTCACGGGCGCCACCAGTGCCAGCTGCCGAAGCACCCCCTCGCGAAGCCAAGAGGATGAAGGCTTGACCCGGTCAATGCGGGCGCCCCGAGCGCTCCGGGCGCCCCGAGCGCTCCGGGCGCCCCGAGCGCTCCGGGCGCCCCGAGCGCTCCGGGCGCCCCGGTCAAACTTGATCCCGATTTTGAAGGGATCATATGTTGACCGAGTTGAAGACGGATCGACCGCCACGTGGGGGGCGCCCCCGACGTCCCGGGCGCCCCCAGGCCCTATATAAAGGGCCCTCGACCCCAAGCTTCAAACAACAATTCATTCAACGCTTCGACGCTCTTCTACTCCCGCGCTCTGCTCCAGAAACCTCCCGACACGAGACTCAAGCGCCGACGACGTCCTCCCGCTCCGAAAATACCATCTACTCCGGACGTCGGTAAAGAAGAGTTGATTGTTAATTTACTGCACTTATTCTGTAATCAATATTTGTAAACTACTTTTGCGCCACATATAGAATTGCCCAAAGTAAACGATCAACGATCGTGGGCCTTGGAGTAGGAGTCGACCTAGGCTCCGAACCAAGTAAAAATAATTGTGTTTGCGTGTGTTGCGTTTTATTTTCCGCTGTGCAATTTCTCTATTGTTAAATCCGAACGTTTTCCGATATTCACCCCCCTCTATCGGTTCTCTCGATCCAACAAGTGGTATCAGAGCGGGGAAGTTCAAACTAGGTGCAACCACCAGTTTGAAAATTTTCGGATTTTTTTTGTATATTTTTTTCTCGTTCGAATTTCTTCTAAATTTTTCGTTCGAATTTCTTTCGTTAATCGAGGTTGGTGCAACACCCCTCGATATTTTATTTTTCTTATCCCGCACTACTAATCCAAGACCTAGTCTTGGGAAATTTTTTCTTGTTCATTTTTTTAGATTAAATGGCCATGCAAGAAGGGTTTAGCACCGCCAGACCTCCACTTTTCAGTGGAGAAGACTTTCCTTACTGGAAAAGTCGAATAGAGGTCCATCTGTATACTCAGGTGGACATGTGGATCATCATCCAGTCCGGACTGGAGATTCCCAAGAATGCTGAAGGAGTACCTCAAAGCTACTCAGAATGGAACACCGCTCTGAAGCGCAAAATAGAAGCCGATGCAAAGGCAACTCAGACCCTACAATGCGGCTTAACAAAAGAAGAGCTGAACCGAGTGGGCCCCTTTAACAGTGCTAAGGAGCTGTGGGCAAAAATGATCGAGTTGCACGAAGGAACATCAGACACTCGGATCAGTAAGAGAGATCTGCTCCTAAACAAAATGTACACCATCAAGATGGCCGATAATGAAACAGCAGCCCAACTCCACGCACAAATCCAAGAATTGATGAACGGTCTTCACACTATAGGTCACAAGGTCAAAAACCGTGACCTAATAAGGTATGCCCTAAATGCTTTCCCTAGAAATACCTTGTGGGCATCTATGGTAGATGCATACAAGGTTTCAAGGGATCTCTCAAAAATTAAATTAGATGAATTGTTTTCTGAGTTAGAACTTCATGAACAGACTAACTGCAATATAGCCGAGAAAGGTATTGCCTTTGTTGCAGGAAAAACTGGAAGATAGACAAAGAAGAAACCTCAACCTGAACCCGAGTCTAACTCAGACTCAGACGCAGAAGACGAAGAAGGAGATCGATCTGAGCTGGTCCGACTGGCCCGAAGCTACTATAAAAAATTGAAGAACCAAGCCAACAAACGGAAAACAAGCCGACGAAGGGACGAACCAGCTGAACCCGCAAGTGACAAAAACAAGCCCAACGTGACCTGCTACGAGTGCAAGAAGAAGGGCCACTACAAGACGGAGTGTCCAAACCTAAAGGAGAACAAAAAGACAAGAAGAAAGAAAGCACTCCAAGCAACCTGGGATGAATCTTCATCAGAAGAAGAAGAAGAAGCATCCCAGTCAAACCTACTAGCCCTGACCGCCTCAGAAAAATTTGAGACCGAGTCAGAATCAGAAGAGGACGATGGCAGACTAACCTTTTCAGAAGACGGCGAAATCAAGGTAAGTGGTTTCAATAGAAGTCAATTAAATGGTCTTATTTCTTATCTTTCTCGAGATTTGGCAAAAGCCAAACTCCGAGTCGAATCCCTCCGACAGGAAGTAAAACTCCTGAAAGAGGGAGCTGACTCTAAATCCTTAACCAAGAAAGTTTAAGAAGGAACTCCTACTCAAGTTGAAAAACTTGAGAAAGAGAACTCCTCCCTGAAAACTCAGGTTAAGGATCTTAGAGCGGCCTTAGAACGATTCACTTCTGGTTCCAAGGGTCTTGACATGATTCTCGGAAAACAGAAGTCCGTTCTAAATCGATCCGGACTTGGGTATAGAACCAAATCCCGACAAAGATCTTATTTTGCTATACTGAATCAGTCCAGAGGTAAAGTTCAGGCATGGGTACCTAAACTGTACCTGAACAAACCAACTGGATCAAATCAGTATTGGATCCCCAAGGACAAGATTCACATCTTGCCTAATTATTATCGTGGCTATAGTCCAGGGGGAGCCAAGTTAAAAACTATTTTTATTGTTAAATAGAATTTAATTCTTGCAATTTGCCTGATTGATTGCTTATTTAAATTTCTGCAATTTACCATGCTTAGACTTAGGTTAATATAAGGACTGAACAAACTTAACTGAAACTTGAAAACATAGTATTGGGTGGCGGTGAGATGATAGTACGTTAGGGAAACCAATTCTAATAAGATCAAGTTCACTTGGTCTCTTTAGACTGGTGAAACTAGCCGAAGCTACCGATCCAAAATCCAAACTAGTTAGACCAGAACTTTTTCAAAGATTAATTTTGAAAATGAAACTTCATTAAACGGCTTTGTCAAGGAAAGGGTTGATGATCCAACAAGGCTACGGCCAAAGAAGACCTAGTGCCTCGCCAAGACCTGGAAGCCAATTTTTGAATTTCAAATTCTAATTACTTTTTGTAAAATTCAAATCTAACACAATTTTCAGTTAAGTATAGATTCAAACATCTCCTTTCAAAATAAATTGAAATGTTTTCAAAAATTAATTAAGGTTTTCAAAATAAATAATAATTTCTCAAAAATAATTTTACTTATCAAAACCTGTCTCACAAAACCTATAAGGCTAACGTGATTGAAAACCCTAGACTGGGTGAGACAGTAAGATTAAGATTCAATTGGAAATACTTTAAATGCCTACATTATGAGTTAATCCTATAGTTAAGGTCATGGTCAAACCATGGTCAACACGGTCAAACCATGGTCAAAATAGTCAAACCACAAGTCAAAGCAGTCAAAGCAATTCAAACCTTGGTCAAACCGATTAAACCATTACCCTAGAATTATGTAATAAGTTTGCTCAAACCATTTACAAGCCTATTAAAACAAGTTATCTTAATAGGCACTTCTTTACCCAATCATGCCCCATAGCCATGAATATTATCAACTTCTATCAATTATATAATCTTGTCTTCTGCACTCATACCATTAATGAATCCTTATGTGCAGAATTCTACAATAACATAATTTGACAAGATAATCTCATGTTTCACACTACTGTCCAAGGGATACCTCTGTCTATCACCCCTACTTTGTTGAACCGATTCCTTGGACTACGACCCTCTCAGTCCACATTTTGCTGCTATCCACCTAGGAATCCTCCATTTGATCCTCCCTACTCTCACATTACCTTAGACACCATCCACTCCTATTTCTACAGGGAAGCACTCCCCGCAAATAGACGTTTCCAAGCCGTTGAACTTCAGGCACAGAACTATGCCTTGTATAGAGTCCTGGTCCGCTGTATCTTACCACTCTCCACTAGAGATCTCGGGACCATGCGACCCTTTCATGCCTTCCTTCTGTATGCCCTAGTCCATCACCTTGACATAGACAATGGACTACATATGTTTCATACTATTCTGCATGCGTCCAGTGTCACGACCCAGGGACGAGTGCGCACACCATTCTGCCACATCATCACTTCCCTCCTTCATCACCACGGTCGTGACATTACCGTGGGTGAAATAACCGCTATGACTGACTTTGATGAAATAGGATTTAGGAACTTCTCGTTAGCGGGTCTAGAGGTATCGGCCACCGGGGTTCTGAGTTGGAGACGACAGCAGGCCGGGGCTCCGATCGACTCAGACGAGGAGGTCGACGTTGACGTCGGAGATCTAGCAGCAGCAGCCCGAGCGCACATAGACGAGCCCGCTCCACCGACACTCTACGATCGAGTGGCACAGCTAGAGACACATGTTCAGAGCCTCCGAGAGGAACTGGAGGCCAATCATGCCGAGAACATGGAGGCAAATTTGGGCTACTACACCGATTACATGAGCGCCCTTAGAGCTGAGAGGGAGGCCAGAGAGGCACAGTATAGAGCTGACAGGGAGGCCAGAGATGCACAGTATCACGAGATGATGACCCCATTTCGATCCTGGCAGCCAGACTCCTCTGATCATCCCGGTCCCTCGTCCTAGATTTGCTTAGTATTGTACCAGTACCTATTTGACTGCCCCTACTCTGTAGGGTTGACTTATGCCTAACTTGTATGACTGTGTTGAATTTTGAGTACTTGCTTTGTTCTATTTGACTAGCTTGTTCTATTTGATAGGCAGTTAGGATTTTGTTCTGTAGAATAGACTAACTCAATTTTTTTCTGCTTTATTTGATTTAAAAATCAATTTCTAAAAGAATTTGAAAAACTATTTTACTTAATTTCAAAATCAGTTTTTTCTTAGTTTTATTTCAAAACTACCCCTTTCAAAACTAGGGCTTTTTCGCAAATGGACTTAGCCTAGGCCCTAACCCTAGAACTGCATGCACCTATAGATTTAGAAGCCAGCATCTCACAAGCACTTTAGGGTACTTTTGATTGATAACCTAGAAAGGGTTGAGATGCTTAGGTCTTTGCCTTAATTCAAGATGCTTTAAGTCAGTGCATCTGCAGTAATTGAGGCACTAAATACAAATTTCACAGCAATCAAGTTAAGTGTCAAGTTTAGAAAATCTAACTTGAACAGAAACACTTAACTTGACTAACCCTAGCAAAAACTACTGTTTATAACAGTTAGTAAGTAGCTAAATGGGTTAGACAGGTCCCTACAAGAGAAAATCAACTGATTTGGTTTAAGTCTTATCATGAATTGGTTCAGTACAGCAAAGTCATGCAAATATTTTTTAAATTTATTTCCGTTCTGTAATTTAATTCCTACTATATGTATCTTGTTTTTTGATATATGGCAAAGGGGGAGAGATAGAAAAAGAGAGAGTTTAGAGTTTAAAATTTTCAAATTTCTTTAAAAAAAACTCTATCTTTTATTCAAAAAGTTTCAAAATTTACTAAGTACTTAAATTGTTTCAAAATTTACTAAGTACTTAAATTGTTTCAAAATTTACTAAGTACTTAAATTGTTTCAAAATTTACTAAGTACTTAAATTGTTTCAAAGTTTACTAAGTACTTAAGTTTTTCAAATCCTACTTAAAGTTTTCAAAACTTTTTTAGTACTTTAAACTTAAGGCTTCAAATTTTTTTTGTAAGTACTCTAAACTCATGCTTTCAAAAACTCCTCTATGTACTTTTAAAACTTAAGTTATCAAAAGATTTCTAAAGTACCTAAACTTATGTTTTCAAAGTGCAAAATCATTCCAAGTAAAGTTTTTTAAAACTTAGAACCCCACGAAGTTTTTGAAAAATCTAGGGGGAGATTCCCTCCAGGGGGAGGGAACAAATTTTTATGCCTTTGATTAAACTTAACTTTTTGAACTAGGGTTGCCATAAATCAAAAAGGGGGAGATTGTTGGTGCAGAAAGCACCAAAGTCAAACTTGTGTTTTGATAATGGCAACAGGGTTTAAAAGTGAAGTCTTACTTGTTATCTAACATGTCACTCTAGTGTGCAGGGTAAAAAGTCCTAGCGAAGGAATGCTAGGCACCGGCGAAGGAATGCCAGGGTAAAAAGCCCTAGCGAAGGACTGCTAGGCACTGGCGAAGGAATGCCAGGGTGAAAAGCCCTAGCGAAGGACTGCTAGGTGCCAGGCGAAGGATAGCTTGGAACTGAAGCCCTAGCGAAGGAATGCTAGGCACCGGGCGAAGGACAGCTCGGCATCTAAGACCTGGCAAAGGACCGCCAGGCAAAAGTCCAACCAAAGGAGCGGTTGGCATCAGGTACATTCTCCCGAGAGGAGTAGGTGAGGACGCGTTCCCCGTTGAGGGAACAGTAGGCATCGGTTCGACCTAGGGTTCCATTTTGGAGACCCAAAGTCAGAACCAAGACAGCTAAGGCTGTATAAAATAATATAATACTGCTTTTTGGACTAACCCTGGATGCAGGACCGAAGGACTGAGTATCTGCAGCTCAAAGAGCCTCAAAGGAGTGAGGCAGAAGCTGAGCAGGGCGCCCCGGATGTTCCAGGCGCCCCCAAGGTCAACCCAAGACAACAGGAGCGAAAACACGCCTAGACAGTTATATGTCGGGGCGCCCCGGATGCTCCGGGCGCCCCGGATGCTCCGGGCGCCCCGCCTGTCGCGGGCGCCCCCAGTGCCAACTGCCGAAGCACCCCCTCGCGAAGCCAAGAGGATGAAGGCTTGACCCGGTCAATGCTGGCGCCCCGAGTGCTCCGAGCGCCCCGGTCAAACCTGATCTCGATTTTGAAGGGATCAGATGTTGACCGAGCTGAAGACGGATCGACCGCCACATGGGGGGCGCCAGATAACTAGCATTTTGACGGATAAATTTTGTGCAATTAGTGAGGGAATTTGAGGCTTTGGGGTGTATTTGTTTATGAAATGATGCATAATTATGAATAGGCTGTATTTTCATTGGTTAATTAATTTTCCTACATTTTCACACTCATATTTCATTCTATTGAACTTTTGGGACAGCTTGTGCATCATCGGATCAAAAGGGCACATTCGGGGCGAAGATGGATCCATAAAGAACGACATCAGACTCAAAATTTCATTCTGTTAGAGCCCTGATTGGTCACCAGACCAATCAGGGGGAGGCCTGATCGGTCCAGTGATCGATCAGGAGCAGATGGCACAAAAGAACTCAGAATTTTAGCTACTGATCAAGTCCTGATCCGTCCCCAGACCGATCAGGAAGGTTCCTGATCGGTCCCCAGACCGATCAGGGAGCATCCAGACCGATCCAGAGCCATTCAGTCCGATCAGTAGCTGTCCAGATGCTATCGGATGCGCGGGTCATCACAACCCTCCACTTGAATCTGGCAACGACGATTGATGGAGCTTCATTGCAAGTGATCTCAGCCACTCATCAGAGGAAATCAAGGATGGAAAGGAGGAGTAGAAAAGGGGATTAGGGTAGCCAAAGAAGGGGATCTCATTTTTTTTTGACGCCATCATAAAAACCCGACGCCCTCTTCTCCATTCATCGCCACCAAGGGCCGGCGGTTCCTCCCTCCACCTCACAGCCGTCGGCCGGCCATTCCCTCTTCTCCACTGTCACTCCGGCCAATAGCACTCCTTCATCAAATTCGGCAGCAGCCCTTCACATTCCTTCCCAGCAGTTTTTCAGATCCATTCCGGCAGCCTTCATCAGATTGTTTGATTTGTTTGATGTAGTTGAATGTTATGTGTTTGATGATGAATGTTTGTATTGGATGGATCTTTCTCATTCCAAATTGCACATACTTGAATCAATTTATAGCATGCCTATCATATGTTTGATGAATTGTCCCTTCCATTAGATAGATTTCAATTTTATATTTTCTTTAGCTTAGATTCTTTTAAGATGTGTTAGTTTGATTGCTTTATGTTTCCTTATGGTTATGTCTTTTGATTTGATGCAATTATGTTAGATTTCATTGATGCCCTATTTCTTGAATGCTTATTTTATGTTGCTTTTTATTTCCTTGCAAGTATAGTTTAGATTAGATTAGATCTTCTTTACTCGTATTGTCTTTCATTAATTAGGATTAGATTTCATACTTGCTTTGTTATTTTATTTCGTAGTCTTAGCTTTCAAATCCAAACCCCAGTTTCATATCAAAAATCCAAAAGTAATAATTTGGAATCCTAGGATTATTAACCTATCATTACATTCCTTGAGAGAGACGACTCGAGTTACTCTATACTACATTAGTTTAGAGGAGTTCGATATATTAATTGTATTTGAAACCGTAACACGACTAAAACGGTTATCAAATTTGGCGCCGTTGCCGGGGAGTGTAGTGGTGTTTGATAATTTTAGGATTTGATTCTATTCTTATTTGCTTTATCCTTTTGTACACAGGTGCTGCCATTTTGTTTGTTTTGTGACAGGACTGCAGGTTTAAAATGTCTTCAAATGAACAATTAGAGATCCAATTTTTGATGGAGTTAAAAGGTTTGTTTAAGCTGAAGGAGTGCCAACAAAGGGCAAACGCTTATCCATCTACTTACCAGCAGCCGTGTCAACAATTTCAGCAGCAGTCATATTCAGATTTTCAACAACCAGATTATCAATTTCAGCAAGGGCAGCCACAATTTCAACTTTTTCAAGAATTTCAACAGCCCTATTCAGATTTTCAGCAAAGCCAACATTTCAATCAACCAACACAACAATTTCAACCACCATTTCAGAATTTTCAGCAAGGGTACAATCCAAATTTTCAGCAAGATTTCCAACCTCTGAATCAGCCACAACAACAGTGTCAGCCGAATTTCTCAAATTTTCAACAACAATTTCATTATGATCAGCAAGGCTTTCAACCTGCATATCAAGAATTTCAATTATACAATCAGAATTTTCAGAGCAATAATTTCCAACAACAAATTTTATTACAGCAAGGGCAACAAAAGAATGATTCCACTCTTCAAGACTTGGAAAGACGCTTTGAAAACAAGTGCATATGGATGAATGCTTGTTGAAAAAAAAAAAGAGAAAAAAATAAAGATGAAAAAAAAATCTCTTTGTGAAAGAAAAAAAAAAGAAGAGAGAAATGAAAAAAAAAGTGAAAAAAAAGAAGTGAAAAAAAAAGAAAGGAATGAAAAATGAAAGAGAAAAAAAAAATTCTCAAGCATTTGGGATTTTATTAGTTATGAACAAGAAGGAATATTTTCTTGATGTATACTCTTTTGATATCATTGTTGAGAGAAATCCAAGAGTTACTTTGTTAATACATACATGCATTTTTAGAGATGTTTTAAGTGGTTGTTGTGTGTTTGCATTGAGAATGTGCAAGGAGAATTTTGAGTGTTGGATGTTTGGTTAAGTTGTTATTTTGGCATATTATTTGATTGTATACGTCATGTGAATTACCCCAATGCTCTCATATTCTCTTTGATCTTCTTTGTTATCTACTTTCATGTTCTCTTGTTAGCACTTGGTTCCATCATTAATCATTGAAAAGTCCTCTTGATTTGTGTACTTATGTTATAGTAGTGGAGAAGTAGAAAATAAGCAAGCATATGGTAGTGCAATGTCATACATGCTTTGAGAGAACTCCACTTTCATATTTGTTATTTTTGTGAGCATCAGTGCATATATCTATCTTGTGAGGTTTTTGTCATGCTTAGTTTATTCAAGTGATTGAAATTACCATGCCTTTTGACGTATGTGAGATTTGGAACCATAAATACATTGATTCTAGAGACTTAATGATCCTAAGTAACCTTCTTTTATTATTTTCAAAGTATTGATAGGGGATGTAATATTTGGGAGATATTTTGTTTTCTTTTAGTTTTGTTTACTTGCTCGAGACGTGCAAGAATTAAGTGTGGGGGTGTGATAACTAGCATTTTGACGGATAAATTTTGTGCAATTAGTGAGGGAATTTGAGGCTTTGGGGTGTATTTGTTTATGAAATGATGCATAATTATGAATAGGCTGTATTTTCATTGGTTAATTAATTTTCCTACATTTTCACACTCATATTTCATTCTATTGAACTTTTGGGACAGCTTGTGCATCATCGGATCAAAAGGGCACATTCGGGGCGAAGATGGATCCATAAAGAACGACATCAGAGTCAAAATTTCATTCTGTTGGAGCCCTGATTGGTCACCAGACCAATCAGGGGGAGGCCTGATCGGTCCAGTGATCGATCAGGAGCAGATGGCACAAAAGAACTCAGAATTTTAGCTACTGATCAAGTCCTGATCGGTCCCCAGACCGATCAGGGAGCATCCAGACCGATCCAGAGCCATTCAGTCCGATCAGTAGCTATCCAGATGCTATCGGATGCGCGGGTCATCACAACCCTCCACTTGAATCTGGCAACGACGATTGATGGAGCTTCATTGCAAGTGATCTCAGCCACTCATCAGAGGAAATCAAGGGTGGAAAGGAGGAGTAGAAAAGGGGATTAGGATAGCCAAAGAAGGGGATCTCATTTTTTTTTTTGACGCCATCATAAAAACCCGACGCCCTCTTCTCCATTCATCGCCACCAAGGGCCAGCGGTTCCTCCCTCCACCTCACAGCCGCCGGCCGGCCATTCCCTCTTCTCCACTGTCACTCCGGCCAACATCACTCCTTCATCAAATTCGACAGTAGCCCTTCACATTCCTTCCCAGCAGTTTTTCAGATCCATTCCGGCAGCCTTCATCAGATTGTTTGATTTGTTTGATGTAGTTGAATGTTATGTGTTTGATGATGAATGTTTGTATTGGATGGATCTTTCTCATTCCAAATTGCACGTACTTGAATCAATTTACAGCATGCCTATCATATGTTTGATGAATTGTCCCTTCCATTAGATAGATTTCAATTTTACATTTTCTTTAGCTTAGATTCTTTTAAGATGTGTTAGTTTGATTGCTTTATGTTTCCTTATGGTTATGTCTTTTGATTTGATGCAATTATGTTAGGTTTCATTGATGCCCTATTTCTTGAATGCTTATTTTATGTTGCTTTTTATTTCCTTGCAAGTATAGTTTAGATTATATTAGATCTTCTTTACTCGTATTGTCTTTCATTAATTAGGATTAGATTTCATACTTGCTTTGTTATTTTATTTCGTAGTCTTAGCTTTCAAATCCAAACCCCAGTTTCATATCAAAAATCCAAAAGTAATAATTTGGAATCCTAGGATTATTAACCTATCATTACATTCCATGAGAGAGACGACTTGAGTTACTCTATACTACATTAGTTTAGAGGAGTTCGATATTTTAATTGTATTTGAAACCGTAACACGACTAAAACGGTTATCAGCGCCCCCGACGTCCCGGGCGCCCCCAGGCCCTATATAAAGGGCCCTCGACCCCAAGCTTCAAACAACAATTCATTCAACGCTTCGACGCTCTTCTACTCCCGCGCTCTGCTCCGGAAACCTCCCGACACGAGACTCAAGCGCCGACGACGTCCTCCCGCTCCGAAAATACCATCTACTCTGGACGTCGGTAAAGAAGAGTTGATTGTTAATTTACTGCACTTATTCTGTAATCAATATTTGTAAACTGCTTTTGCGCCACATATAGAATTGTCCAAAGTAAACGATCAACGATCGTGGGCCTTGGAATAGGAGTCGACCTTGTTGGGACCGGGTGCATGCTGACATGGATACGGGTTCGTAATTAAAAAAATAATAATTACGTGCAGCGGAAGAATTAGCATAAATAATTTCTCAAATTATTTTAACCACGTATCTAGCATGCAACCTTATGATGTGTGGACATGATCATAAATTAAAATTTTACAGAAAGTAAACTAATTTACTCAATACCTCGCGTAACTCGAAGTAAGGGACGAGATCCAACCGTAGCGTCCCTTGGAAGCTCCGCCTCTATTCGCGTCCACGCCGAGTTCTCTTCGGGATGACTTCGCAAAGCCACGAGTTTCGTGCCGACAAGAACTACTAGATTCTCCAAAAGCACGACAAGAGTAACAAGAGAGAGATGGAAAACTAACCACCAAAAGAAAAACGGAATCAAGATTCCGGGAGGAAGGAAGGAGTCGCGCCCCGCTTCTTCTTCTTCTTCGGCCTCTTCTTGGTGGTGGCTCACGGCAAGGGAAGGGAGGGCAGCCGACCCTAGGAGAGGGAGAGGGTAGCCGGCCCTAGAGAGAGAGGGAGAAAAGGAGAGGACGAGAGGCTAGGTAAGAATCCTTGATCTCCTGAATTAATTTCCAAGCCTTGCCTTTGCACCTTTATAAAGTAGCCTCTTTATCGCCAAGTCTCCTTTTTAACGGAATAAATTTTTCATAAGAAATTTATCTTATAAATTTTTCTATGAATTATTCCGTTATGCCAAGTTTTTATTATAACTTGATTTATAATAAAAATAACCATGTGTCCCCTTTTATTATGGAATAAATTTTACAAGAAATTTATCTTATAAATTTTTCTTATCATGGAAAAATCAATTCATAATTGATTTTATAAAATAAAATAAACCAATCCATGGTTCATTTTAATTTCCATAAAAAGAATAAATTTCTATAAATTTCTTTATCATGGTAAATCAATCCATTATTGATTTTATAAAATAAAATAAACCAATTCAAGGTTTATTTTAATTTCCATTAAAATAAATCTCTTTATATAAATTTCTTTATATAAATTTCTTTATCCATAATTTTATAAAACAAACCACGCGCGATTTATTTTATAATTTGAACCAAACAATTTGGTTCTCCCTCTTATTGTGGCCGGCCAAACTAATGTCGTAACCGTACGAATTAAACTCATTTAATTCATCCAATAAGTCTTCAAAAGACTTAGCCATTTTATGCTTCCGATGTGTCTCTGATAAATTCATATTCGACTTATCTCTCTTTATCGGAAAATCCAATTTTCAACTCGTTTTAAATCCCTCAGATTACTCGTAGTGCGTGTGACTAAATAGGCTTTCGATTTATGTTTGTCGTCTATAATTCACAATTATAGAACGATCATGAGTGACACCTAGTAGTACATCATGATCCCCAATTAATCGAAAGATCAACGGTTGACCTCAGAAATTATTCTGAAACCCTTCAGCAGCTCTAATGAATCGTGCCTCATTCCCTTCACCATCTTATACCCACTTGGTTCAGGACATGGTCTATATGTGTCAGTCCCCACTAGGCTGACTACGTCACACCTAGCCCAAGTAATGTCTTTCTCGTCCAATGGATTCTAATTACTCTCATGTATTTCAGAGACTCATACTTTGAACATGTCATGCTCTGGCCAGAGGCTTTGAGTAACAATCCGATGATAGGCCTTGGGTATACATCCCCTCGCAAGGAGTGGTGAATCCTTTGTAGGCTGTTCAAACATCTTCGGTCACTTCGGCTTATACCCAACCATCCTGGGTCCACACCTCCTTGGAGATACTTGCTTAAGATGTTAAAGTATAAGTCTCCATGACCAAGATGACTTGAACACCGCAAGTCAAAGGAACATCGCACTTAAGCTGCTGTAAGAACTTCACTGACATGTCTATATGTAGACTACCATGTGAAGTTTTACAGTCAATCACTCCAATGAACTAGTTCCCTTAACTAGCATTCATGTTTATCTCCGGACATCCCAATGTCACCAGCCAGTGAGAATCAGCTGATTAGAGAATAACCCATGCTAGTCTCAACAGAATTGATAATGTCCTTATTTATCAATTCATCGACTAGGGACAATTTCAATACTTCACAATTGCACATGTAGAGATAATCACTAGTTGTGAATTCATCACAAATTCTCTCATGCTGTGAATTGTATTGCGGACATTCAGTAAATGAGTTTAAGATCTCAATCAAATACATGAACATGTATACTCAAATAGTGAATATTCATTTATTAATGTAAATGATTACAATCATAAGGCGATTGCCTTAGGACACTTCTCTCATATTACTAACAAACTCCCACTTGGCCTAATGCCAATCGCTATGGTATCCAATACCACAGGCTCTAACATGACCCTCAAACTTGCTTTGAGGCAAGGCCTTAGTTAAAGGATCCGCTAAATTCCTTTCAGTGGGAATTTTCTCAATTTGTATATCATTCCTACTTATAATCTCTCTGATCAGATGATAGCGGCGAAGAACATGTTTGGATCATTGATGAGACCTTGGTTCCTTTGCTTGTGCAATAGCACCATTGTTGTCGCAATAAACCGGTATTGCTTCATCAATGGTTGGAACCACACCAAGTTCTGAGACGAACTTCTTGATCCAGACTGCTTCCGTGGTAGAATCCGCTATGGTGTCTTGTTTGGAACTCTTCCAACTTATTGCGCCTCCATTCAAAGTAAATACATATCCAGACTGAGATTTGGAGTCATCCTTATCTGTCTGGAAACTGGCATCTTTATACCCACGTATTACCATATCTCCTTCTCCATATATTAGGAACACATCCTTAGTTCTTCTTAAGTACTTAAGGATTGTCTTAACAGCCGCCCAATGATCCATTCCTGGATCTGACTGGTATCTGCTTGTGACGCTCAGAGCATATGATACATCGGGCCTAGTACATAATATAGCATACATGATAGATCCTATCGCGGATGCATAAGGAATCTTATTCATGCAAATCCTCTCGTCTTCTGTGCGCGGACACATAGACTTTGAAAGGTTGATCCCATGCCTGATGGGAAGGTAACCTTTCTTGGATTCCGACATGTTAAACCTTTTT
The DNA here is from genome assembly GCA_024364735.1 of Boesenbergia rotunda. NCBI lineage: Eukaryota > Viridiplantae > Streptophyta > Magnoliopsida > Zingiberales > Zingiberaceae > Boesenbergia > Boesenbergia rotunda. Next base: position 249,381 of record JAGFNQ010006001.1, read on the forward strand.
AGCACTCGGTCTATATATGTAGACTGCGAAAGACCAAGCAACCGTTTTGATCTATCTCTATAGATTCTGATCCCAAGGATATAGGTTGTTTCTCCCAGGTCTTTTATGGAGAAAGTTTTGGACAACCAAATTTTAACTGTCTGTAAGACTGATATATCGTTTCCTATAAGCAATATGTCATCGACATATAATACTAGGAATACGACTGCACTCCCACTAACCTTCTTGTACACACAAGGTTCATCAGGATTTTGTGAAAAATCAAACTCTTTGATTGTCTCATCAAAACGGATGTTCTAGCTCCTGGATGCTTGCTTCAGTCCATATATGGATCGCCGAAGCTTGCATATTTTGGTTTTATCAACCGATGTGAAACCTTCAGGTTGTATTATGTATACATCCTCAAGCAGGTTTCCATTAAGGAAAGCTGTTTTCACATCCATTTGCCATATCTCATAATCATAATGAGCTGCTATGGCCAGGAGCATCCAAATGGATTTAAGCATAGCTACTGGCGAATAGGTTTCGTCATAATCAATTCCTTGTTTCTGACGATATCCTTTTGCCACTAATCTAGCCTTAAAGGTAACAACATTACCTTCCATGTCGGTTTTCTTCTTGAAAACCCACTTGCACCCTATGGGCTTAATCCCTTCAGGTGGGTTAACCAAGTCCCATACTTGATTTTCGTACATGGAATCCATTTCCGACTTCATGGCTACAAGCCATTTGTCCCTTTCTGAACTTTTCAGAACATCTTCATAACTGATAGGTTCGTCATCGCTTATGAGTAACACGTCGTTCGATTCACTTATGAGAAATCCGTATCTCTCTGGAATATTTCGTGTCCTATCAGACCTACGAAGAGGTGGTGGTGTTTTAGGTTCAACTGATAGCTCATCATTATGAGTTATTGGTTGTGGGTCTAGACTAGGTGTCTCTATAATGTCTATTGGAGTTTCTTGAACTTCATCAAGTTCAATGCCACTCCCACTATTTTCTTGTAAAAGAAATTCTTTTTCCAGAAATTCAACATGCCTTGAAACAAACACCTTTTGTTCCAAGGGATGATAGAATTGGTAACCCTTTGTTTCCTTAGGGTATCCAATAAATAGACATTTATCAGACTTAGCATCCAATTTGTCTGATACAGTCCGCTTCACATAAGCAAGACAACCCCAAATCTTAAGGTGAGTTAAGTGGGGTTTCTTACTATTCCACCTCTCATATGGAGTAGTAGAGACTACCTTGGTCGGGACTCTGTTTAGCAAGTAAACAGTTGTCTTAAGTGCATAACCCCAAAAGGATTTTGGAAGAGTTGCATGATTCATCATAGACCTTACCATGTCCATCAAAGTTCGGTTACGCCTCTCAGATACACCATTATGCTGTGGTGTATATGGCGGAGTCCATTGAGATAATATCCCATTGTCCCTAAGATAATCTTGAAACTCTTGACTTAAATATTCACCACCCCGATCGGATCGAAGTATCTTAATACTTTTGTCAAGCTGTTTCTCTACTTCATTTCTGAACTCTTTGAATTTCTCAAAAGCTTCAGATTTGTGTTTCATCAAGAACACATACCCGAATCGTGAGTGATCATCGATAAAGGTAATGAAGTAGCTATAGCCTCCTTGTGCAAGAGTTGACAATGGTCCACATACATCAGTATGTATTAGACCAAGCAATTCTCCCACTGGATTATCTTTTCCGGAAAAGGGTAATTTGGCCATCTTGCCTTTTAAGCATGATTCGCATGTATCAAATGAACCGGGTTCAAATGATTCCAGAATTCCACATCGGTGTAATTTGGTCATGCGTTTCTTACTTACATGGCCAAGACGACAATGCCACATATAGGAGTCTATTCGATTATCTATTCGAGCACGTTTGTTGCTTACTTCGATATTGAAAACGTCACCGGATAAATCTAACGTGTAGATACCATTGCACAAAGTTCCGGTCCCATAAAGAACACCATTTAAAGTTATGTAACAACAATTGTTACTAAAAGTTAAATGATAACCCTTTTCATTCAAGCATGAAATAGATACAATGTTCTTTATTAACGAAGGAACAAAATAACAATTATCCAATTCTAAGACACGTCCAGTTGGGAGCTTTAGCAAATATGTTCCAATGGCAACAGCAGCAATCTTTGCTCCATTTCCAACTCGCAAATTTGCTTCTCCCTTGACGAGTCTTCTTCTATTCCTTAGCCCTTGTAAGTCATTACATATATGTGAGCTACACCCAATATCAAGTACCCAGGTGTTTGAGGAAATAGAGTGACATTCAATAACGAAGATACCTGAAGAGGATGGGGCATCGGATGCCTTCTTCTTCAAGGACTCAAGATAAACCTTGCAGTTTCTTCGCCAGTGACCCTCCTTGCCACAGTGATGGCAAGTGCCTTTTGGTGTCTTTTCAGTCTTTTTGGCCTTTTTCTTCTTTCCCTTATTCTGTTCTTTGGCCTTCCTCTTGGAACCTTTCTTCGAGGAACCAACTAACAGTACCGTCTTCTGATCCTGCTTCACAGAAGGCTCTACAGTCTTCAGCAGGTTGAGCAACTCATGAAACTGGTCTGGAGTTGCATCTTCAGGAGGACGGTTAGGAAGTTGATCTTCAAGGACATAAGCAAGCTTCTCTGCCTTGAGGACTATCCTCAGGTTTCGAAGCCAGTCCATGAAGTTTGGCCCAGTCAGTTTATTGGTGTCCAAAATGGAACGCAAATTCAAAGAAGACATGATCGAGTGATTATCCTAGAAATACAAATTGAGCTTATGTGAGAAGAATGATAAAGAATGCATCAACATACATTGATTAAATCATATTTATTTTTCGAATTGAATAACCCTTTTTATCAATTCGGGAGATCGTAGGAACATCTCCAAATAGGTTGATATCCAACCATAGATAAGAACAACCATGGCTGTGGCCATCAAGTTATTCTTAGTTATGAAGGTAGGTAATTATACCGATTACATATCACATGTATGTAACTATCACTTTATGCTATCAACTAATTGAATGTTTGCATAAATCATTGGGTTGTTAACTCATTAACAAGTATGCAACATTATACATAGCACCCAACTGCACCTCTCTTTACATCGACCTTGGTTGTGGCACAACAAATCGATGCTCCAAGCTTAAGGCTGACCCATTAATCAAGAAATAGTTTTAATATGGTTGGAGCTCATTCAACCGTTTAGTCAGGCTTGGATGTGTCCAACAACCAAAACTAAGGATTGACCTCTGACTCCAACTATATTATTCATAAACTAATTCCATGGTTTGAACATGTTGAGGTTCAAGCCTGGCATGGATGTGTCCATCAACCCAAACGAGAAACAAAACTCCGGTTCTAACCATATTAATGGAAGGTGTTAGCCTTAATATTTTGTAAGGGGTTTTGGGTCTCATCCTTTCTTTTCAAAGCACATTCATGACATATAATTATGTCATGACTAACGATTTCCTTAATAAAGTATGTATGTGACTTAATTTATCAAGTCTCATTAATTGGATTAGGAACCGGATTTCCTAATCCCGATTTCATATTTTATTCAAGGAATTATTTTGGGAAATAATTTCCTAAATTGTCATAATCAATTTCGGAAATAATATGTTTAAGACTTTGATTTCTCTAAATCAAATCTTATTAAATTAAGAGACTGATTCTCTTAATTCAACCACATATTATTTTCATGAAAATCTTATTTAAGAAAACTCTATAGGAAACCATTTTTCTAATTAATTTTGGAGACAACAATATGTAAGAGTATCACCTCGTAAATCAAAAAAGGAAATTATCCTAAATTTCCAAGATTTGATCACATATTTTATTTATAGATTAATTAATTACAACAAATTATTTTCTAAGGGTGGCTCCCCGAGGATCAGATACCCAAAGAAAAGAAATTTGTCGTAAATCCAATTTGGTCCGCTCCCTGAGGCGTAACCAAATTAAACATGACAATTTTATTCAAAATGAAAAATTAAATTACAACAACTAACTTTAAATTGGACGGCTCCCCGAGGCTCAATCCAAAATAAAGAATTTTGTTAATAATTTAAAACCAATTTGAATTTAATTGTCAATTAATGATCCATAAATTTGTCTAGACTTTCTTGAAAGAAAGTGCCCAAAATTGCGAGATTTCATAATAGGTTTTCAGAATAATTGTAAGTTTCTGGTACAAACAAAACTTACATATTTCCAAAATTGGAAAATTTCTAAAATAGGAAATTTCTAAAATTGGAAAGTTTCCAAAGATGGGAAGTTTTGACAATTATTATAAAATTTCAGAAACTAGGATATTTCAAAAGTTTGCGAAATTTCATGAGGATTTCCAAACTTTGAAATTCCTAAATCTAAAATTTATCATAATTGGAAAGTTTCCATAATTGGAAAATTTTCCAAAATTGAGATCATACAAAGTCTTCCGCAAAATAATTATATGATTATGTCGAACACTAACCGGCGCTCTGATACCACTGTTGGGACCGGGTGCATGCTGACATGGATACGGGTTCGTAATTAAAAAAAAATAATTACGTGCAGCGGAAGAATTAGCATAAATAATTTCTCAAATTATTTTAACCACGTATCTAGCATGCAACCTTATGATGTGTGGACATGATCATAAATTAAAATTTTGCAGAAAGTAAACTAATTTACTCAATACCTCGCGTAACTCGAAGTAAGGGACGAGATCCAACCGTAGCGTCCCTTGGAAGCTCCGCCTCTATTCGCGTCCACGCCGAGTTCTCTTCGGGATGACTTCGCAAAGCCACGAGTTTCGTGCCGACAAGAACTACTAGATTCTCCAAAAGCACGACAAGAGTAACAAGAGAGAGATGGAAAACTAACCACCAAAAGAAAAACGGAATCAAGATTCCGGGAGGAAGGAAGGAGTCGCGCCCCGCTTCTTCTTCTTCTTCGGCCTCTTCTTGGTTGTGGCTCACGGCAAGGGAAGGGAGGGCAGCCGACCCTAGGAGAGGGAGAGGGTAGCCGACCCTAGAGAGAGAGGGAGAAAAGGAGAGGAAGAGAGGGTAGGTAAGAATCCTTGATCTCCTGAATTAATTTCCAAGCCTTGCCTTTGCACCTTTATAAAGTATACTCTTTATCGCCAAGTCTCCTTTTTAACGGAATAAATTTTTCATAAGAAATTTATCTTATAAATTTTTCTATGAATTATTCCATTATGCCAAGTTTTTATTATAACTTAATTTATAATAAAAACAACCATGTGTCCCCTTTTATTATGGAATAAATTTTACAAGAAATTCATCTTATAAATTTTTCTTATCATGGAAAAATCAATTCATAATTGATTTTATAAAATAAAATAAACCAATCCATGGTTCATTTTAATTTCCATAAAAAGAATACATTTCTATAAATTTCTTTATCATGGTAAATCAATCCATTATTGATTTTATAAAATAAAATAAACCAATTCAAGGTTTATTTTAATTTCCAAGAAAATAAATTTCTTTATATAAATTTCTTTATCCATAATTTTATAAAACAAACCACGAGCGATTTATTTTATAATTTGAACCAAACAATTTGGTTCTCCCTCTTATTGTGGCCGGCCAAACCAAAGAGGGTGGGGACCCTCTTTGGCCGGCCAAACCAATGCCGTAACCGTACGAATTAAACTCATTTAATTCATCCAATAAGTCTTCAAAAGGCTTAGCCATTTTATGCTTCCGATGCGTCTCTGATAAATTCAGATTCGACTTATCTCTCTTGATCGGAAAATCTAATTTTCAACTCGTTTTAAATCCCTCGGATTACTCGTAGTGCGTGTGACTAAATAGGCTTTCGATTTATGTTGGTCGTCTATAATTCATCAATTATAGAACGATCATGAGTGTAACCTAGTAGTACATCATGATCCCCAATTAATCGAAAGATCAACGGTTGACCTCAGAAATTATTCTGAAACCCTTCAGCAGCTCTAATGAATCGTGCCTCATTCCCTTCACCATCTTATACCCACTTGGTTCAGGACATGGTCTATATGTGTCAGTCCCCACTAGGCTGACTACGTCACACCTAGCCCAAGTAATGTCTTTCTCGTCCAATGGATTCTAATTACTCTCATGTATTTCAGAGACTCATACTCTGAACATGTCATGCTCTGGCCAGAGGCTTTGAGTAACAATCCGACGATATGCCTTGGGTATACATCCCCTCGCAAGGAGTGGTGAATCCTTTGTAGGCTGTTCAAACATCTTCGGGCACTTCGGCTTATACCCAACCATCCTGGGTCCACACCTCTTTGGAGATACTTGCTTAAGATGTTAAAGTATAAATCTCCATGACCAAGATGACTTGAACACCGCAAGTCAAAGGAACATCGCACTTAAGCTGCTGTAAGAACTTCACTGACATGTCTATATGTAGACTACCATGTGAAGTTTTACAGTCAGTCACTCCAATGAACTAGTTCCCTTAACTAGCATTCATGTTTATCTCCGGACATCCCAATGTCACCAGCCAGTGAGAATCAGCTGATTAGAGAATAACCCATGCTAGTCTCAACAGAATTGATAGTGTCCTTATTTATCAATTCATCGACTAGGGACAATTTCAATACTTCACAATTGCACATGTAGAGATAATCACTAGTTGTGAATTCATCACAAATTCTCTCATGCTGTGAATTGTATTGCGGACATTCAGTAAATGAGTTTAAGATCTCAATCAAATACATGAACATGTATACTCAAATAATGAATATTCATTTATTAAATTAAATAATTACAATCATAAGGCGATTGCCTTAGGACACTTCTCTCATATTACTAACAGACCTAGGCTCCGAACCAAGTAAAAATAATTGTGTTTGCGTGTGTTGCGTTTTATTTTCCGCTGTGCAATTTCTCTATTGTTAAATCCGAACGTTTTCCGATATTCACCCCCCCCCCTCTATCGGTTCTCTCGATCCAACAATTTCATCTTCTAGCAGTTCAACATGTAAATCATCAATATTATCATCCCTAGATGCTTTCAATTGATCAATCTCTAATTGCAATGCTTTAACCTTATTCTTTGACTTTTTCAACATATTAGATAAGCATGCAATTGCTCTATAACATTTTTCAAGCTTGAGAGAAGTTACCTCTTCATCATCCGAAGATGATGAAGCCGCGTTTGAGGAGCTTGAAGATTCATCACTGCTATCCTCTCCAAGAGCCATGAGTGCCACTTGCCTTGTGCTCTTCTCCTCCTTTTCTTCATCGGATGAGCTAGAGGATGACTCATCCCAAGAGGCCTTCAAAGCTTTCTTCTTCTTCTTGAATTTCTCTTCTTTTCGTTTGTATTTCTCCTCCTTCTTCTTAAGCTTTGGACATTCATTCTTGAAATGCCCTTTCCTACCACACTCAAAGCAGGATACATTATTCTTATCAAGTTTGGATTCACTAGTGTTACCTCTACTTTTGAAACGTCGATCCCTTCGCATCATCCTTCTCACAAAGTTGTCCATTTCGGATGAAGAGGAGCCGCTTCCATCTTCCTCGGAATTGGACTCGGATTCGGAAGAGGATGAAGATGATGAGACCTCCTTCTCCTTCTTCTTCTCCTTCTTCTTCTTGTTGGTTCGGTCCCCTGCAACTAAGGCAATCCCCTTCTCCTTGGGATCTTTGTTAGCCATCTCATGCAATTTCATCTCACAAAATAAGTCATCTAACTTAACAATGGATAGATCCTTGGATACTTTGTAGGCATCCACCATGGATGACCACAAAGCATTCCTTAGAAATGCTTTCAACACATACCTCACAAGGTCGCGGTTCTCGACCTTTTCATCAATTGAATGAAGCCCATTGAGGACTTCCTTGAACCGACCAAGAAGCTCACTTACCGACTCATTCTCCTTCATGGAGAGATTTTAAAGTTGATTGAGGAACAAATCCCTCTTTGCGATTCTAGAGTCCCGGGTGCCTTCGTGAAACTCAATGAGTTTGTTCCACAAGTCCTTCGCACTTGTGAAAGGACCAACCTTAATGAGCTGATCTTTGTTCATGCCACATTATAGAGTGACAACCGCCTTCGCGTCGGCTTCACTATTCCGAGTTAGTTCAGCAGTCCACCTCCAAGACTCCAGCTCTTTGCCTTCATCATCCTTAGGAGGAATGAATCCCTCCTTCACCGCGAACCAAGTGCGGATATCCATCTTCAGATAGTATTCCATCTTTGATCTCCAATACTGAAAGTCAGCGCCATCAAAGAATGGAGGTCGGGTGGTGGAGAAGCCTTCTCTCAAAGCCATCTTGTTGATAACTCTTGGATGTTAAGCCGTAAACAGAGCCCCAAGCTCTGATACCACTTGTTGGAAACGAGATGGCTAGAGAGGGGGGTGAATATAGCCAATCACTTTTCACTTGCACTTAACAAGTTTCCTGCACTTAACTTATCAGTAGCACAGCGGAAGAAACAAGGAAACTGAAAGTGCTGTAAACTAAAACAGAAATGAGAACAAACAGAGACAACTGCCAAGAATGCTAACAAGAGGGTTTACAAGGTTCGGGGATAACTTGCCCCTACTCCTTGGCGTGCCCTTAAGGTGGGCGATCCCTTGATCGTCGGCAGATCAAGCCCCGGTTTCACCGGATATAACTCAACCTCCTTCTCGGTGGAGAAACCTCTCCACAGCATTTCAATCAAGATAAAGTTTAAGCACAAAGAAACTACGAGAAGGATCTTACTCAAACACTTAGCAAGGACAAGAACACAGCAAGCTTCCCTGAGCTCCACCCAGTGGCGATCCCACGCAAGAACCCTTCTTCGTGTCTTCCCACTGTCGGACTCCAAGCTCCTTGTTCTCTCCTGCAAGCGCTCAAGTAAAGACTGGTTGCTTCTAGATCGCTTGCTCAAAGTGATGAAAGCTTCAAAAATGCAGCAAGCAGATTGTGGAGAACACAAGGCGCGGCAAGAACACAAGTTTCAGAACTCTGCTTCCACGAAGCCAATTTCCGCCCTTTTGTTTCTCCACTCAGCATCAGGTGACAGCATCCTCCGTAGCCTCCAGCTACCTTGCTGCCAACGCCAGCTACCACTGAGCCCTCTCTGGTCTTCCTGAGATCCCCTCAGCCAAGCCCAGTCTCGGCTCCAGTCTGCAGCTCGGCCGTTGCAACCTGAAATGGAGAATCAGACAAACCTGCTCCAAGGAAAGCCTCCGTTGACCTCTCCTTGAGTGTTTGAATCCTCCCCTGTCACCTGCAGCTTAATCAGACTGTTAGAGCAACAAATCATACAGTAAATCAAATACCAGAAGCAAACATCAGCAAATCGGATACGATCAGACGCTCTGACCACGTCTGACAGTGCAATTTGAATTAAAGTGATCGGTCACCGGACCGATCCAGGGCTTGTGGGTCGGTCACTAGACCGATCCGGAGCTTCGCCGGGATTCCCAGCTCTCGCGGCTATACACGCCTGATCGGTCACTCGACCGATCAGAGTGAAGCCTGATCGGTCACCAGACCGATCAGAGTGAAGCCTGATCGGTCACCAGACCGATCAGGATAGATGAACAGTGATTTTTTAATCAGATCCAAACTCCCTGATCGGTCACCGGACCGATCCAGGGTCTGATCTGCAAGGGAACTCACTCACCGTCTGCTCCCTGATCGGTCACCAGACCGATCAGGAGCAAGCCAGCAAGGAAGCAGCCTGCTCCCTGATCGGTCACCGGTCCGATCAGGAGCCACACAGTAGATTCCCAATCTCACTGTGCGCTCCCTGATCGATCCCCAGTCCGGTCAGACATCGCTGGATCGGTCACCAGTCCGATCCACGAATGAGCAGCGTGCCAATGTCCCTGATCGGTCACCAGACCGATCCAGAGACTCAACCCTAGCCCTCCAAGCTAGGAATTCATCCACCTTAGCCCTCCAAGCTAAGCATTTTTCCATCTAACTCTCCAAGTTGGGAATTTGCACCTAACCCTCCAAGTTAGGACTTTTCACCTAGCCCTCCAAGCTAGGACTTTTCACCTAGCCCTCCAAGCTAGGACTTTTCACCCAACCCTTCCGAGTTAGAACATCATCCAACCTAGCCCTCCAAGCTAGGCACCTGACCCTCCAAGCCAGGACTTTTTCACCTAATTCTCCAGGATGGGAATTTGCACCTAACCCTCCAAGTTAGGACTTTTCACCTAGTCCTCCAAGCTAGGACTTTTCACCCAACCCTTCCGAATTAGGACTTTTCCAACACCTAGCCCTCCAAGCTAGGATTTTTCACACCTAACCCTCCAGGTTAGGATTTTTCAACACCTAGCCCTCCAGACTAGGATTTTTCATACCATGCCTGATCCCCGATCAGGACTTAATCATAATCCATGTCATGCCTGATCCCCGATCAGGACTTAATCATAATCAATGATCATCCACCTAAACTAAAATCGATGTCAACACCAAAACAACAATCAGGGCAAGACTGCATCAACACTTACCTCAAGGTCCTTAGAAATGTAGTAAGCGTCGATAATTGAACTCCAGTTTGGGATCCTCGGGAAGGCATTCAACGCGTACCTTTGTGCATCCTGATTGCTTACCATTTCTTCGAGATTGTTGAGTTCTGTCATCAGCTCCTTAATCTTGGTGTGATGTTGTGCAGCTGATTCTCCTTCTTCTAGTTGAAGGTTGCTGAGCTGATTCCGAAGTAGATCTCTTTTCGCTAATTTTGCTTCGAAGGTGCCTTCATGGAGTTCAAGGAACTTCTCCCAAAATTCCTTCACCCATTGGTAGTTGCCAATTCGGTTGACTTCTTGTGCAGGAAATACGGTCAGCAGATGGTATTTTGCTTTTCCATTTGCCACGAAGTCAACCTGTTCCTTTTTAGTCCACAGGAATTCATCCTTGGGTTTATTATCAGCGTCTTTTAGAGTTGCAAAACTATTTTTCATTATTAAAAGTAATTCAAAATCGATTTTGAAAAATATCTGCATTTTGCGTTTCCAGCTTGCGAACTCCCCCTCGAACTTGGGTAGGTAGATGACTGGTCCGACCATTTTGTAGTTGCTTTAGATGGCGGTTAGTCATTCTGGAGCGTCCTGGCTCTGATACCACTTGATGAATCGTGGTCGACCAGCAAGAGGGGGTGAATTAGCTCTGAAATAAATATAAAAATCTGTTGTCTAACTTTGACAATGATATTTGTTAGTCGAAGAAGAAATAATAATCATAAATAAATAAAACAAACTTAAAGAAAAGAGGCAATAAGAATTTAATTGGTCTGCAACTGGGGAGGTTGCTAATCCAAGGATAAATATTATTCAATTCTCCTTAATATATCTCCTTTGCCCAGAGAAGCCTCTTACACATGGAAGGCTTAGAAAAAGAAGAAAAAGACTATTCTAAACTCACTTGCTAATGCTTGGAATGCAATGAATGAAACAAATTGAGCTTCAGGGGTCTATTTATTGCCCCAGTGAAATATATCCGTTTGTTGACGTGGCGGATATTGGGCGCCCGAGAGGACTTGGGTGCCTGACACATGGCCCGTGGCTTAATCCAAAGACAACGATCGCAAACGGCTAAGAAAGCCTTCTTGGGCGGCTGATACATCATAGGTTCCTGAGTAGTCAAGCGCTTAGTGGTCAAGCGCTTGAACTCTCTGGCGCCCGTGTGCTTACGGGCGCCCAGGAGTCCTTTTGGTCAGCCGATGCTGACTAGTCTCCGGCTTGAGTTGCTTCGCCTTCTTGGGCGATTTCTGGCTATCTGGAGTTAGGCTCACCCAAACCTGATTCTGGCATTTCGTCCCTCGAGCGTCCTTCCTCTCGGCTTCTCATCCCTCGGACACTACAAGCGTCCTTCTGCTCCACCGGTGTACTCTCCGTAGAGTTCCGCATCCCTTGGATGTACCGAGCCCGTCGGCTCCCTTTCCGTGTCATCCTTCTCAACTATTGCGTCTTCTGCTCGACTTCCTACGCTTTTAAGTTCCTGTACACTTAGACACAGGGATTAAACACACCAGGACCTAAGTTAAATTGGTTGATCACATCAAAACCAACCAGGGGTACTTATATAAAATTATAGTTTTACATTCCATACTGAACTATTTTTCATACAACACTATGGATATATGTACTATAAAATATATTAAAGTAACAACACTATACACAATTATAGTTTTACATTCCCTACCCAAGTATTTAGCTTTTCATGTTATCTTTTGGAGAACCTGTCCCTCAAAATTGATACTAGTACCTCAATTATGATTTTTTTTTCATGTTTTCTTGTTTAAAGTCTACTTTGTATCATATAGCAGACATCGAATTTATTATATCACAAAGAAGGCATAATCAACGCTGAAATAACATGAACAATTTAGTATTCGATATTTAATATACACTTTTTATATTCAACAATGTGTTTCTCATTTACTTACCTAACTTCTTGTTGTAGATATTCTACTATGAGAGATGCTCATTGATTTAAGGGATAATGACTTTCAAAATATGAATGAATAGTAGTAAGTTGCTCATGTGTATATTGATGCATGTAGATTATATATGTTTTTAGACACCATTTAACACACATTCACAAGCTTTTCTCGCTTGAGATTTATATTCTCGCATCCCATTTTATCATTTATCAGGATGATTACTCTTATTTGTTCGGAGATCTAGTCTTTTGATGTTTTTCATGATAGGACACGGTTTGGAGATAATTTGGAGCAAAAATGCACTAGAAAGACAAGTTCAGCAAAGCTCACACGACGGTGTTGTGTCCCAGAGGAACTGTCATGTCTCTCCAAGCCACACCCAAGTTACTCCAGAGTTTCACATGGCCAAACTGTGTCCCAAAGGAATGGACATGTCCTTTAAAAGCACACCAAAATCAATTCCAGAAGCTCACACGTTCGTACCTTGCTCAATAGGACAGCCATGTCTCCCTCCATCGAAAGTGACATGGGTAGGTCGTGTCTCACGTGTTAGTGATATGAGAGAAGTGTCCTAAGGCAATCGCCTTATGATTGTAAACATTTATTTTAATAAATGATAATTCACTATTTGAGTATACATGTTTGTGTATTTGATTGGGATCTTAAACTCATCTACTGAATGTCCGCAATACAACTCACAGCATAAGAGAATTTGTGATGGGATCACAACTAGTGATTATCTCTAAATGTGCAAATGTGAAGTATTGAAAATATCCCTAGTCGATGAATTGATAAAAACGGACACTATCAATTCTGTTGAGACTAGCATGGGTTATTCTCTAATCAGCTGATTCTCACTGGCTGGTGACATTGGGATGTCCGGAGATAAACATGGATGCTAGTTAAGGGAACTAGTTCATTGGGGTGACTAGCTGTAAGACTTCATGTGGTTATCTATATAGATATGTCAATGAAGTTCTTACTGCAGCTTAAGTGCGATGTTCCTTTGACTTGCGGTGTTCAAGTCATCTTAGTCATGGAGACTTATACTTTAACATCTTAAGCAAGCATCTCCAAGGAGGTGTGGACCCAGGATGATTAGGTATAAGCCGAAGTGCCCGAAGATGTTTGAACAGCCTACAAAGGATTCACCACTCCTTGCGAGGAGATGTATACCCAGGCCTATCGTCGGATTGTTACTCAAAACCTCTGGCCAGAGTATATCATGTTAAGAGTGCGAGTCTCTTAAATACATGAGAGTAATTAGAAATCCAAAGGACGAGAAAGACACTACTTGGGCTAGGTGTGACGTAGTCAGTCTAGTGGGGACTGACACAAACAGACCATGTCCTGAACCAAGTGGGTATAAGATGCTGAAGGGAATGGGACACGATTCATTAGAGCTGCTGAAGGGTTTCAGAATTACTTCTGAGGTCAACCGTTGATCTTTCGATTAATTGGGGGTCATGATGTACTACTAGGTGCCACTCATGATCGTTCTATAATTAGTTGATTATAGACGGCCAACATAAATCGAAAGCCTATTTAGTCACACGCACTACGAGTAATCCGAGGGATTTAAAACAAGTTGAAAATTAGATTTTCCGATCAAGAGAAATAAGTCGAATCTGAATTTGTCAGAGGCGCAATGGAAGCTAAAATTGGCTAAGTCTTTTGAAGGCTTTTTAGGCGAATTAAATGAGTTTAATTCGCGGCGGTTCGGCTCGGTTTTGGCCGACCAAAGAGGGTGCCAAACCCCTTGGGTTGGCCGGCCACATCAAGGGGATAAAACCAATTTATTTGGTTTAATTAATAAAATAAATCTAGCGCGATTTATTTTATAAATTATGGATAAATAAATTTGTATAAAGAAATTAATATAAATAAATTTATAGAAATTTATTCTTTTATGGAAGTTAAAATAATCCACGAATTGGTTTATTTTAATTTTATAAAATCAATTATGAATTGATTTTTCCATAATAAGAAAGTTTATAAATTTCTTATAAAATTTGTTCCATAATTTAAAGGAGAGAAGGATTTGTTTTATTATAAATTAGTTATAATAAAACTAGGCATAACGGAATAAGTCATAAGAAATTTTATAAGATAAAATTCTTATAACTAATTCCGTTAATTCCGTTAATTCTGTTAAGAGGAGACTTGGCAAGGGAGAAGCAACTATATAAGGAACCAAAGGGAAGCCTTTAATTCCAATGAATAATTGATAGAGATTAATTATTCTCTCCCTCTCTCTCTTATTCTCTTCTCCTTCTCCCTCCCATCTAGGGCCGGCGCCCAACCTAGATCTCCTAGGGCCGGCGCACCTTCATTGTTCTCCAAGGAGTTGGCGTGAGCAATCTACACCAAGGAGAAGCCAACCAAGAAGAAGAAGAAGCGGATCACATCTCCTTTCTTCACGGAATTCGATTCCGTTTCTCGGGTGGTTAATTTCCTATCTTTTCTCTTGTTCTTCTAGTTGTGCCTTCCGAGAATCTAGTAGTTCTCATCGGCACAAAATTCGTGACTTTGCGAAGTCATCCCGAAGAGAACTCGGCGTGGACGCGAATAGAGGCGGAGCTTCCAAGGGACGCTACGGTTGGATCTCGTCCCTTACTTCGAGTTACGAAAGGTACTTAGTAAATTTGTTTACTTTTCCACAAAGTTTTAATTTATGATTATGTCAACACATCATAAGGTTGCATGCTAGATACGTGGTTAAAATAATTTAGGAAATTATTTTATGCTAACTCTTCCGCTGCACGTAAAAATTTAAAATTTTACGAACTCGTATCCTTGTCAACATCCACCCGGTCGCAACAGTGGTATCAGAGCCAGTTAGTGTTCGACTTAATCATATAATTGTTTTGTGAAAAACTTTGTCATGATCTCAATTTCGGAAAAAAAAATTCAATTATGGAAACTTTCCAATTATAATAAATTTTAGATTTAGGAATTTCTAAGTTTGGAAATCCTCATGAAATTTCACAAACTTTTGAAATATCCTAGTTTCTAAATTTTTATAATAATTGTGAAAACTTCCCATCTTTGGAAACATTCCAATTTTGGAAATTTTTCTATTTTAGAAATTTTCTAATTTTGGAAATATGTAAGTTTTCTTTGTACCAGAAACTTACAATTATTCTGAAAACCTATTTTTGAAATCTCGCAATTTTGGGCACTTTCTTTTAAGAAAGTCTAGACAAATTCATGGACAGTTAATTGATAATTAAATTTGAATTGGTTTTTAAATTGACAACAAAATTCTTTATTTTGGATTGAGCCTCGGGGAGCCGTCCAATTTAAAGTTAGTTGTTGTAATTTAATTTCCCAATTTTAATTGAAATTGTCATGTTTGATTTGGATTGAGCCTCGGGGAGCTGTCCAATTGGATTTACAACACATTACTTTTCTTTGGGTATCTGAGCCTCGGGGAGCCACCCTTAGAAAACGATTTGTTGTAATTAATTAAATCCATGAATAAAATATGTTTAAGAGGTGATGCTCTTATATATTGTTGTCTCCAAAATTAATTAGGAAAATGGTTTCCTATAGAGTTTTCTTAAATGAGATTTTCATGAAAATAATATGTAGTTGAATTAAGGGATTTGTCTCTTAATTTAATAAGATTTGATTTAGAGAAATCAAAGTCTTGAACATATTATTTCCGAAATTAATTATGACAATTTAGGAAATTGTTTCCCAAAACAATTCCTTTAATTAAGTATGAAATTGGAATTAGGAAATCCGGTTCCTAATTCAATTAATGAGACTTGATAACTTAAGTCACATACATACTTAATTAAGGAAATCGTTAGTCATGACATAATTCTATGTCATGAATGTGCTTAGAAAAGAAAGATGAGACTCAAAACCCCTTACAAAATATTAAGGCCAACACCTTCCATTAATATGGTTAGAATAGGATTTTTGTTTCTCGTTTGGGTTGATGGACACATCCATGCCCGACTTGAACCTCAACATGTTCAAACCATGGAATTAGTTTATGAATAATATAGTTGGAGTCAGAGGTCAATCATTAGTTTTGGTTGTTGGACACATCCAAGCCTGACTAAGCGGTTGAATGAGCGTCAACCATATTAAAACTATTTCTTGATTAATGGGTCAGCCTTAAGCTTGGAGCATCGATTTGTTGTGCCACAGCCAAGGTCGATGTGAAGAGAGGTGCAGTTGGGTGCTATGTATAATAATGCATACTTGTTAATGAGTTAACAACCCAATGATTTATGCAAATATTCAATTAATTGATAGCATAAAGTGATAGTTACATATATGTGATGTGTAATCAGTATAATTACCTACCTTCATAGCTAAGAAAAACTTGATGGCCACAGCCATGGTTGCTCTTATCTATGGTTGGATATCAACCTATTTGGAGATGCTCCTACGATCTCCCGAATTGATAAAAAGGGTGATTCAATTCGAAAAATAAATAGGATTTTATTAATGTATGTTGATACATTCTTTAATCATTCTTCTCACATAAGCTCAATTTGTATTTCTAGGATAATCACTCGATCATGTCTTCTCTAAATTTGCGTTCCATTTTGGACACCAATAAATTAACTGGGCCGAACTTCATGGACTGGCTTCGAAACCTGAGGATAGTCCTCAAGGCAGAGAAGCTTGCCTATGTCCTTGAAGATCAACTTCCTAACCATCCACCAGAGGGTGCAACTCCAGAACAATTAGTGACCTATCAGAAATATGTGACTGATTCTGAACTTGCGAGTTGCATTATGCTAGCCTCTATGGTACCTGAGCTGCAAAAGCAGTATGAGCATATGGATGCTTATACCATCATCTTTCATCTTCATGAGTTGTGTGAAGAGCAGGCGAGATCCGAAAGGTTCGAAGTCTCCAGACTCCTCTTCACCTCTAAGATGCAGGAAGGCACTTCTGCTTCGCAGTTTGTGCTAAAGATGTTGGGGTACATTGAGCGACTGAGCACACTCGGTTTTGCAATGGATCATGAACTAAGTATTGACTTAATTCTGAATTGTTTGCCCAAAAGTTATTCACAATTTGTGATGAACTATCGGATGAACAAACTGGAAACTACCATTCCTGAGTTGCTCAACCTGCTGAAGACTATAGAGCCTTCTGTAAAGCCGGATCAAAAGACGGTTCTGTTAGTTGGTTCCTCGAAGAAAGGTTCTAAGAGGAAAGCAAAAGAACAGAATAAAGGGAAGAAGAAAAAGGCCAAAAAGACTGAAAAGAAACCAAAAGGCACTTGCCATCATTGTGGCAAGGAAGGCCACTGACGAAGAAACTGCAAGGTTTATCTTGAGTCCTTGAAGAATAAGGTATCCGATGCCCCATCCTCTTCAGGTATCTTCGTTATTGAATGTCACTCTATTTCCTCAAACACCTGGGTACTTGATACTGGGTGTAGCTCACATATATGTAATGACATACTGGGGCTAAGGAATAGAAGAAGACTCGTCAAGGGAGAAGCGGATTTGCGAGTTGGAAATGGAGCAAAGATTGCTGCTGTTGCCATCGGAACATATTTGCTAAAGCTCCCGACTGGACGTGTCTTAGAATTGGAT
>JAGFNQ010006001.1:282388-346818 GCA_024364735.1 Boesenbergia rotunda
ACCGTAGCGGATTTTACCACGGAAGCGGAATATATCGCAGCTTCGGAAGCAGCAAAGGAAGCAGTCTGGATCAAGAAGTTATCTCCGAACTTGGTGTGGTTCCAACCATTGATGAAGCAGTGCCGGTTTACTGCGACAACAATGGAGCTATTGCACAAGCAAGGAACCAAGGTCTCATCAGCGATCCAAACACGTGCTTCGCCGCTATCATCTGATGAGAGAGATTATAAGTAGGAATGACATACAAATTGAGAAAATTCCCACTGAAAGGAATTTAGCGGATCCTTTAACTAAGGCCTTACCTCAGAGCAAGTTTGAGGGTCATGTTAGAGCCTGTGGTATTGGATACCGTAGCGATTGGCATTAGGCCAAGTGGGAGTTTGTTAGTGATATGAGAGAAGTGTCCTAAGGCAATCGCCTTATGATTGTAAACATTTATTTAATAAATGATAATTCACTATTTGAGTATACATGCTTGTGTATTTGATTGGGATCTTAAACTCATCTATTGAATGTCCGCAATACAACTCACAGCATAAGAGAATTTGTGATGGGATCACAACTAGTGATTATCTCTAAATGTGCAAATGTGAAGTATTGAAAATATCCCTAGTCGATGAATTGATAAATACGGACACTATCAATTCTGTTGAGACTAGCATGGGTTATTCTCTAATCAGCTGATTCTCACTGGCTGGTGACATTGGGATGTCCGGAGATAAACATGGATGCTAGTTAAGGGAACTAGTTCATTGGAGTGACTAGCTGTAAAACTTCATATGGAATCTATATATAGAAATGTCAATGAAGTTCTTACTGCGGCTTAAGTGCGATGTTCCTTTGACTTGCGGTGTTCAAGTCATCTTGGTCATGGAGACTTATACTTTATAACATCTTAAGCAAGCATCTCCAAGGAGGTGTGGACCCAGGATGATTGGGTATAAGCTGAAGTGCCCGAAGATGTTTGAACAGCCTACAAAGGATTCACCACTCCTTGCGAGGAGATGTATACCCAGGCCTATCGTCGGATTGTTACTCGAAGCCTCTGGCCAGAGCATATCATGTTTAGAGTGCGAGTCTCTAAAATACATGAGAGTAATTAGAAATCCAAAGGACGAGAAAGATACTACTTGGGCTAGGTATGACGTAGTCAGTCTAGTGGGGACTGACACAAACAGACCATGTCCTGAACCAAGTGGGTATAAGGTGGTGAAGGGAATGGGGCACGATTCATTAGAGCTGCTGAAGCGTTTCAGAATTACTTCTGAGGTCAACCGTTGATCTTTCGATTAATTGGGGGTCATGATGTACTACTAGGTGCCACTCATGATCGTTCTATAATTAGTTGATTATAGACGGCCAACATAAATCGAAAGCCTATTTAGTCACACGCACTACGAGTAATCCGAGGGATTTAAAACGAGTTGAAAATTAGATTTTCCAATCAAGAGAAATAAGTCGAATCTGAATTAATCAGAGGCGCAATGGAAGCTTAAAATGGCTAAGTCTTTTGAAGGCTTATCGGGCGAATTAAATGAGTTTAATTCGCGATCGGTTCGGCCTGGTTTGGCCGGCCAAAGAGGGTGTCAAACCCCTTTGGTTTGGCCGGCCACAATAAAGGGGATAAACCAATTTATTTGGTTTAATTAATAAAATAAATCTAGCGTGATTTGTTTTATAAAATTATAGATAAATAAATTGATATATAAAGAAATTTATATAAAGAGATTTATAAAGAAATTTGTAGAAATTTATTCTTTTTATGAAAATTAAAATGAACCATGAATTGGTTTAATTTTAATTTATAAAATTAATTATGAATTGATTTTTCCATGATAAGAAAATTTTATACAAATTTTATTCCATAATTAAAAAGAGAGAAGGATTTGTTATGGATAAATAAATTTGTATAAAGAAATTTATATAAATAAATTTATAGAAATTTATTCTTTTTATGGAAATTAAAATGATCCATGGAATGGTTTATTTTAATCAATTATGAATTGATTTTTCCATAATAAGAAAGTTTATAAATTTCTTATAAAATTTATTCTATAATAAAAGGAGAGAAAGTATTTGTTTTATTATAAAGTTAGTTATAATAAAACTTGACTTAAACGGAATAATTAATAAGAGAATTTATAGGATAAATTTCTTATGAAAAAATTCCGTTAAAGAGGAGACTTGGCAAGGGAGAAGCAACTATATAAAGGAACCAAAGGCAAGCCCTTAATTCCAATCAATTAATCAAGAGATTGTTGCTCCCTCTCTCTCTCTCTCTCTCTCTACACGCCTCTCTCTCTCTCTAGGTCCGGCGCCTCTCTCTCTAGGGCCGGCTCTTTCTCTCTCCTCCCCTAGGGTCGATGCAACTCCCAAGGTGGGTGTGAGCTACTTCCACCAAGAAGACCCCGAAGAAGAAGAAGCGGATCGCATCTCCTTCCTTCCCTTCCCGGAATTTGGATTCTGATTCTTGGTGGTTAGTTTCCTATTTTCTCTCTTGATCTTCTAGTTGTGCTTTAGAGAATCTAGTAATTCTCGTCGGCACAAGACTCGTGACTTTGCGAAGTCATCCCGAAGAGAACTCGGCGTGGACACGAATAGAGGCGGAGCTTCCAAGGGACGCTACGGTTGGATCTCGTCCCTTTTCTTCGAGTTACGCGAGGTACAAAGTAAATTAGTTTACTTTTCCGCAAAGTTTTTATTTTATGATAATGTCAAAACACCATAAGGTTGCATGTTAGATACGTGGTTAGAATAATTTGAGAAATTATTTTATGCTAATTCTTCCGCTGCACGTAAAAATCTAAAATTTTACGAACCCGTATCCTTGTCAACATGCACCGGGTCCCAACAGGCCCACGTTCCCTGGGATGCCCTCGACCGGGAAGCCTCGGCGAGGCTCTCAGGCGACACGTGGTGGCCCATGCTCCCTGGGATGCCCTCGACTGAGAAACCTTGGCAAACCCCGAAAGGTCACGCCTATCCCTCGGATTGGCTCTCGGGCGAGCACCTGGTATGCTACGCCGCCCGAGGGGTCACCCGACCGAGCAGCCCTCTTCTTGCTTTATGCAAGCCTATCCCTCGGATCGGCTCTCGGGCGAGCGCCTGGTGTGCCATGCCGCCCGAGAGGTCACCCGACCAAGCAGTCCTCTCCTTGCGCTACGCAAGACCTTCCCTCCGATCGGTTGGCAAGTGAACATGCGGCGGTGTAAGTAGCTCACCCTTTAACTAGCTACCGATTCGACCCTCAGTTGAAGGACACAACCCTTGCTCAGCGCATCGCCCTAGGCTCGCGGGTGGGCCAAACATCCCTGAATTACAAGCTTCTAACTAAGCGCCCCCCCCAGGCTTCCCGAGTCTGGGACGCCCGTCAAGCTCACCTCAACCAGGAGTGCTAAAAAGGCACTTCCTGTGTCTAACAAGCCCAAATCGTCGAGGTGCTAGTAAGTGTCACCTCCCCGGGGACGGCGACATACCCCACCGTCACCCTGGTGACCATTACACCAAAATACAAATAGAAGGGAAAGAGGACGATGAAAAGGGGAAAAGCAACATCCATAACAAGCCGATCGGTCCTTGCCTACATTAGAAAGAAAGAAGGGGGCGAATCCACAATTATGGAAGGGTCATAGAGGGGTGCGACAAGACTACCCTTGGCATTTCGCCATGACCATCGCGAGTCGCCGGTGCCTGAGTATCCGGGGCCTTAGGGCGTTCGCACCTATGCGAGAGCTCGCTTCGACAGACTGCCAATTCCTCCTCCTTGGCCTTCAAGGCCGTGAGCAGCGTGGCGGCCGACTGATGGGCCTCTAGAAGATCTGCTTGGGTCTTGGCCAACACAGAACTCGCTTGAAATTCCCGAGCACGGGCCTGGCGCTCACTTCGCTCCAGATGCGCTAGCTGTTGACGCAGCTGAGCCTCAGAGGCTCGAGCTGCGCATAGCTCTGCCAAAAGATCTCGGAGTCGCGCCTCAGCATGGGCAGCTTGTCCTCGCAAAGCCGCGTTCTCAGAGCGCAGGGCGTTCCAAGCTTCGTCATTTGGAGGGGGCCCGACGCAACGAAGCTGAGTTTCCAGCGCCTCCCGACGGGACTCTAACTAACGGAAGGAACGACTCTGAGCAACGAAGGAAACACCCACGTCATACAGGACCCCGGTCAGCTACAAAAAAGGACAAAAGCTAATCAGAAAAGACCGAGCGAGCGGATGGCTGCCAGAGAAACATACCCGGCATGCGTCCACAACTAAGCCATCGATACGGGCGATAGGGTCCTGGTGATCAAAGGATCGGAGACCTTGGTACACATGGTCGCTTAGAGTGGCATGTAGGTGAACCACCCTAGCCGAGCCCAGTGGATTAGGATCCGATAACTCAAAAGCAGCTGAGGGATCCACTCGTGAGGGGAGAATAAGATGTATCGGGCGAAGATCCAAGGCCCGATCAGAAGAAGGGGCAGGAGAAACACCCCCAAGCGAGCTAGCAGAAGTACGGGGGACGGAGGAGTAATCATGCCCCAGGTGTTGATGCAGTCTGACCCTGATTGTTGTTTTGGTGTTGACATCGATTTTAGTTTAGGTTGATGGTTATGATGGTTATGATGATTATGATTAAGTCCTGATCGGGGATTAGGCATGGTATGGAAAATCCTAGCTTGGAGGGCTAGGTGTTGGAAAATCCTAACCTGGAGGGTTAGGTATGGAAAATCCTAGCTTGGAGGGCTTGGTGTTGGAAAATCCTAACCTGGAGGGTTAGGTGTGGAAAATCCTAGCTTGGAGGGCTAGGTGTTGAAAAGTCCTAATTCGGAAGGTTGTGTGAAAAGTCCTAGCTTGGAGGGCTAGGTGAAAAGTCCTAGCTTCGAGGGCTAGGTGAAAAGTCCTAACTTGGAGGGTTAGGTGAAAAGTCCCAACTGAAGGCTTAGGTGAAAAATCCTAGCTTGGAGGGCTAGGTATAGAAAAGGTCTAACTCGGAAGGGTTGGGTGAAAAGTCCTAGCTTGGAGGGCTAGGTGAAAAGTCCCAACTTGGAGGGTTAGGTGAAAAGTCCCAACTTGGAGGGTTAGATGGAAAAATCCTAGCTTGGAAGGCTAGGTCTGCATCCCTGGATCGGTATGGTGACCGATCAGGGAGGTTGGCACGCCGCTTCTTAGTGGATCGGTCTGGTGACCGATCCAGCGATGTCTGATCGGTCTGGTGACCGATCAGGGAGCAGGCTGTTGCCTTGTTGTTTGGCTCCTGATCGGTCCGGTGATCGATCAGGGAGCAGGCAGCTTCCTCACTGCCTCAGTCCTGATCGGTATGGTGACCGATCAGGGAGTGAACAGTGAGTTGAGTTCCCCCGCGGATCAGCTCCTGAACGGTCCGGTGACCGATCAAAGACTTAGGATCTGATTTCCGGGATTACTGTTCATCAGACCTATCGATCTGAGTGACCGATCAGACTTCACTCTGATCGGTCTGGTGACCGATCAGGCTTCACTCTGATCGGTCTGGTGACTGATCAGGCTTGTGTTGCCGCGAGAGCTGGGAGTCCCAGCGAAGCAGTGGATCGGTCAGGTGACCGACCCACGAGCCCTGGATCGGTCCGGTAACTGATCACTTTAATTCAAATTACATTGTCAGACGCTCTGATCACGTCTGAGCATATCTGATACACTGCGCCTGATCTCAGATGCTTGATTTTCTGGTTGATATGCTGCTCTAATGATCTGATTAAGCTGCAGGTGACAGGGAAGGATTCAAACACTCAAGGAGAAGTCAATGGAGGCTTTCCTTGGAGCAGGCTTGTCCGTTTTCCATCTCAGGTTGCAACGGCTGGAGCTGCAGACTGGAGCTGCTGACTGGAGCTTGGCTGAGGGAAGCTCAGGGAGTCCAGGGAGAGCTCAGTGGTAGCTGGCGTTGGCAGGTAGGCAGCTGGAAGCTGCAGGAGATGTTGTCACCTGGTGCTGAGTGGAGAAACAAAAGGGCGCAAGAAAGCTTCGTTGAAGCAAGAGTTCGCAAATACAGTTTCTAGCTTGAGTTCTTGCGGCGCCTTGGTGTTCTCCACTACTTGCTTGCGTGTTCTGCTATTCCATCATTCCTGAGCAAGCTCTTGAGATCTGAAAAGCAACCACTCCTTTCTTGAGCACTTGGAGGAAGGAACAAGAGGCTTGAAGTCCAACAGCGAGAAGACACGGAGAAAGGGATTCTTGCGTGAGATCGTCGCTGGGTAGAGCTTGGAGAAGCCTACTGTGTTCTTGTCTTTGCCAAGTGCTAAGTAAGATCTTCCTTGTGTTTCATTGTGCTTAAAACTATATCCTTGATTGAAACGCGCTGTGGAGAGGTTTCTCCACCGAGAAGGAGGTTGCTTTTTATCCGGTGTTAACCGGGGCTTGATCTGCCGACGATCAAGGGATCGCCCACCTTAAGGGCACGCCAAGGAGTAGGGGAAAGTTATCTCCGAACCTTGTAAACCCTCCTTGTTAGCGATCTTGCTAGTTGTGTTTGTTTGCTTTCTTTTTCTGTTTTTGTTTTCTGCACTTCTTTGTTTCCATTGTTTCTTCCGTTGTGCTACTGATAAATTTGAGTGCAGAAATTCGATAAGTCTCTAAGTCCAAGTGTTTGGCTATATTCACCCCCCCCCCTCTCTAGCCATCCGGGTTCCAACAAGTGGTATCAGAGCTTGGGGCTCTGTTTTTGCGGATTAACAACCGAGAGCTATCTTCCATGGCATTGAGAGAAGGCTTTAGCACCACCCGGCCTCCTTTCTTTGATGGCGCTGATTTTCAATATTGGAGATCAAAGATGGAGTATTACTTGAAGATGGACATCAACACTTGGTTCGCGGTGAAGGAGGGTTTCACTCCTCCTAAGGATGTTGAAGGCAAGGAACTCGAGTCATGGCGGTGGACGGCCGAACAACCCCGAAAGAGTGAAGCCGACGCGAAGGCGGTCGTCACTCTACAATGCGACATGAATAAAGACCAACTCGTCAAGGTTGGTCCTTTCACAAGTGCAAAGGACTTGTGGAACAAGCTCATTGAACTCCACGAGGGCACCCGAGACTCAAGAATCGCCAAGAGGGATTTGTTTCTCAACCAATTACAAAACCTTTCCATGAAGGAAAATGAATCGGTAAGTGAGCTACATAGCCGGTTCAAGGAAGTCCTCAATGGGCTTCATTCAATTGATGAAAAGGTCGAAAATCGCGACCTTGTGAGGTATGTACTAAAAGCATTTCCAAGGAATGCTTTGTGGTCATCCATGGTGGATGCCTACAAAGTATCTAAGGACTTATCAATTGTTAAGTTAGATGATTTATTTTGTGAGATGGAATTGCATGAAATGGCTAACAAAGGCCCCAAGGAGAAGGAGATTGCCTTAGTTGCAGGGGATCGATCCAATAAGAAGAAGGAGAAGGAAGTCTCTTTATCTTCATCCTCTTCCGAATCTGAGTCCGATTCCAAAGAAGATGGTAGCGGCTCATCATCCTCCGAGATGGCGAACTTTGTAAGAAGGATGATAAGAATGGGTCGGCGCTTCAAGGGTAAAGGTAATCCTAATGAAGTTAAACTTAATAAGACTAATGCTTCTTGCTTTGAGTGTGGTAGGAAAGGGCATTTCAAGAATGAATGCCCAAAGCTAAAGAAAAAGGAGGAGAAATCCAAGAGGAAAGAAGAAAAATCCAAGAAGAAGAAGAAGGCTTTGAAGGCCACTTGGGATGAATCCTCCTCAAGTTCATCCGATGAAGAGAAGGAGGAGAAGAGCACAAGGTATGTGGCACTCATGGCTCTTAGAGAGGAGAGCAGTGATGAATCTTCCAACTTCTCAAACGCGGCTTCATCATCTTCGGATGATGAAGAGGTAACTTCTCCCGAACTTGAAAAATGTTATAGAGCAATTGCATGTTTAACCAATATGTTGAAGAAGTCAAAAAATAGGGTTAAATCATTGCAATTAGAAATTGAGCAATTGAAGTTGTCTAGGGATGATAACATTGATGACTTACATGTTGCAGTGTTAGAAGATGAGATTAAGTCATTAAAACTTGAGGTTGAACATTTGAAATCCTCTAAGGTTGAGGATGTAGATGATTTGCATGATGATTTGCTAGTAGAAGAAAACAAATCATTAAAGAGTGAAGTTGAGAGACTCAAGAATATTCTTGAGAAGTTCTCAACTAACTCTAAAATCCTAGACATGATCTTGAATGCCCAAAGGGCAGTCTATAATAGGGCCGGTATTGGTTACCGACCCAAAGAACCCTCATTCGTGTTTTTGATGTCTAGGACTGATATGAGACAATTTAGGACACCCAAGGTTCAAAAGAAAGTTGTCAAGGCATGGGTGTCTAAGTCTTGTTTAGTTGATGCTTTAGGTCCCAAGGTTTGGGTACCTAAAACTTCTATTTTTCGAATTGTGTAGGTTATGATTGAGGGGGGGCATCTATCAACTTGGTTCGTTGATAGTGGATGCTCCAAACACATGACCGGGGATAGATCATTGTTTACCACACTTCACAAGGAAAGTAGAGGTAATGTTTCATTTGGTAACAATGGTAGTCTTAAGGTCATAGGAATAGGAGACATTCAAATATCCGAATGTCTTAGAATTTCAAATGTCCTTCTAGTCAAGGGGATGACATTTAATCTCCTAAGTGTCAGTCAATTGTGTGACACGAGTTACACAATTGATTTTCAACTAAGTCAATGTCTAGTTAGACAACATGACACCTTGGACACGGTACTAGTAGGAACAAGAGTAGACAATATTTATCAAGTTTCATTTAAAAGTGCTACTAATATTTCTGCTAAGTGTTTCAAGTCAAAAGAAGAAGAGTCTACCCTTTGACACCGGAAACTTGCACATGTGAACATGAAGAACATCCGGAAGTTGGCCAACAAGGGATCAGTTCGTGGCTTACCAAGCATCAAGTATGAAAAAGACAAACTTTGTGATGCATGTCAAATGGGTAAGCAAACAAAATCTGCACATAAAGGTAAAAGCGCTGTAAGTACATCTACTGTAAGTACATCTACTGCTTTAGATTTACTTCACATGGATCTATTTGATTGTAGTACTATTATATCATTGAATGGAAGTAGATATTGCTTTGTTATCATTGATGATTTTACTAGATATACATGGACTTACTTTTTAAAATATAAGGACTAATCCTTAGATGTTTTCATTTCTTTTTGTAGAAGAGTTGAAAATGAAAAATCATCAACAATTAAGACAATTAGAAGTGATCATGGAGGTGAATTTCAAAATCAACGGTTTTTTGAATTTTGTCAAGATAGAGGTTATAGATATGAATTCTCTACTCCTAGAACTCCATAACAAAATGGTGTTGTAGAGAGGAAGAACCGTGTTCTACAAGAGGCTGCACGAAGCATGCTTAATGAGTACTCACTACCGAGTTACTTCTGGGCCGAAGCTGTAAATACAGCTTGCTATAAGCAAAACTGAGTCCTCATTCATAGGTTCTTAGGAAAGACTCCCCATGAACTTTGGTTTGGGAAACCACCTACGGTTAAACACCTTAGAGTGTTTGGTTGTAAGGTGTTCATCCTAAACACCAAGGATCATCTTGGGAAGTTCACGACAAAGGCTGATGAAGGAATACTGGTCGGGTACTCCCTCGTTAGCAAAGCCTACCGAGTCTACAATAAGAAGTCTAGATTAGTTGAAGAATCTTCTGATGTTGTCTTTGAAGAAATTCCAAAAATCAATGGACAACCAGAAGATGAGGTTCAACTCGAACTTAGGAGACTAAGTTTAAATGAGAGTCCAAATGGTGTTGATGGTGATGAATCCGATGACGGTGAGCCTAGACAACCCTTTAATCAGCCGGATTCTGAGGCTGAGCCGATGTCTAGTGAACCCATTCAAGAAGCACCACCAACACCAAGGCAAACTAGATTAGCCTCTAGTCATCCCCAAGACTAAATTGTTGGAGACATCCATCATGGGGTCAGGACTAGATCATTCTTTAGAAATGAGGCTAATGAAGTTGCTTTAATTTTTGAAATTGAACCTAGAAAAATTGATGAAGTATTAAATGATCCCGATTGGATCATTGCAATGCAAGATGAACTAGGTCAATTCGAAAGGAGTCAAGTTTGGGACTTAGTCCCTAGACCTAAGAAGACCACCATCATTGGGACCAAATGGGTCTTCAAAAACAAATTGAACCATAAGGGAGAAATCATTAGAAACAAGGCACGCTTAGTAGCCAAGGGCTATAGTCAAGTTGAATGCCTTGATTATGATGAGACCTATGCTCCTGTAGCACGATTAGAGTCCATCCGATTGATGCTAGCATTTGCAGCACATCGTGGTTTCAAATTATATCAAATGGACGTCAAATCGGCTTTTCTAAATGGTTTAATTAGGGAAGAGGTCTATGTCGAACAACCTCCGGGGTTTGAGAGTACCGAATTCCCAAACCACGTGTTCAAGCTCAAAAAGATACTTTATGGTCTTAAACAAGCACCCAGAGCTTGGTACGAGCGGTTGTCAACTTTTCTGATTGAAAAAGACTTTGTAAAAGGCCAAATAGACCCTACACTATTTCTACAAAGAGATAGTGACAATATTTTTGTAGCCCAAGTATATGTCGATGACATAATTTGTGGCTCAAATAACAAGGGCTATTTAAATGAATTCATTGGACACATGGAAAGTGAATTTGAAATGAGTCTAGTGGGAGAGTTGACTTTCTTCCTTGGACTTGAAATCAAGCAAACTCGCGATGGTATCCATGTGCACCAATCGAAATACACACAAGAAATGCTCCGTAAATTCAATATGAGTGATTCAAAAGAGGTAACCACTCCCATGGCCACAAACACAAGATTAGACAATGATGAGAGTGGTAAACCCGTTGATTTGACCCAATATCGGAGCATGATAGGTAGTTTGCTATACCTCACAGCTAGTCGACCTGATGTTCTTTTCGCTGTGGGTATGTGCGCTAGATATCAAGTCTGTGCCAAGGAATCTCATTTAATCGCTGTTAAGCGAATTTTGAGATATCTTAAAGGCACAATAGGAGTCGGTCTTTGGTACCCCCGTACCGAATCTTTTGATTTACTTGGCTATACCGATTCTGACTACGCTGGATGTAAGTTGGATAGGAAAAGCACAAGTGGGGGCTGCCAATTCCTAGGGTCATCTTTAGTTAGTTGGTCAAGTCGAAAGCAACATTTTGTTGCTCTCTCCACGACCGAAGCAGAATATATCGCCATGGGAGAGAGCGTTTCATAATTGTTGTGGATGATTCACACTTTGGAGGACTATGGATTGAGTTACAAAAGTGTGCAAGTGTTGTGTGACAACATTAGCACAATTAACCTAACCAAGAATCCAGTCCATCATTCTAGGATCAAATATATTGAAGTACGTCATCACTTCATTAGGGATCATGTTGCTAGGGGAGATATTGTACTCTCACATGTAGAGTTCAAGTCAAACCTCGCTGACATTTTCACTAAACCACTTCCCGAAAACGAGTTTAGTTTCTTAAGAAGGGAGTTGGAATGTGTCGCACTTCATAGTTTCCATAATGCATTCAAAACCCTTCATGATAATTTCAAATTGTTGGGAAACAATTGGATAACTTTGGGGACATCTCACACAAACTATAAGGTTTACCAAAACGTTTTTGTTTGCTAGAAATGGGGTGAGATGCTAGGATCAACTAAATTTCTCAAAATGTCAATGCATCCCTTGAGAAATTAAGTTGACGAGATAAAAATCACTTCGGTGACCAAGTATGGGGAAAACCAATGCATAACACATGTGTATTTGGCTCCATGATCATACTTGGACATTCCAATCAAGGAAACTTGATTGGAAACTTGATTTTGACACAATCTTGGTTAAAACTTGTTTGAATGATTGTTGATTGAGTTTGACTCCACTTGGATGGAGCAAAGTGTTTGTTCAAACCATAAGGACCTTTAATCCTTGTTTAGGGATCAATTTTAGTCAAGGAATCACTTCCAAGTTCGATATCTTCCATCAGATTCCTTCAAAAATCGTGTGAAAGTCTGAAACTGAAAGTTTCAGATCGTATCAGGGAATTTCAGGAATCCTGATCGGTCACTGGACCGATCAGGCATAGAGCTGATCGGTCCCCGGACCGATCTGGCTACCTCCTGAGTTGATCGGTCCACAGACCGATCAGAGGGATCAGTCGAGACTTTGCGAACTCTCGGCAAAATATTCTGTGCTAGCCTGGATCGGTCTCCGGACCAATCTGGCACATTGTAGAGATCGGTCCAGAGACCGATCAAGAGGGCTTCTCGAAAATCATCTGACCCTACTGTTCGCTTCCTGATCGATTAGCCGATCGATCAGGAGTCTACCTGATCGGTCTCCCGACCGATCAGGACCAGGCCAGTCCGATCAGGCCAGAGCCTGATCATTCTGGATGCTATCAGATCGAACGGTGATCCGTTCAACTGCATTAAAGTGGAGTTGGTTGACCGATCCACTAACCGTTTTAATCACGATTCTTTTCTACTCCTAAGCCCTAGCCGACCAAAACCCCTCAGCACCGAACCCTCTTCCTCCTCACTTGCGCGTGCGATCTCTTCCTTCCTTGCTGTTGGAGGTGTTAGCAACTGCTAGTTTGTGATCCTCCCTTGCGCAAGGTTCAGAAAGGAGTTTACTCTCAACCTTCAAGAACTTCATCCATGGCACCTAAGTAAGTTCTCTTTGGTTAGTTTTCTTTTCGACTCAGTTCATAGATTATGTATTTGAGCCTAACCATGTTTTGATGTTGTGCTGTGACCTCCTATTTTGGCCGTGACCTATCTTGCCATGTCTTACCTTTAATCAAATGTCTTACCCTATGATTATCACTCTATGATCAAATCTTGGTTGCTTTTTGGTTAAATTCTTATCTTGATTGTGTCGTGATTATGTTCACTGATTGGGTCTTACCTTGACTTGATCAATTTGATCGAATCTTTTTCTTGTGATTTGGTTTACATGTCTTGATCAAATCTGCTGTCATGACCTATTCCAATCTTTAGAAAATCATCTAAGGGTAAAGAACCCGCAGAGGGCAGCTTAAAGGGCAAAGGCCCCTCATCATCTACACCTTCGCCGGGACCTCCACCACCTCCACATACGAGATTTCATAATATTAGTCTTGCTCTAAAATTTCTATGGCACAACTTCAAACTGTTGCCGTGTCGAACGGTGGACCAAAGCTTTATCGACGAACAATGTCCAACAGTCCGGGAAATTATTGAACATTATAATCTTCAATCCATTCTGTACCTTGAGAGGCCTATCAACCTTGATTTGGTCTCTGAATTCTACAACAACATCGTCAGTGGGGAGGGTACGGGGTGGAAAACCCGTGTTGCCAGTGTCGACCTCGACTTTAATCGATCTATTTTCACTGACTTCCTTGGTTGTCACCGAAAATGATTTTTCTCTCTACCCTTTTCTTCCTGATCCTCTTCCGATTCCCTTTAATGGAGCCACTTCCGATTCCATCTATGAGTATTTTCTAGGCCTTCCCAGGCCAAGGGGTTCCGATGAGCACACCTGTGATTTTCCCACATTTCCTGATCTTCGTCTTTCCCCCGTTGACTATGTTTCGTTTAAGATCATCACAAATTATCTCCTTCCAACTACTTCAAAACACTTAGATGAGATTCACCCGTTCCACTGCTTGATGCTCTATGGGATGCATCAGCGTTTAGACTTTGATCCAGTGGCATCAGTTTATTTCTCCATCATTGTCCACAGTCTGATGCTCGGTCAGACAGTCTACATGCCTTTTGGCCACATCATTACCGCTTGGCTCCAGTCCGTGGGTATCGATGTTTCACAAGGCCGCATTATACCCATGGTTTGCCAGGACTGCCGTCTGGATCGTTGCATGCTTGCTCAGTCCGGCATTATTGTCGGTCCGCAGGGGTTAAGGTGGAAGAATCGACGACATGTGACGGAGGCATCAGGAGCAGTCCCTGATCAGGAGCCATCCACTGGTGCTGAGGATTATGATGAGTGGGCTCCTGATCTACGCTGGCAGGTTGCAGAATTAGAGCAGTTGATGCAGCGCGAGCTACACATTTCCGAGCTCTGGCACCAGGAGGTCAGCTCGGAGTTTCAGTCTTTCTATCGTCGGCTCGACGCTCTTGCATCCGACATCTCTGAGATCAGCTCACTACAGGACACATGGTATGAGGAGTGGTCTCATCATACATTTCCTGATGGTGCGTCTCCCAGTGGCACTTCACCAAGGGATATCATATACATTGATGATTCAGACGATGATCCAGTTGACGGTTGACTGCTCTCTGTTCTTGTTTGCTGATTTCTGACTATTTGATGGATGTGTCCATTCTGACTTTTACATATTGTGGCATGATTTTAACTTTGATGAATTGACTTGCATTGAACTATTTGTCAGAATGTTGACTTATATGAGTTCACATGATTACTACTTATTTATATGCCTCATTCTTGCTTATGATGTCATGTTCATATGATACATATGTTTGTATTACCATGCCCTACTCTTGTCATATGTGTTCATATGTTTATCAAAAATCAATCAAATCATTATTGTTTTGGGATACCCCTAGGGTTGAGGGGGAGTATGGTTAAACTTAACAGCCCCTCTAGACCCTTTTCGGTGTTTGACAAAGGGGGAGAGTGTTGGTTGGTTAAGTTTAGGATGATTATATTGTAGGGGGAGAATCTTGATTCCCCTATGATTTTGAAAGTTGAGAAATTGATTGAGTATCTCTAAACTTAAAATCGGATTGTCAAACAACAAAAAGGGGGAGATTGTTGATGCAGTCTAACCCTGATTGTTGTTTTGGTGAAGACATCGATTTTAGTTTAGGTTGATGGTTATGATGGTTATGATGATTATGATTTAGTCCTGATTGGGGATTAGGCATGGTATGGAAAATCCTAGCTTGGAGGGCTAGGTGTTGGAAAATCCTAACCCGGAGGGTTAGGTATGGAAAATCCTAGCTTGGAGGGCTAGGTGTTGGAAAATCCTAACCTGGAGGGTTAAGTGTGGAAAATCCTAGCTTGGAGGGCTAGGTGTTGAAAAGTCCTAATTCGGAAGGTTGGGTGAAAAGTCCTAGCTTGGAGGGCTAGGTGAAAAGTCCTAGCTTGGAGGGCTACATGAAAAGTCCTAACTTGGAGGGTTAGGCGAAGAGTCCCAACTGGAGGGTTAGGTGAAAAATTCTAGCTTGGAGGGCTAGGTATGGAAAAGGTCTAACTCGGAAGGGTTGGGTGAAAAGTCCTAGCTTGGAGAACTAGGTGAAAAGTCCTAACATGGAGGGTTAGGTGAAAAGTCTCAACTTGGAGGGTTAGATGGAAAAATCCTAGCTTGGAAGGCTAGGTCTGCATCCCTGGATCGGTCTGGTGACTGATCAGGGAGGTTGGCACACTGCTTCTTAGTGGATCGGTCTGGTGACCGATCCAGCGATGTCTGATCGGTCTGGTGACTGATCAGGGAGCAGGCTGTTGCCTTGTTGCTTGGCTCCTGATCGGTCCGGTGACCGATCAGGGAGCAGGCAGCTTCCTCACTGCCTCAGTCCTGATCGGTATGGTGACCCATCAGGGAGTAAACAGTGAGTTGAGTTCCCCCGCGGATCAGCTCCTGAACGGTCCGGTGACCGATCAAAGACTTAGGATCTGATTTCCGGGATTACTGTTCATCAGACCTTATCGGTCTGAGTGACCGATCAGACTTCACTCTGATCGGTCTGGTGACCGATCAGGCTTCACTCTGATCGGTCCGGTGACCGATCAGGCTTGTGTTGCCACGAGAGCTGGGAGTCCCAGCGAAGCGGTGGATCGGTCAGGTGACCGACCCACGAGCCCTGGATCGGTCCGGTAACCGATCACTTTAATTCAAATTACATTGTCAGACGCTCTGATCACGTCTGAGCATATCTGATACACTGCGCCTGATCTCTGATGCTTGATTTTCTGGTTGATATGCTGCTCTAATGATCTGATTAAGCTGCAGGTGACAGGGAAGGATTCAAACACTCAAGGAGAAGTCAATGGAGGGAGCAGGTTTGTCCGTTTTCCATCTCAGGTTGCAACGGCTGGAGCTGCAGACTGGAGCTTGGTTGAGGGAAGCTCAGGGAGTCCAGGGAGAGCTCAGTGGTAGCTGGCGTTGGCAGGTAGGCAGCTGGTGGCTGCAGGAGATGTTGTCACCTGGTGTTGAGTGGAGAAACAAAAGGGTGCAAGAAAGCTTCGTTGAAGCAAGAGTTCGCAAATACAGTTTCTAGCTTGAGTTCTTGCGGCGCCTTGGTGTTCTCCACAACTTGCTTGCGTGTTCTGCTGTTCCATCATTCCTGAGCAAGCTCTTGAGATCTGAGAAGCAACCACTCCTTGCTTGAGCACTTGGGGGAAGGAACAAGAGGCTTGAAGTCTAACAGCGAGAAGACACGGAGAAAGGGATTCTTGCGTGAGATCATCGCTGGGTGGAGCTTGGAGAAGCCTGCTGTGTTCTTGTCTTTGCCAAGTGCTAAGTAAGATCTTCCTTGTGTTTCATTGTGTTTAAAACTATATCCTTGATTGAAACGCACTGTGGAGAGGTTTCTCCATCGAGAAGGAGGTTGCTTTCTATCCGGTATTAACCGGGGCTTGATCTGCCGACGATCAAGGGATCGCCCACCTTAAGGGCACGCCAAGGAGTAGGGGCAAGTTATCCCCGAACCTTGTAAACCCTCCTTGTTAGCGATCTTGCTAGTTGTGTTTGTTTGCTTTCGTTTTCTGTTTTTGTTTTTTGCACTACTTTGTTTCCATTGTTTCTTCAGCTGTGCTACTGATAAATTTGAGTGCAGAAATTCGATAAGTCTCTAAGTCCAAGTGTTTGGCTATATTCACCCCCCCNACTCATTAACAAGTATGCATCATATACATAGCACCCAATTGCACCTCTCTTCACATCGACCTTGGCTGTGGCACAACAAATCGATGCTCCAAGCTTAAGGCTGACCCATTAATCAAGAAATAGTTTTAATATGGTTGGAGCTCATTCAACCGTTTAGTCAGGCTTGGATGTGTCCAACAACCAAAACTAAGGATTGACCTCTGACTCCAACTATATTATTCATAAACTAATTCCATGGTTTGAACATGTTAAGGTTCAAGTTGGGCATGGATGTGTCCATCAACCCAAACGAGAAACAAAACTCCGGTTCTAACCATATTAATGGAAGGTGTTGGCCTTAATATTTTGTAAGGGGTTTTGGGTCTCATCTTTTCTTTTAATGCACATTCATGACATATAATTATGTCATGACTAACGATATCCTTAATAAAGTATGTATGTGACTTAAGTTATCAAGTCTCATTAATTGAATTAGGAACCGGATTTCCTTATTCCAATTTCATACTTTATTAAAGGAATTGTTTTGGGAAACAATTT
Organism: Boesenbergia rotunda; assembly: GCA_024364735.1. Classification (NCBI taxonomy): domain Eukaryota; kingdom Viridiplantae; phylum Streptophyta; class Magnoliopsida; order Zingiberales; family Zingiberaceae; genus Boesenbergia; species Boesenbergia rotunda. The sequence continues at coordinate 299,794 of JAGFNQ010006001.1, forward strand.
CCTAAATTGTCATAATCAATTTCGGAAATAATATGTTTTAAGACTTTGATTTCTCTAAATCAAATCTTATTAAATTAAGAGAGAATTCCCTTAATCTAACCACATATTATTTTCATGAAAATCTCATTTAAGAAACTCTATAGGAACCATTTCCTAATTAATTTTGGAGACAACAATATGTAAGAGCATCACCTCTTCAACCATATTTTATTCATGGATTTAATTAATTACAACAAATCGTTTTCTAAGGGTGGCTCCCCGAGGCTCAGATACCCAAAGAAAAATAATTTGTCGTAAATCCAATTTGGTCCGTTTCGGAAACGCAACCAAATCAAACATGACAATTTCAATTAAAATTGGGAAATTACAACAACTAACTTTAAATTGGACGGCTCCCCGAGGCTTAATCCAAAATAAAGAATTTTGTTGTCAATTTAAAACCCAATTCAAATTAAATTGTCATTTAACTGTCCATAAATTTGTCTAGACTTTCTTGAAAGAAAGTGCCCAAAATTGCGAGGTTTCATAATAGGTTTTCAGAACAATTGTAAGTTTCTGGTACAAAGAAAACTTACATATTTCCAAAGTTGGAAAATTTCTAAAATAGAAAATTTCCAAGATTGGAAAGTTTCCAAAGATGGGAAGTTTTCACAATTATTATAAAATTTCAGAAACTAGGAAATTTCAAACGTTTGCGAAATTTCATGAGGATTTCCAAACTTTGAAATTCCTAAATCTAAAATTTATTATAATTAGAAAGTTTCCATAATTGAAAATTTTTCCAAAATTGAGATTATGACAAAGTTTTCCGCAAAACAATTTTATGAATATGTCGAACACTAACCGGCTCTGATACCACTGTTGGGACCGGGTGCATGTCGACAAGGATACGGGTTCGTAAAATTTTAAATTTTTACGTGCAGCGGAAGAATTAGCATAAAATAATTTTCTAAATTATTTTAACCACGTATCTAGCATGCAACCTTATGATGTGTTAACATAATCATAAATTAAAACTTTGCGGAAAAGTAAACTAATTTACTAAGTACCTCTCGTAACTCGAAGTAAGGGACGAGATCCAACCGTAGCGTCCCTTGGAAGCTCCGCCTCTATTCGCGTCCACGCCGAGTTCTCTTCGGGATGACTTCACAAAGTCACGAGTTTTGTGCCGACGAGAACTACTAGATTCTTGGAAGGCACAACTAGAAGAACAAGAGAAAAAATAGGAAACTAACCACCCGAGAAATGGAATCGAATTCCGAGAAGGAAGGAGATGTGATCCGCTTCTTCTTCTTCTTGGTTGGCTTCTCCTTGGTGTAGATTGCTCACGCCAACTCCTTGGAGAACAATGGAGGTGCGCTGGCCCTAGAAGATCTAGGTTGGGCGCCGGCCCTAGATGGGAGGGAGAAGGAGAAGAGAATAGAAGAGAGAGAGGGAGAGGTTAGCTCTATATCAATTCTATTGATTGGAATTAAAGGCTTCCCTTTGGTTCCTTATATAGTTGCTTCTCCCTTGTCAAGTCTCCTCTTAACGGAATTAACGGAATTAGTTATAAGAATTTTTATCTTATAAAATTTCTTATGACTTATTCCGTTATGCCTAATCTTATTATAACTACTTTATAATAAAACAAATTCTTCTCTCTCCTTTAAATTATGGAATAAATTTTATAAGAAATTTATAATTTTTCTTTTAATGAAAAAATCAATTCATAATTGATTTTATAAAATTAAAATAAACCATTCCACGGATTATTTTAATTTCCAAAAAAGAAATAAATTTCTATAAATTTATTTATATAAATTTCTTTATACAAATTTATTTATCCATAATTTATAAAACAAATCGCGCTAGATTTATTTTATTAATTAAACCAAATTAATTGGTTTTCTCCCTTTTAAGTGGCCGGCCAAACCAAGGGGGTTTGGCACCCTCCTTGGCCGGCCAATCAAGCCGCATCCATCGCGAATTAAACTCATTTAATTCGCCCAATAAGCCTTCAAAAGACTTAGCCAATTTCAGCTTCCATTGCGCCTCTGATTAACTCAGATTCGACTTATTTCTCTTGATCGGAAAATCTAATTTTCAACTCGTTTTAAATCCCTTGGATTACTCGTAGTGCGTGTGACTAAATAGGTTTTCGATTTATGTTGGCCGTCTATAATTAACCCATTAATTATAGAACGATCATGAGTGGCACCTAGTAGTACATCATGATCCCCAATTAATCGAAAGATCAACGGTTTGACCTCAGAAGTAATTCCGAAACCCTTCAACAGCTCTAATGAATCGTGCCCCATTCCCTTCACTATCTTATACCCACTTGGTTCAGGACATGGTCTGTGTGTGTCAGTCCCCACTAGGCTGACTATGTCACACCTAGCCCAAGTAGTGTCTTTCTCGTCCTTTGGATTTCTAATTACTCTCATGTATTTAAGAGTCTCGCACTCTAAACATGATATACTCTGGCCAGAGGTTTTTGAGTAACAATCCGACGATAGGCCTGGGTATATATCTCCTCGCAAGGAGTGCTGAATCCTTTGTAGGCTGTTCAAACATCTTCGGGCACTTCGGCTCATACCCAATCATCCTGGGTCCACACCTCCTTGGAGATGCTTGCTTAAGATGTTAAAGTATAAGTCTTCATGACCAAGATGACTTAAACACCGCAAGTCAAAGGAACATCGCACTTAAGCTGCAGTAACAACTTTATTGACATATCTATATAGATAACCATATGAAGTTTTACAGCTAGTCACTCCAATGAACTAGTTCCCTTAACTAGCATCCATGTTTATCTCCGGACATCCCAATGTCACCAGCCAGTGAGAATCAGCTGATTAGAGAATAACCCATGCTAGTCTCAACAGAATTGATAGTGTCCATTTTTATCAATTCATCGACTAGGGATATTTTCAATACTTCACATTTGCACATATAGAGATAATCACAAGTTGTGATCCCATCACAAATTCTCTTATGCTGTGAGTTGTATTGCGGACATTCAGTAGATGAGTTTAAGATCCCAATCAAATACACAAACATGTATACTCAAATAGTGAATTATCATTTATTAAAATAAATGTTTACAATCATAAGGCGATTGCCTTAGGACACTTCTCTCATATCACTAACAGATAAAACCCATATAAACAATCATGGCATCAACAATAGATATACTAAAATAAGTATGGCAGGTAAACGCAGACAAGTCAAAGCATAATACATCCAGACACGTAGCAAAACACATGTGACACAAGGTCACAACAATCAAGTCACAGGGCATACAGCCCTAAAGTATCATAGTCAAATACGCAGATCATGATAAAACAACAGACATCCGAGCTCAAATGTCAGTGGGAGGGTCGTCATCGCGCATAATGTCATCCATCGTCGCATCAGTCGATCCCGGTGCAGCGCTGCCCGAAGGAGGGTCCCCTAAAAATGTATGGCGGCGCCACTCATCATACCACGTCTGCTGTAATGCCTGGACCCCAGAAATAGTAGACTCGACGCCGGTCAATCTGCGATGGAATGCCCTGAACTCCGAGCGGATCTCCTCTCGATGAAGCTCTCGTAAATGAAGATCCTGCTGGATGGTCCACTCGAGCTCTGAGATCTGCCAGCGCAGATCGGGCTCGGGCTCATCGTAGTGATCGTCAGCATCATGGGGATCATGAGGGGCAGCAACATCGGGTGGCGCCTGGAAATGTGGTGCTCCGCCAGGTAACTCACCGAGACCTCGCCCATCCTTCCACACCAACACCCGATCTCGCTCACGAATGATCATACCAGATTTTGCAAACGCCCATCGACCCAAACGACAATCTTGCCTAACCATGGGCACGGTCCTGCCCTTGGTGACATCAACACCAACTGACATAAGCCAATCAGTGATGAGGTGACCAAAATGCATATAAACCATGCGACGGCTAGGCTCATGGTAGGATAGGATAGACTGGAAGATGCTCTCTATAATATCGAAGTCCATCCGGCAATGCATGCCGTAGAGCATAAGGCAGTGATAGGGTCGGATCTCGGCCAACGACTTTGAGGTGATTGGTAAGATGCAATTTGTGATAATCATGAAAAGAACATAGTCAGCTGGAGCAAGACGGAGAGCTGCAAAGGTAGGAAACACTGGACCCAACTCATCAAGCCCGGCAGGGCGAGGGTGACCAAAGAAGTGCTGATAAATAGAATCGGGGGTAGTATCTGTGAACGGGGCCAACAGAGGATCAGGGAGCTCCGGATAAATCGAATAGAGGTTAGGTGATCGTCGACCACCCAAGTACTCAGCTAGAATCTCGTATGAGAAATCGAGGTTCATCTTCCCGACACGAGTAGTGAACTCGAATCCCCCTTGAGGACCTTGTTGGAGGTTGTTGTAGAATTCAGATACAAGGTCATAGTTTATGGTCCGTTCCAGGGAGAGAAGAAAACCCAGATTGTAGTAAGTGACAATTTCCATGACAGAGGGACAGAACTCCGTCAGGAAGGGAACATCAATGGATCTGCAAGGTAATAATTTGAAGGTCCTTGCTTGAAAGGCCTGTTCACAGGCCGCATTGGGGAATCGAGAGCTAGAAGAAGGCTGGGGCCTTCTGGAAGGTACAGACGACGAGGGAGTTTTCCCCCTTGAACTACCCTCCGCTACCTCCTTTCCCTTAGCAGATTTTCTAAAAAGCCGAATGGATCATGATATAAGATTTAATGTGGTGAATCACACATATAAGAGTTGATCATCATAGATAATACCCAATCAAAAGATAAACATGAAATAAGGAGAAATTTGATGAAAGGTGGGGTTACGGCAAATATAGGGGTCACGGCACAACAGCAAGATCAAAGGCAAAGACATGGTTAGCTCCAAAACAAAGTTTCATGAACTGATTTACAAGAAAATCAAAACTAACAACTTACTTAGGTGCCATTAAGAAGATTCTTGGATCGGAAAAACTCGCAAGGAGGAGCTCGGCGCAATAGAAAATCGCAGACTGTTTCTGCGAGAGAGGAAACTTCACACTCACGCTCACGCGAGGAAGAAAGGCACGCAGAAGGGTCTTCTCGCACAAGCAAGTCGCGCAGATGAGGGTGTTTCGGCGCTAGGGTTTGGGAAAACGAGGTTTTGGAGAGAGTTAATCGGTTGGTGGATCGGTCCACCAACCAAAATTTAATGTGTTTGAACGGATCACCGTTCGATCTGGTCGCGTCCAGACCGATCAGGCTACTTCCTGATCGGACTGGCATGGGCCTGATCGGTCGGATGACCGATCAGATGCGCTCCTGATCGGTCTGGTGACCGATCAGGATTCGATCAGTAGGGTCCGGAAAGAAACCTCTGAGCTCCCTGATCGGTCTGTGGACCGATCCCCACAGGGTGCCAGATCGGTCCGAGGACCGATCCAGGCTAGCTCAGTACACTTAGTCAGATTCTGGGAGATCACGGCTTGCCTCCCGGATCGGTCTGTGGACCGAACACCACAGGAAGGGGTCAGACCGGTCGAGGGACCGATCAGCCCTCTGCCTGATCGGTCCGGTGACCGATCAGAGTTCCTGATACGAACTGAAATGTTTAGTTTCAGAACTCCTGAATTTTCCAAACGAGATTTGATGGACTTTGTCGAACTTGTACATGATTTTATGACTAAAATTGATCCCTGAACAAGAATCAAAAGTCCTTATAGGTTCAACAAACACTTTGACCCATCCAAATGGAGTCAAACTCATTCAACAATCAATTAAGCAAATTCAACCAAATTTTGTTTCCAAATCCAAGTTTCCAATCAAGTTGCGTTGATTGGAATGTCCAAGTATGATCATGGAGCCATATACACATATGTTATGCAATGGTTTTCCCCGTACTTGGTCACCACCGTGATTATTATCTCGTTAACTTAATTTCTCAAGGGATGCAATGACATTTTGAGAAATTGAGTTAAACCTAACATCTCACCCCATATCTAGCAAACAAAAACGTTTTGTTAAACCTTATAGTTTGTGTGAGATGTTCCCAAAGTTACCCAATTGTTCCCAAAAATTTCGAAATCATCATGAAGGGTTTTGACCGCAATTTGAACATCATGAAGCGCGACACATTCCCAACTCCCGTTTTAGGAAACTAAATTCATTCTCGAGAAGTGATTTAGTGAAAATGTCAGCTAGGTTTGACTTTGACTCTACATAAGAGAGTATGATGTTCCCCCTAGCTACATGATCCCTAATGAAGTGGTGTCTTACTTCAATATGTTTGGTCCTAGAATGATGGACCGAATTCTTGGTTAAGTTAATTGTGCTAATGTTATCACATAACACTTGCACACCCTTGTAACTCAATCCATAATCCTCTAAGGTGTGGATCATCCACAACAATTGTGATATACTCTCTCCCATGGCGATATATTCTACCTCGGTAGTGGAAAGAGCAACACAATGTTGCTTCCGACTCGACCAACTTACTAAGGACGACCCTAAGAATTGGCAGCCCCCACTAGTGCTTTTCCGGTCCAACTTACATCCAGCGTAGTCAGAATCTGTATAGCCCATCAAATCAAAAGATTCGGTATTGGGATACCAAAGACCTACACCAATTGTGCCCTTGAGATATCTCAAAATTCGCTTAACAGCGATTAGGTGAGATTCCTTGGCACAGACTTGATACCTAGCGCACATACCTATAGCAAATAGTATATCTGGTCGGCTGGCTGTGAGGTATAGCAAACTACCTATCATGCTTCGATATTGAGTTAGATCAACGGGTTTACCACTCTCATCATTGTCTAATCTTGTGTTTGTGGCCATGGGAGTGGTTACCTCTTTCGAATCACTCATATTGAATTTTCGAAGCATTTCATGTGTATACTTTGTTTGATGCACATGGATACCATCGCGAGTTTGCTTGATTTCAAGTCCAAGGAAGAAAGTCAACTCTCCCACTAGACTCATTTCGAACTCACTCTCCATGTGTCGAATGAACTCATTTAAATAGCCCTTGTTGTTTGAGCCACAGATTATGTCATCGACATATACTTGGGCTACAAATATATTTTCACTATCTCTTCGTAGAAACAGTGTAGGGTCTATTTGACCTCTTACGAAACCCTTTTCAATTAAGAATGTCGACAACCGCTCATACCAAGCCCGGGGTGCTTGTTTAAGGCCATAGAGTGCCTTTTTGAGCTTGTACACGTGGTTTGGAAATTCGGTACTCTCAAACCCTGGAGGTTGTTCGACATAGACCTCTTCTCTAATCAAACCATTTAGGAAGGCCGATTTGACATCCATTTGAAATAATTTGAAGCCACGGTGTGCTGCAAATGCAAGCATCAATCGGATGGACTCTAATCGTGCCACGGGAGCATAAGTCTCATCATAATCAAGGCCTTCAACTTGACTGTAGCCCTTGGCTACCAAGCGTGCCTTGTTTCTAATGATTTCTCCCTTGTGGTTCAATTTGTTTTTGAAGACCCATTTAGTTCCAATAATGGTGGTCTTCTTAGGTCTAGGGACTAAGTCCCAAACCTGACTCCTCTCAAATTGACCTAGTTCATCTTGCATTGCGATAATCCAATCGGGATCATTTAACGCTTCATTAATTTTTCTAGGTTCAATTTCGGAAATTAGAGCAACTTCATTAGCCTCATTCCGGAAGAATGATCTAGTCCTAACCCCTTGATGGATGTCTCCAACAATTTGGTTTTGGGGATGACTAGAGGCTAATCTCGTTTGTCTTGGTATTGGTGGTGCTTCTTGAATGGGTTCACTAGACACAAGTTCAGCCTCAGGATCCGGCTGATCAATGGTTTGTCTAGGCTCACCGTCATCGGACTCATCACCATCAACAATACTTGGAGTTTCATTCAAACTAAGTCCCCTTAAGTTGAACTCCTCCTACATTTTCTGATTGGTCAATTGATTTCGGAATTTCTTCAAAAACCACATCAGAAGACTCTTCAACTAATCTAGTTTTCTTATTGTAGACTCGGTAGGCTTTACTAACGAGGGAGTACCCGACTAGTATCCCTTCATCAGCCTTTGTCGTGAACTTTCCAAGGTGATCCTTGGTGTTCAGGATGAACACCTTGCAGCCAAACACCCTAAGATGTTTAACCGTAGGTGGTTTCTCAAACCAAAGTTCGTGGGGAGTCTTTCCTAAAAACATATGGATGAGAACTCGATTTTGCACATAGCAAGCTGTATTTACAGCTTCAGCCCATAAGTAACTCGGGAGTGAGTACTCATTAAGCATGCTTCGTGCAGCCTCTTGAAGAGCACGGTTCTTCCTCTCTACAACACCATTTTGTTGTGGTGTTCTAGGAGTAGAGAACTCATGTCTATATCCTCTTACTTGACAAAATTCTAAAAACCTTTGATTTTGAAATTCACCTCCATGATCACTTCTAATTGTCTTAATTGTTAATGATTTCTCATTTTCAACTCTTCTACAAAAAGAAATGAAAATATCTAAGGTTTGGTCCTTATATTTCAAAAAGTAGGTCCATGTGTATCTAGTGAAATCATCAATAATCACAAAGCAATATCTACTTCCATTCAATGATATGATGGTACTACAATTAAATAGATCCATGTGAAGTAAATCTAATGCATTGGAAGTACTTACAGCGCTTTTACCTTTATGTGCAGATTTTGTTTGCTTACCCATTTGACACGCATCACATAATTTGTCTTTTTCATACTTGATGCTTGGTAAGCCTCGGACTAGTCCCTTGGTGGCCAACTTCCGGATGTTCTTCATGTTCACATGTGCTAGCCTCCGGTGCCAAAGTGTGGACTCTTCTTCTTTTGACATGAAGCACTTAGCAAAAGCATTAGTAGCACTTTTAAAAGAAACTTGATAAATATTGTCTACTCTTGCTCCTACTAGTACCGTGTCCAAGGTGTCATTTTGTCTAACTAGACATTGACTTGGTTGGAAATCAATTGTGTAACCCGTGTCACACAATTGACTGACACTTAGGAGATTAAACTTCATCCCCTTGACTAGAAGGACATTTGAGATTCTAAGACATTCGGATATTTGAATGTCTCCTATTCCTATGACCATAAGGCTACCATTGTTACCAAATGATACATTACCTCTACTCTTCTTGTGAAATGTGGTAAACAATGATCTATCCCCGGTCATGTGTTTGGAGCATCCACTATCAATAAACCAAGTTGATAGATGCTCCCCCTCAATCATAACCTACACAATTCGAAAAATAGAAGTCTTAGGTACCCAAACCTTGGGACCTAAAGTATCAACTAAACATGACTTAGGCACCCATGCCTTGACAACTTTCTTTTGGATTTTAGGTGTCCTAGATTGTCTCATGTCAGTCCTAGACATGAGAGATACAAATGAGGGTTCCTTAGGGCGGTAACCAATACCGGCCCTATTGTAGACTGCCCTTTGGGCATTTAGGATCATGTCTAGGGTCTTAGAGCTATTTGAGAATTTCCCAAGAATATTCTTGAGCTTCTCAACTTCACTCTTCAATGATTGGTTTTCCTCCACTAATACATTATCATGCAAATCACTGATTTCCTCAACCTTAGAGGATTTCAAGCTTACAATCTCATGTTTCAAAGATTTAATTTCATCTTCTAGTAATTCAACATGCAAGTCATCAATGTTATCATCCCTAGAAGCTTTCAATTGATCAATTTCTAATTGTAATGCTTTAACTTTGTTTTTGGATTTCTTAAGCATACTAGTTAAGCATGCAATTGCTCTATAGCATTTTTCAAGCTCGGGAGAAGTTACCTCTTCATCATCCGAAGATGATGAAGCCGTGTTTGCGGAGCTTGAAGATTCACCACTGCTCTCCTCTCCAAGAGCCATGAGAGCCACTTGCCTTGTGCTCTTCTCCTCCTTTTCATCATCGGATGAACTAGAGGATGACTCATGTAAACGCCCGCCCTTAATCACCTAGGGATTCGGCGGCGCTACTTTACTTTCATACATTACAACTATACGCATGCATTCATATTATTTTTTTTCCAATCTAATCTATGCATGGGCACATGTAACATTAAAGCATGCAAGGTTCATGTAGCGGAAGCATAATTTAGGTATGATAGAGTATAATGAATACAAGGCATAGAACATAGTATATCAACATAGATTTTCTAAGGTGAGATATCATGACTTGGTGAGGAAAAAGAAACATAGCATATTCAACACATGTCTCCTAGTAGAAGTGCAGTTAATAAATAGTTTTAATATATAAGAGTACAATAGCGAGTCATAGGGTATCTAAAACCAAGTATTCATCTTCAAACATAGCATGTATATAAAAAAAAACATAACATGGGTTTAACATGACAAGTTCCAAAACTTGAAGCAACTAAGAGCAAGATCCTTTTTTATCCACCAGCACTATCACACACACACTTGCCCTTCTCCCGCAGCCTCCATAGTTTAGCGTCCTTTATCTGTAGCATAAGGAGAAACACTAAATGATAAGCAATAGCTTAGTAAGACCCTGTCCTACTCACAAAACCGGATATCATGAAAAGGTAAAAGAATATATCATATTCAAGCATGGTAAGCATTTAAGCATGTTAAACATCTAAGCATGTTAACTTCATAGGAAAGTTCTTTTGAAAACATATAAACATAATACTTGAACATAACATAATTATTAGGGCCCGGCTTGTACTTCATGTTTTGCGCGTGCCCCTGAATAGGAACGAGGTAGCTAATCCCGAACCACTAGGGTTTACTAGGCCTTCTCAAAAGTCCTTCAGCCTAGTATCATAATCATTTGACTCGCTTTAAGAGTCTATAGTACAAGCCATTACAAAATAAAATAGTTATCATGTTCTTCATTTTCATAAAGTATGCTCTTAGTCCCAACCTTCTAGGGAAGCATTCTTTAGGCCCTAAGCCTTCTTCGTTCATGCCCTATAGGGCTCATTCTTATACATATGTATGCATTCATAATCATGATAACTAGCATAGTATAAAGCATGCATTTCATGGGAGCAACCAAGACTAGGGTCCAAGAGTTCTCTCTTGGCCGAAAGTTGTAATTTGACTAGCATGCATTCCAATCAACATATCAAGAATCACACAAGCATGTCATATTCTACACAAGATCATTATCATGCATGGTATTTATTAATCCAATCCCAAGTATAGGGCCCTTTGGCCGAACATGTAGGGTTGAGTACTTTGGGGTTTTTAGCCACATAGCATCATGAACATTCATACATCACATGTGATATCATAGAGATTCATTAGGGTGCATATCATGAAGTTAAGCTCAAGAACCTAACCCTAGGGTAGGGTTGGCCGAATGGTTTAGAAGGGGATTCCCTTCCCTCCTAGCCTTCTTTACTCACACACAATATAATACATTCATGCAAACATCATTATTAAGCATAGGAAAGCATGTGGCCTACCCTAACCCTTGGTTAGGGTGATGGCCGAAACATGTAGAGACATGTAGAGGGCATCATGTGAGTCATGTAATTGATTCAAGAGCAATTATGCTACAGGTGAGGGGTACTTACTTCTTTCGCTAAATATCCTTAAGGTATACCCTTAGTTCGGAGGGGATGTGCTTGTCCTTGCTCTTGAGATCCTTGACTTCTTCTTGCCTTGCAAGAGATTCAAACCTTCAATGGGGTCTTGGGAGTGTCCCTTGGGATGAGACCCATCCCTTGGATTTTTGGAAATCTCAAGGAGGGAGAGGAGTTTGGATTTCGAAAATTGAAGAAGGAGAGGGGAGTTAGGATTTCGAAAATTGAAGAGGGAGAAGGGAGTTAGGATTTCGAAAATTGAAGAGGGAGAGGGGAGTTAGGATTTCGGCAACTTGAAGAGGGAGAGTGAGTGAGGGTTTGCAACAATGATGGTTAGCCCCTTAGCACTCCCTCTTATTTATACTAAGGGAAGGGACAAAGTGCCTCTTCTCCAAGTGTCCCTTCACCAAGGGGTTTCTCATCAAGAGCCTCTTCCTCTACCCTTTCACATTCCCTAACCCTTAACAAGAATTTCCCTTTCCTTCCTCTCAGCAATCCCCTGCTGGGTGAATTGGTTACTTTGTTGCTTTTCAAGGCTTTGCTTACCAAGAGTTCCAAGGTTCGATCCTCGGCAAGAGCATATTTTTGCTCCTCTTTGGTTTTCACTTTTGCAAAGCCCATTAGCCCAATTCACTCTCATATTCTCAAATCACATTTATGCAATCACATATTCCAATTCATGCAATCACATATTCTAATTTATAAAATTACATATTCTAATTCTTTCTAATGAAATCACATAACATTAAATCATGAAATCACAAAAATGTAATTTTATTCATTTATGAAATAAATGTCATACAATCTGATAATATATATCGACATTTTTGTGCCCTTTTTACAATCGAAAGCAAGCCCAAAATTTGGGGCGTTACAACTCATCCCAAGAAGCCTTCAAAGCTTTCTTCTTCCTCTTGGATTTCTCTTCTTTTCTTTTGAGTTTCTCCTCCTTCTTAAGCTTCGGACATTCATTCTTGAAATGTCCTTTCCTACCACACTCAAAGCAAGATGCATTATTCTTATCAAGCTTGAATTCACTAGTGTTACCTCTCCTTTTGAAACATCGGTCTCTTCGCATCCTCCTCCTCACAAAGTTGGTCATTTCGGATGAAGAAGAGCCGCTGCCATCCTCCTCGGAATTGGATTCGGATCCGGAAGAAGATGAAGATGATGAGACCTCCTTCTCCTTCTTCTTAGTGACTCGATCCCCTGCAACTAAGGCAATCCCCTTCTCCTTGGGGCCTTTGTTAGCCATTTCATGCAATTCCATCTCACAAAATAAGTCATCTAACTTAACAATAGATAGGTCCTTGGATACTTTGTAGGCATCCACCATGGATGACCACAAAGCATTCCTTGGAAATGCTTTCAAGACATACCTCACAAGGTCGCGATTCTCGACCTTTTCATCAATTGAATGAAGCCCATTGAGGACTTCCTTGAACCGGCTATGGAGCTCACTTACCGACTCATTCTCCTTCATGGAGAGATTTTGGAGTTGATTGAGGAACAAGTCCCTCTTTGCAATCCTCGAGTCTCGGGTGCCTTCATAGAGCTCTATGAGTTTGTTCCACAAGTCTTTTGCACTTGTGAAGGGACCAACCTTGATGAGTTGGTTTTTGTTCATGCCACATTGTAGAGTAACAACCGCCTTCGCGTCGACTTCACTCTTCCTCGTTTGTTCGGCAGTCCACCTCCATGACTCAAGTTCTTTGCCTTAATCATCCTTAGGAGGGGTAAATCCCTCCTTCACCGCGAACCACGTATGGATATCCATCTTCAAATAGTATTCCATCTTTGATCTCCAATATTGGAAGTCGGCACCATCAAAGAAGGGAGGTCGGGTGGTGGAGAAGCCTTCTCTCAATGCCATCTTGTTAAGAACTCTCGGTTGTTAAGCCGAAAACAGAGCACCAAGCTCTGATACCACTTGTTGGGAATGAGATGGCTAGAGAGGGGGGGGGGTGAATATATCCAATCACTTCTTCTTTGAAGAGTTATCAAATTTCTGCACTTGAAGTTATTAATAGCACAGCGGAAGTATGGGAAAACAAAACTTGCAGAAACTTAAACCAAAACCTAACTAGCAAGATTAGCAAGATCGCTAACAAAGAGATTTTACAAGGTTCGGGGATAACTTGCCCCTACTCCTTGGCGTGCCCTTAAGGTGGGCGATCCCTTGATCGTCGGCAGATCAAGCCCCGGTGATCACCGGATATGAAGCAACCTCCTTCTCGGTGGAGAAACCTCCCCACAGTGTATTTCAAACAATGATATAGAATGAGCACAAAGAAACAACAAGAAGGATCTTACTCAACCACTTAGCAAGGACAAAAACACAGTAAGCTTCCCTGAGCTCCACCCAGTGGCGATCTCACGCAGAACCCTTCTCCGTGTCTTCCCACTGTCGGACTCCAAGCCTCTTGTTTTCTCCTTCAAGCGCTCAAGTATGATGATTGCTTTTCAATAGCTTGCTCAGAATGATTGAAGAACTCAAGAACAGCAAGCTTAACGTGGAGCAAAAACAGAACGCAGGAACTCAAGAGCACAAGAATGAAGCGATTGATACTGAACACTACAACTCTCGTTCCTTTTGTTTCTCCGCTAAGCAACAGATGATCTCATCTCCAGCAGCCTACAGCTGCCTCACTGCCAATGCGCCAGCTACACTGAACTCTAACTGAACTTCCTAAGCTCCCTCAGCTAAGCTTCAGTCAGTAGCTTCAGTCCTGCATCCAGCCGTTGCAACCTGTGTGGAGAAAGGGACAAACCTGCTCCAAGGAAAGCTCTCTTTGACTTCTCCTTGAGTGTTTGAATCCTCCCCTGTCACCAGAAACTTACTCAGAGTATTAGAGTAGCAAATCAAACAGCATATCAAATATCAGAGGAAAGTGACAACGAATCGGTTGTGTTCAGACGCGATCAGAGCGTCTGACAATGCAATTTGAATTAAAGTGATCGGTCACCGGACCGATCAGAGAGCCTCCTGATCGGTCACCAGACCGATCAGGCTGGTTCCAGACCGATCAGTCTCCGTCCTGATCGATCCCTAACGCTCAATCAGAAATCGCGATTTCTTTGAGATTCTCCTAGACCGACCACTAGACCGATCCCAGGTCGTGGATCGTTCACCGGACCGATCCACCTTTATATTGGGCGATTTCTGAGTTTTGCAGGCTAAGCCCTCTGATCAGTCACCGGACCGATCAGGCAGACTTCTGATCGGTCACCAGACCGATCAGAACCTTACCAGACCGATCAGGCTCCGTCCTGATCGATCATAGAGAGGAACCTGCGACACTTGATCGTTCTCCGGAACGATCTGCACAGTGATCCTGATCGGTCACCAGACTGATCAGGATCAGTTCAGCAAGGGAACTCAACCACACTGCTCGCTCCCTGATCGGTCACCAGACCGATCAGGAGCCAGTCAATGGGTGAAACGCATACTCCCTGATCGGTCACCAGATCGATCAGGAGCAACACAGTAGGTTCCCAACCTCACTGTGTGCTCCCTGATCGGTCGCCCGACCGATTAGTCATCGCTGGATCGGTCACCCGACCGATCCACGAAGGAGCAGCGTGCCAAAATCCTTGATCGATTACCAGACCGATCCAGGGACTCAAACTCAACCCTCCAAGCTAAGTTTCCATCCACCTTAGCCCTCCAAGCTAAGGATTTTCCATCTAACCCTCCAAGTTGGGAATTTGCACCCAACCCTCCAAGTTAGGACTTTTCACCTAGCCCTCCAAGCTAGGACTTTTCACCCAACCCTTCCGAGTTAGAACTTCATCCAACCTAGCCCTCCAAGCTAGGCACCTGACCCTCCAAGCCAGGACCTTTTCACCTAATTCTCCAGGATGGGAATTTGCACCTAACCCTCCAAGTTAGGACTTTTCACCTAGCCCTCCAAGCTAGGACTTTTCACCCAACCCTTCCGAATTAGGACTTTTCCAACACCTAGCCCTCCAAGCCAGGATTTCTCACACCTAACCCTCCAGGTTAGGATTTTCCAACACCTAGCCCTCCAGGCTAGAATCCTCCATATCATGCCTAATCCTCGATCAGGACTTAATCATAATCATCATCATCATCAACCTAAACTAAAATCATTGTCAACACCAAAACAACAATCAGGGCCAGACTGCATCAACAGTAGGAACCTAGAGCTAGAGGCAAGATAGAAGAGCAAACGTAAACGAACAAGGCCTGGGTCAAGAGCTCCCAGGCGCCCCCATGACCCGAGTGCCCTCAAGGAATGGGGGCCCCCTCAAGCACTTTTTATCCCTGCGGCTATTTCGTTGGTGCGGATCAGATTGCTTCATCTTAGAGGTGCCCCTATAGGCTCTCAGGTGCATGGATGACTTATATATAACAGGATTCGAGCTGAAGATTCAAAACATCACTTCCATCATTCTATAACTCATTCTATGTGAAGCAAAAGTGCTAAGATGACGCTCTGCGACCAAGGAGTGTCTAAGAAGAAGTGTGCGACGCTTCGGACTTCTAGAGTTGGGCGAGACATTCACTTTTGGTTTGATTTATTATAAGTTGTACTGTTCTTATTTTATATTTGTGCTTGTACTCAAAATTATAGGATGGGTTTCTCCGCCTCCGGAAAGCTTTCGAAAAGGAGACCACTAGTGGATGGGCACTTCCCGTGATTAGGCCTTGGACGTACAGACCCTCGGGGATTGGGAACCAAGTAAAATCTTGCGTGTTCTTATTGTGTGTTTTGTTCTTATTTATTATTCTGCTGTGTACTAACACTCTTGATAGAAAGAACGAATGAACAAACAAGTTTTCGAGAAAGCGAAAAGTCGATATTCAACTCCCCCTCTATCGAAGCCACCGATCCCATAGAAGTCTGTTCGAGAAGAAGGCCAGAGATGAGTTCGGGTGAGCCCAACTCTGGATGGCCAAAAATAACCTAGAAGTGCCAGAAAACTATTCAACTAAAGGTTGACCAAAACTAGCCCAACTCAGGAGCCTGACAATACAGGTGCCTGAGTCAACTTAAGCTCTCGTATATTCGGGGGCCCATATTGGCTCGGACACCCAACCTTGAGTCTATGCCAACTAGCCATTTTTCAACCGTTGTCACGTGGATAAACATTACCCTGATTAAGCGGCCATGTTGCACTCAGGCCACATCATAACGTCGATAAGATTGTCTATGGGTTATAAATAGACCCTTTAACTCGGAGTCTTTCATCATTCAAGCTATAACAACTTCTACATTCATTTCTCTAGCCTTCTCTGAGTTTAGAATCTGTAAGATACTTCTCCGCCCATAAGGAGATATTTTAGAGTTGAGCTTTTTATTTGCTTTGGATTAACAACCACCATATTACAAACCAAGCACATTCTGATGCCTCTTTCCATAGTTAATTATTTATGTTATGTTAGTTTAGTTATGTATATAACTAATCTCTATCTTTGTTAAAAATGATAAAAGATCAGTTTTTTTTATTGTAGTGCTATTCACCCCCCTCTAGCCAGCTTGCACGGGTCCTATAAGTGGTATCAAAGCAAGGACACTTTAGATGGACTACCCACCAACTAAAGTAACACATATAGCCGGATCCTGCATCTACCCACCTAAGTTTGAAGGAGAGTTCATGCTTTGGAAGTACAAAATGAAGGTATTCTTTAAAATCGACTTTGACATTTTATTAATTATTAAATTTGATTTTGTAGTACCAAAAGATAACAACAGAAAAGAAAAGGAAGAACTCATGTGGACTAAAAAGGAGCAAGCAAACTTCGTGTCCAACGACAAAGCAGAATTCCATCTGCTAAATATCTTGTCGCCACAAGAAGTCAATCAGATCAATGCCTATAAAGTAGCAAAAATACTTTTGGAGAAGTTCCTAGAACTGCATGAAGGGACGTTAGAAGCAAAACTAGCATGACGAGATCTTCTCCGGAATCAACTGACAAATCTCTGGATGGACACTGGAGAAACGGTAGCACAACTGCATGCACGAACCAAGGAATTGATAACTAGACTCATCAACCTTGGAGAATTAGTCTTAAACTGTGACGCAATCAAATATAACTTATTCCCAAGGATATAGGATTGGTCTTCAACTGTAGACTCATACTACATTTCGAAAGATCTCAAGGTAGTACGTTGAAGAGCTTTTTTCATCTTTTTCAACTACACGAGTCTAGATTTGCAAGAAAAATTAAGAAAAGAAAGCCTAAGAAAGAACCTAGCACTGAAGGCCAAAAAGACGTGAAAGCTCAAAAGGACAGATCAGATTCAGACACATTGCTAGATAAGGATGGAAAAGCATACATGGTAAGGAAATTTTCAAAGTTGTTTAAAACTAATAAGTTTAATAAGTCACAGGTAACAAAACTACTGAGAAGAAAATGGAAGGTTCACTGCTATAATTGTCAGGAGGAAGGATACACCAAGGACAATTATTCGAAACTGGTGGAGAAAGACAAAGAAAAGAAGCTTGGTCGAAGTATGCAAAAGAACCTAAAGGCAACATAGAGAAAATCTTCATCCTCAGAATCTGACATAGAAGAGTATGTCGGTTATGCGTTAATGACAAGTTACCAAGGAGAGGATAACGAAAGCTCATCCAAAATGAGAATTGAGAGCATCGAGGAAGGGGGAGCGTCAGATTGCGAATCTGACACGGTAAGTGAGGTACGTAACCTCCCTCCTAATCAACTATATGATGTTAACCAAATGCTAAGTAGGGCTTTATGTAAGTTACGAACCAAGTACATTAATTTTAAAAAGAAAAATATAGAATTAAAATTGAATTTATCCAATGCATGTCCACTAGAATTATTTGACAAAATTAATGCTAAAAATTCAAAATTAATAGAACTGATAGAGACGATAGAAAAGAAATTTGCATATTCAAATAATATTCAAAATTCAAATTATAGAAATTTTCATGGAAATCTAAATTGGTATATAAGAAATCATATGTCACGCCCCGAGACCCAGGAGTCGCTGAACAAATAGAAAATCGGATAGCACCTCCCCTGTCCGATGGACAATTTACACATACATACATCACATATAACACAACCAAGCAGTTTAAATGGGCCTCAGGCCTCAAATCCGATCAGAACAACGAATATATGACACTAAAATCATAAATCCAAAGCACGAACTTACCTGAGCTACCAGGGGTAGGAACGCATCAGAACCACACACACAGTCCAACATAGGACTCAAAAGTACAAACCCATAAAGCAAATCACATACTACAAGTCCACGATAATCCAATGCAACGGAATAAAACATAACAGAATCCAAAAATAGAAAATAACATATAAAACCAGATCGAGTGTCATCACAAGCATGGGACTAACAACTCGGGCCCTCCTGGCAGATATCAACCTGAATGTACAAAATATGGCAACGGTGTGAGTCCAAATGAACTTAGTGGATACCCAAACAGATATGTATAGTAAGTTATACTAACAATAAGAGTCACGCTGATACAGTCTCATATGAACAATAGAAAAGTGTTTACACTGAAGGTACATACCAGAATCCATCTATCCTTCAAAGGGGTGAAATAAATCCCTATGGAACAAGTATAACACATAATCCAAGGTAAACAGGTCTTCAGTATATGCATGTTAATCAAGTGCAGAAATAAAATGTAGCAAACAACGCACGATGCAAAATATGCACATGGTGCAATGACATATGTCACCCCCTAATCCCAGTCAGGACACCGTCCACCTATCATAAATGAACGCCCACGTGGGTATAGTTGTGATAACCTGTATGCACCCTGCCATCACTGCTCTTGAGTGACCGAGTGGACAGGATGCTGGCGGAGGTCACTTTCCTACTCCAAGCAATTGGGGAGCCTCTCTCTCATCTTCTTGTGTCTCAGGATCAGAAGGGATCCCTGGCTGCTACCACGCATCGGAACCACCCTCCAAATAGTGACCGTGCGAAGCAATATAGGGCAAATGTACACACTCTATGGCAGCCACTACCCCTGAGTGGATGTGTGTGCATATCCTTATGTAACTGACGATGGGCTCAGACTACATAGGAGTCGATGATCGTCAGCATGCAACAATGCAAGGATGGTGCATGACCCGAACACATACAACACCCACCAAGTCCTCATCTATCACCTCAGTGTGCTATGTATAGGTCTGGATCCTATATCATGGGATACAAGTAACCTACTAGGTATACTGGCAAGGTACAAGTGATCCATCAATGTCAAATGCAAAAGGACATATCACTACATCTATGCACATATATACACATGTCAACCATCGAGACTGTATGGAACTAGAGGCAGATCAACTCAAGAATAAGCAACAGAGGTCAAATAAAGGCATACTAAGGCAGATATAGCATATAAACTTATTGCTATCTATAACAAATCATGCATAGCAATATGACAATATCTAAAAAGATAAGTCAAAGGTACTCACCTCAATCGTAAGATGCTCGTATCAGAAAGAACCTCCCGTCTAATAATCAGCAGAGCTAAATCCAATCAATGCCCTGTATCAAAGGCATAATGTTTAGCTACAACAATATGTAATTTATAGCTATATGAACTGTCTCAAGTAATTAGGATCGTTCTAATTATCATTGTTTCATCTAATTAATCATAATTAGATGATTAACCCTTAATTATCCCAAATTATCCCGATTAGATTTCAATTAGGTTTTGGAACCCAAATTTATCAAGTTAACTTATTAGGTTTAAATTCCAAATTAAACCTAACCCGTAAGTTAATCAATAGCTCCTCCAAAACTCACGGCAAGCCTCTCAATAGAATGATCTAATGCATATCAAACAACAACAAAACGAAAGTATGGCAGTATTCCACACTTAAATCAGGGAATTCTCACCTGACAAGTAGCCGGCAGCAACTTCCCTGCTCGAATCTAGCGACACCACATGAGAGCAAAAGAGATCAGCTAATATCAACTCCCTTGTCTTTGATCAAACTCCGATTAACTTGGTTGCAAGCTAATCACTGCTAGAGAAGTTGCGGTAACCCAACATTCAATCTTTAATCTCAATACCAAATACATAGTTCTATTTTCCAAACATTGATGCCAGAACACAAACCCACGAAACCAATTCTGAAACCTAATCCATACACACGGATTGAAACAATTCCATCCGAACAGCAATTGAAAGCCATCAATGCTTACCTGAGTTTATTGCCGACCGTGTGTCCCCAACTCCAATCCAACAAAATCAACTCCTTTAATTCATCGGCAATGACTCCAAAACCATACTTGGTACGGCGACACAATCATCATTTCAATCCAAATCTATCACTTAAAGGTCGTAAACGAAGCTCACCTCCCGTATCTGCCCATGGAAGCATGGTAGCCGCCTATCCACCCTACCCTCGTTCACCGATGGATGCTCAATTGTTTCGGAGTGGAGAAACTCGTGAGCCCTACCGATGGAGATAGATCAAAGGGCGCCCTCGCCGTGAGTCGAGAGAAGGAGGAGATGAGAGTTTGGCTTCGGTGGTGTTGGTTGGGAGCGACGGTTGTGACTAGGGCACGCGATGTGGAGAAGAAGGGATCGGGTTGGTTGCAGCTTTGGCTGCGACTAGGGTACGAGGGGAGGAACCTTTAATAAAGGGGGGTCTTTTGTAGAAAAGACCCTCACTTTTCTCAAATTCATACTAAACTCTTAGGGTAAAGGTTTTAACCATTTAACCCTCCCATTTCTTATAATCCATCACAAATAATTTTTTAGGGTTAAATTATTTACACTCTTGATAACTCTAAATCTTACAATATATTTTCTGAAAATTTATTTTACTGGTTTTTTTTTAATTGGCTATATTTAACATCATAAGAGCCAAATTGCAAATATTTTAAGAAATTACATTTCTCTAAAATACTTGATAAATCTTGTTGGGAGAAACTTATTTTGGATCTCTAAATCTATATTGAACTGTTAGGTTTTGTTTGCTAATAATGTTTGTGTGTGAAAATTTAAATCATGTTTTTGATTGTCATTTTGAATTTTTTTTTCTTTGTCAAATATTTCATTTTTACAAAAAATTCATATTTTTTAATTTATTGTTTATGGTGAATTTATTTTAGATTGTTATGAGATAAACATTATTCATATCTATCCATCGAGAATTTGTTAGATTTTGTTCTCGATTCTTGAATTATTTTTCTCAAATTTTTATAAGAAAGTCATATCTTTATTTTTTTAATATAAATATATATATATTATTTTTTAAAAACTAATTTCTCCTCATCTATATTTTAGTTGAACGTTAAAAAAATTCTCAAATTTTTTCAAAAGTTAATATCTAATTTTGAGAAGTATCTTTTTAAGAATTATCAATTCTGATATAAAATTATTTTCTTATAATTAGAAAATTTACTTTATTTCGAAAACTTTTTCAAAGATGAATATGCCAAATGTTCTACTTTGACAAGCATTTGAGGATTTTCTAATGGTAGATAAATTTTTGTAAATTTTTTTATCAAAAATTATTAAAATTAAATTTTGAAAAATTGAAATTTTTGAAGACTAATCGTTGGATTTTGACTATTACCAAAAATTATCATGACTTTTCAAGTCAAATAAATTTTTAAACATTTATTTTTCCAAATTCAAGCACTATTAAAAAATTATTTTTCCACACTTAACGAAAACATATTCTGACTTGAAATCTTTATGCGACTAGATCTCGTATTTTGACATATCCTCAAAATTTTTTATGATTTTTTTTTAAAAATTGAGTTTTTAACCTTGAAATTCTTTGAAAATAGTTTTTTTTTAAAATGGATCTTTTAATTTAAAAGTTTTTTTCCCTTAACCATTTTTTTAATATGATCAAAATGGGAGAAAGGGAATTAAGTTAAGGAGAGATTTTAATTACAAAATTTTATTTTAATTACAATATATTTAATTGCAATATATTTTAGACTTTACTGCAAAAATATTATTACTTGATTTTTTATTGTTTATGTTTCTTTTCCTAACATAACTCAGGTTGATACACATCAAAAAGATGAGATCGTAAGTATGTTGGGATAGTTTTGTTATGATCAACCAAGTCAAGTTAGGTTTTGTTTGTTTTGATCCCTGTGTCTAAGTGTGCGAGAGCTTAGGAGTATAGGAAGTCAAGCGAAAGACGCAGCAAATGAGAAGGGTAGCACGGGAAGGGAACCGACGGGCTCAGTACATCTGAGGGACATAAGGTTTGTAGAAGAGTACATCGGTGGACGAGAAGGGTATACGCGATGTCCGAGGGATGAGAAGTCGGGGAAGAAGTCCATTTGAGAAGAAGACTGGAGACGGGTTCAGGTGAGCCCAACTCTAGATGACCAAAAATGACCCACAAGGGCTAGAAGACTGGTCAACCAAAGGTTGACCAGAATCAACCCAACTCAGGCACCCGAGTCAACTCGAGCGCCCATATATTCAAGCACCAGTATTTACTCTGATGTTTGGCAGGATGATTAAACCTAGATTTAATCTGGTTAATATACTAAGGGTTGATCAGTTAGAACAAGGGTTAGCTAAACTGGATCTGATGTTTAACAGAAAACCCAGGGTTGGTCAGTTAGACCATGGAGTGAGTCAAATAGGACTTGATGTTTGGCAAAAGAGAAGTCTAGTCAGGATTAATATGACTAGTAAAAAGAAGTCTTTATCAAGGGAAGGAAAGTTCTAGTTAACCTAGGCACGAAGACCTGGTTCGCAGAATTGGGTACTTAAGTCTTGGCCGAGGGCTGGGCACCTAAGACCTGACCGAGGGTTGGGCACGAAGTCCTGGTTCGAAGAATTGGGCACTAAGTCCTGGCCAAAAGCTGGGCACCTAAGACCTGACCGAGGGTTGGGCACCGGACTCCTGGTTCGAGGAATTAGGCACGAAGTCCTAGTCGAGGATCGGGCAACGGAGTATTTGCCGAGTGGGGATTGCAGACATAACTAGAGACGGGTCGTAGATCGGACGTATCGAGATCCGGGTACTCGGAGGCCGAGCATGAAGTCTTGGTCCAAGGGATCGAGCAACATAGCTTAGCAATGACTGAGGACATAAGTAGTGACCGGTCGAGGTTCGGACGTATCAAGATTCGGGAGTCTCAGAGGCTAAACAAAAGTCCAACCGGAGGTCCCGGTTGGTAAAAGTAACTTCTCCAGGGTGGAGTAGGTTAATGCGCGTTCCCCGAGAAAGGGAACATTAGGCGTCGGTTTGACCTAGGGTTTCAGGTGAAATCTAAAAGTCAGAACCAATCGTTAAGGCTGTTGGACCAAGGAGGCTGTTGGAGGAAGTGCGCTGCACTTCGGACTTCCGGATTAGCTGGATCTTCGACTTTCTTTTTAGTTTGCTTTTATTTTACGCATTTAATTTACTTATTCTTTTGGTTGTAAACTTAAGCTGTACGATGGGTATTCTTTGCCTCTAGAAATTCTGGAAAGGAGACCAATAGTGGACTCACGCCGAGTACATAGCCTTGGACGTACTGACCCTGGGGGGTCGTGAACCAAGTAAATAAATCTTGCGAGTCTTAGTGTGTTATTTGTTTTCGTTCTTTATTATTCCACTGTGCACTAACTCTTTGATTAGAATGAACAAGCGACGAGTTTTTCGAATGATTTTATGAGTCGATATTCACCCACCCTCTATCGGCCGCATCGATCCTATAAGTGTTATCAGAGCAGGCCGCTCTTCACCGGACTAACAATCGATGACGGAGCAAAGAAACTAGGAATTGAGGGGGAGCCAGGGATGAATCAAGTATTTTTCAATTATGTCAGTCTTTAAATTTCATATAATATGTTTTAAGTGCAGGGAGAGAGGACACTATAAAAACCAGTGTCCAACTCGTAAGACTCGATCGTCACCACCGGCGGCTAAGGAGGTACCAGTGCCAGGAGTCCGGAGGGACGAAAGCCAAATCAGATGCCTCAAATGCCAGATGCAGGGGTATTACAATATCCAGTGTCTAGACTGGAAGATCAGTAGAGGAAAGCGAAGGGAGGTATGAAAAATTAATTATTGCAATAATTTTCAAATTTCTAAAATCCCTGCACAGTTTTTCAAACATGCTGATAATTTAGATATTACTGAAAAAATTTCTGATAAATTAGATTTTCAAAAATTTGTTGGTACCCAATACTAGTGTCACGATGAGCACTCAAATTTAGATATTTATAAAGCAGAAAACCCTTGGCTAACAAAGTTAAAATGTAGTAGAGGGGCCTCAGGTCGTATTTTTCCAAGGACTAGTTGAATGAATGTTTAATTCGATCTTGCAAGTTTATTTGTTGTTTGTTTGGGGTTTCTAGATAAAATGGGGGGTTTTGCCATAAGGAATGAAATAACAATGCGGAATGAAATGGGCTTAACTAAGCAGAAATGAAGTAGGAAAGTTCGGAAACTAAACTTGATCTAGTTAACAACTAAGCAATTAAATTCAAACTATAGAATTGAACTTAAAGAACTAATTACAGGTAATAAATGTTGGTGCTTGGATGGCAAGAGAGGGGGGGTGAATGTAGCCAGACACAGATAATTTGAACTCTTTGAAATTTCTGCACTTGAAGATTAGCAGCGGAAGCAACAAACAGAGGCAGAAAAACCAATTCAAACTGGAAACAAAAACTACCAGCAACCTAAAGATGCTAACACGGAGGATTTACAAGGTTCGGGGATAACTTGCCCCTACTCCTTGGCGTGCCCGTGAGGTGGGCGATCCCTTGATCGTCGGCAGATCAAGCCCCAGGAAATCCGGATAAAATAACACCTCCTTCTCGGTGGAGAAACCTCTCCACAGCAGTCTCAACAAAATGAAGAATGAAGCACAGAGACACAAAGACTTACAGAGCACAAGCAGAAGGAGAAGCGCTTACAAAGCAACACTCACAACCTAGCACAACCTCGGCAAGAGCCTTCACTCAGCTCTCCCTTGTCTGCTTGTTGATTGCCTCACAACGCTATCAAAACCTTCTAAGTGCTCAAGTTGCAAATCCAACCGAAACCTCAAGAGTGTATGCAAGAGTCGCTTGAGCTTCAGGATGATCAAAGTTGTTGCAAGAAGAGATTGGATACCCTCCTTCTCCCCTTCGCAAGACTTTTAAGCATCTGGCTTCTGCAGCTCACATCGCCAGTCACCAAGCGAGCCTCTGCTCACCAGCTGCTCATCTGTAACAGCCCCAGCTACCACTGAGCTCTCCTGGACTCCCTGAACCCTCTCCAGCCAAGCCCCAAGGTAGCTTCCAGTCGTTGCCAGCAGCTTCAGACGCCCGTTGAAACCTGAGGAGGAGAAACAACCATACCTGATGCATGGAAAGTCCCCATTTGACTCTCCTCCATTGTTTGAATCCTCCCTGTATCACCTGCACACTTAACAGACACTTAGCAAATGAAATCAATGAGAATCTGTAAGCAGCAGAGAAAACACAGAGCAAAATAGACACGATCAGAACTTTGACAGTGGATTTGAATTAAAGTTTAGTACTACTGATCGGTCACCAGACCGATCAGAGAGGACCCTGATCGGTCACAGGAACGATCAGGGTAAGCCCAGACCGATCAGGCTCCAGCCTGATCAATCATGTGAGAAAACTAGAAATCGCGGACTACTTGTGATCGGTCACCCTGACCGATCACAGATCGTGGATCGGTCACCGGACCGATCTAGCACTAACTGGGTTTCCTCCAGCTTCCATCAGCCACAACCCCTGATCGATCACCTGACCGATCAGGTCACTCCCAGACCGATCAGGATCCATCCTGATCGGTCATAGTGAGGAACCCGCAATAATTGAACGGTCAGCCTGACCGATCATGGTTCCTCTCTGATCGTTCACGAGAACGATGAGGAGCCGAACAGAAGCCTTCTGTTCTCTCCCTGATTTTTCACCAGAACGATCAGGAGCCGAACAGAAGCCAAACAAAGTTTCTGTTCTCTCCCTGATCGGTCACCAGACCAATCAGACTACTCTGGATAACCGATCCACAACAGGGAGTTCGTGCCAACTCCCTAATCGGTCACCAGACCGATCCAGCCAAGACCAATTCCACCATAAGTCAAGTGAACAGGCCCCCTAGCCTTCTCTGACTCGTGTTCAGTCCCCCGGACCAAGACTCCGTGCCCAGCTTCACTCACTGGGACTTCATTCAACCTAGCTTCACTCACTAGGACCTGGCTTCACTCACCAGGGTTTCAGTCACCTAGCGTCACTCGCTAGGACCCGGCTGTAACGCCCATAAAATCCTCTCAATATTTTTCTTTAAAATATTGATCATGCCTATATGGATTCTTGAGTAACATATGAACACTAGCATGAACCCTAGCATGATTTCTTATATGAATTAAAAAGCTAGGTATTAATGGGTCTTACATGGGCTCTTCTAGTACCATGGCTAGTAGTAGACCTTAGGTAGAATTTTAACATAAATAGAAATGAATTCCAATTAGGAATATTAGCATGACTCTTGGTGGGCTCTTATGTGGGCCTTGCCAAAAATAAGAGTAAGTAGAATAAAAATAAAGTGCATGCACCAAGGATTGAACCTTGGACCTAGAATAGAGGCAAAGCCTCATCATGCATGTACTAACTAATTCACCTAGCAAGGGAGTGCTATTGGGAAAGAGAGAAGAATTTAGTTGAGGCCAAAGGAAGTTGAAGAGGCACCATGTGAAGAGACACCATGCCCCTTCACTTAGTATAAAAGAGAGGGAATGAGAAGTGAAGAGGCTTAAGTTACTTTCTCCTCTTTTCTTCCACGAAGGCTCTTCCTCTCCTCTCTTCTTCCTCCTTCTTGCCGTGAGACACAAGGTGACTTTCCCCTTGGAAAACTTCACAAGAAGACTCCCTCTTGAAGATCTAAGTTTTTCTACAAGGCTACAAGGGCAAGGGGTGTTCTAAGGCCAAGAAGGTTTTCATTTTTCTTTCTCTATTCAAGGTTTATAACCAAGATAAAGAGAGGTAAGACTCCCTCACCTGTGGTATAATAGTTTGTATGTTGTCCATCATGATTTAAGTTTTGTTTGGGATATATGTTGAGAAAACTATGGATTTAGGGTTCCTATAGGTTTCAGCCAAGCACAAAATTAGGGTTTGGGATGATGTTAAAACCTCACTTATGCTTCCTAATGCTTTCTCATGATAAATAAAGAATGAATTGTGAGTTGTGAAATTTTTGTAGCACCCTAAGACCCCGCTAGGGTTTCGGCCAAGACCAAATGATAGGGCTAGGAGTTAGGGTTAGCCCAATCGTGTGTTCTAATGGCTTCCTATGACATTGTATGTATTGTATTGGATGTTAATTGTGAATTTTATGAATTTTCCATGGACTTAAGACCCCTCTAGGCTTTCGTCCAAGACTAAGTTTTAGGGCTAGGAATTAGGGTTAGCCCCAATCGTGTATTCTAATGGCTTCCTATGGCATTGTATGTATTGTATGGGCTTTACTTTAGTTATGGTACCTCACATGTTACTTGAATAACGGGACTTACATCTATAACTTTCGGCCAAGCACAAAGTCTAGGGTTTGGGGTTAGTCTAAGGTTTCAAGTATACTTGTTTATGGCTTATTATGATGTAAATATATGTTCAAGCATGTTGTATGAATTTTATGATGCCTAAATCCTAACTTTATGTGCTATGCATCATGACCTTGTATGCTTATATTATGTGCCATATTTTAGTAGGTTTTATTTATGGATGTTTTAAACCATATACCATGAACACATGTGTTGTGAAGTATGCCTCATGCTTATGTAGAATTATGCATGTATTATGTTAAATGCCTTGAACATATGTATTATGATAGATATATAGTTATGTAGACCTATGCATGTTTTATGTTGAATGTCATGAACCTATGTAATATGTATTATGTTCATATGGATCCTACCCATGCATGCTTTATGATAGATACCATGATCATGTATGTTATGTGATATGTACCATGTATGTAAAAAACTTATCTATGCATGCTTACCTTATGTGCCATGATCATGCAAACTTTATGAACTAAGATGATGTTTATGTCTTAAGGCATAATTATGTATGTATGTCATGCCTTATGAATGAAGATGATGTTCATGCCTTTTAGGCATAATGATGTTATGCATGAACTATGAATGATGAAATGCTAAGTATGCTTTATACCATGCTTCATGTACTAAGATCATGTTTATGTTTTCAATTATGCTATGTAAGTTCTATGAATGATGAAATATGATAAAAAACAAAGAATCATGTGAAGCTATTTTACTTTATGGATGGGCTTGTACCGGACCCAAGTAAGGTCCAAGGGATGAGCTCCTTATGAAAGCCTCGGTGTGGGACTACCGTAGCTGTCCCCGGTTCTGGGACTACCGCAGCTGTCCGACAGGGATGGGCTTCTCATGAAAGCCTCGATTCTGGACTACCACAGCTGTCCCTAGGTTGAAGGTAACCTAGTACACTAGTAGGTCGAGACTAGCTACCTCGCATTTACTTAGGGATGCGCACAAATAATGGATGTATGTATGTGGTACAAGCCGGGGCCCCCTATGATGTTATGATTTATGTTTAAGTATTTATAATTATGGTTTTCAAATAAGCATCCTTATGTTATGTGCACTTAACTCATGTAACGACCCGGAAAATTCTCTTAATATTTTATTAAAATATTAAGCATGTCTAGATAATTTTCCGAAGGACCTAGAGGTAATAATACAAACTTTGGCCTAGAAAATCCATGTTTTCCCATTTAAATTGGGATAAAGGGGCACTAATGGGCCTTATATGGGCTTGCTAGTACCATAATTATCGGTGGATTTTAGGTGAAAATTAGTATAAAGATAAATAGGATTTAATTAGACATATTAGCATGATTATGGGTAAGTATTAGTTTAATTTTCCTATTTAATTCGAGGAATTAGGTACTAATGAGCCTTAAATGGGCTCCAAAAATGGGTATTAATTGGGTAAAATTTATATAAATATAAAAGGATTTTATTTGGGAATATTGACATAATTATGGGTGAGTTTTGGAGAATTTTCGAAATAAAAGGGAAATTTTCGAAAATAAGAAAAAGGATTAAATAAAATAAAATAAAATAAAAATAAAGGTGCATGGGCCAAGGATTGAACCTTGGACTCTTGTACAACAATGAATGCTTTAACCAACTCACCTAGCAAGGAATTCTTGTGGGAAAGGAAGTGAATGGTGGTTAAATGGTAGAAGAAGATGAAGGGCCATGGAAAACTCTTCATTCACCACCTTAATGGTTGATTAATAAGGGGGTTTGGGAGTTTCATTCTTCATGCCATCAATTGCATTTGCTCCTCTCTTCCTTCTCCATTCTTGCCGAGCACACAAGGAGGAATTCTCCCTTGAGAAAACTCCACAAAAGGTCTCATCCTCCTAGATCTAAGGGCTTCTCAAAGTTTCCAAGGGCTAGGTGTGGTCAAGTCTTCTTTCTTCTTTCCATCCAAGGTCTAAAAATCAAGAAATCTAAGGTAAGACTCCCTCACCTGTGGTATAATAGTTACCTATGATTTCCATGATTTTTGGCATGATATATGGGTTAGTTTCGGATTTAATGTTGAAGAGAAACAAAATCAAGGTTCCTATGTTCAAAGGTTTCGGCCAGCATGTTTTAAAGGTCCATAATTATTCTAAAAATCATGATAATGTTTTTTAGTGTTCCCTTATGATGTTTAGACATTAATTATAATTTTTGGGAATTTTTGGGATACCCTAGAGGCCCCATATGTTTCGGCCAACATGAAAGAAGCAAAACCCAGAACCTTAAGTTCAAGGGTTTCGGACACCATGTTTTAAATGTCTAAAAATATGTTAAAAATCATGATAATGTCATTTAATGTTCCCTTATGATGTTTAGACATTAAGTATAATTTTTGGGAATTTTTGGGATACCCTAGAGGCCCCATATGTTTCGGCCAACATGAAAGAAGCAAAACCCAGAACCTTAAGTTCAAGGGTTTCGGCCACCATGTTTTAAATGTCTATAAATATGTTAAAAATCATGATAATGTTATTTAATGTTCCCTTATGATGTTTAGAAGTTAAGTATAATTTTTTTGAATTTTTGGAGTACCCTAGGACACCCTAGGGTTTCGGCCAACATGAAAGAAGCAAAACCCAGAACCTTGAATTCAAGGGTTTCGGCCACCATGTTTTAAATGTCTAGAAATATGTTAAAAATCATGATAATGTTATTTAATGTTACCTCATGATGTGTAGAGGTCAAGTATAATTTTTGGGAATTTTTGGGGTACCCTAGAGACCCCATATGGTTCGGCCAACCCCAAGGACCCAAGGATTGGGGTTGAGTCTTTAACTTCAACATATGTTTATGTGTTGCCATGATATAAGGATGATTGGTGATGATTATGTGAATTTTCACATGGCCTTGGGACTCCACAAGTTCTGCCATATAAGGGTTAATAGGGTAAAAGTTAAGATTTATTTCAAGTAAGGGTCCCAATGGCCCTATGGTAAGATGTGATTTATGTTTATGAATGATATGCCATGTTTACGAATGATATGCCATGATTATGAATGATATGCCATGGTTATGCATGATATGCCATGTTTATGAATGATGTGCCATGTTATGAATGATATGCCATGTTTATGAATGATATGCCATGATTATGAATGATATGCCATGGTTATGCATGATATGCCATGTTTATGAATGATATGCCATGTTATGAATGATATGCCATGTTTATGAATGATATGCCATGTTATGAATGATATGCCATGTTTACGAATGATATGCCATGTTTATGAATGATATGCCATGTTATGAATGATATGCCATGTTTACGAATGTTATGTCATGTTTATGAATGATATGCCATGGTTATGAATGATATGCCATGTTATGAATGATATGCCATGAATACGAATGTATGCCATGCTCTATGAATGAGGTGTACATACGCCATGTCTAAGAATGAAAATGATGAATGACAAGTATGATGAATGAAAGATGATGCTTATGTCTTTAAGGCATAAATATGCTAAACGGCACGGTCGATGGTCGACGGTACGACGGTCGAGAGGACCGGTAAATGGGCCGGTAGACGGGCCGAGCCGTAACAAGTTATGCTATGATAAGTATGCCATGAATGGCTTATGAATGATGAAACATGAAAAGTATTTTACTTTATGTATGGGCTTGTACCGGACCGAAGTATGGGTCCAAGGGATGGGCACCTTAAGAACGCCCCGGTTTTGGACTACCGCAGCTGTCCACGGTTCTGGCACTACCGTAGCTGTGCAACAGGGATGGGCTCCTTAAGAAGCGCCTCGGTTCGGGGACTACCGATTATGCTGTCCTTACCCTAGTAGGTCGGGGCTAGCTACCTCGGATTTACTAGGGATGCGCGCTATGATGTATGTATGTGGTACAAGCCGGGGACCCCAAATGATGTTATGATGATTATGTTTAAGAAAGGAAAAGTATGTTTTAAAAGATTAAGCATCCTTATGATATATATGCATTGCCCATGCATTCATTATGGAAAAGTATGTTTATGAAAAGTATGTTCATGAAAAGTATGATTTTAAACTAAGCATCCATATATGTATATGCATTCCACTCATGCATCCATTCATGTTATGCATTATGCTATGATGATAAGATTTTATGCTTACGTTTCATGTTAAGAAGTATGCATGAGAATGAATGATTTATGCCATGAAATATGCCATGCTACTATGTTTATGATTTATGCCATGAAAGATGCCATGCTACTATGTTTATGATTTATGCCATGAAAGATGCCATGCTACTATGTTTACGATTTATGCCATGAAGAATGTCATGCTACTATGTTTATGATTTATGCCATGAAAGATGCCATGCTACTATGTTTACGATTTATGCCATGAAGAATGTCATGCTACTATGTTTATGATGTATGCCATGAATTATGCCATGCTTAAAATGTTTACCATGTTTATGTGCATGCCATGCTAAAGTGATCTAAGATGTTATGTTTTAAGTAGAGCATCAAGTATGTTAAAGTTTATGTATGACGAATGTTTTAGTGAGTAGGAAAGAGTCTTACTAAGCCTGTGTGCTTATAGTCTTCTTTCCTTATACCGCAGATCATGCAAGGGGATAACGAGGAAGCAGCAGGAGGGCCTGAAGTATGTGTGTGTTGGTGACTTGGCCCATGAAATCGAATGTGTTAACCGTTTATGCTAAGAACTTCATTTTGCTACCTATATGCTCGAATAGTGACTTATGGAACTTTATGATAAGATGTCCAGTATGATATGATATGAACCTTATGGTATGATGTTAAGCATGTTATGATATGATGATTAAGCATGATGTTCATATGTGAAGTTCCATGTCATTATATTAGGGATGGTAGTAGGGGCATGTATATGTAATGTTTAAGTTATTCCGCTGCAGTATGATGTTACATGCCTTAAGTATGTCAGCGTAACGCCGCTTTAGGAAAAAAAAAAAGCGGGCGTTACAGGTTGGTATCAGAGCGGTTACCATCTCACTACACACACATCAAGCCCTCTCCTGCAGCTTCCAAGTAAGTACCTCATATCTGATAGTTTTAAGATGCTTTATGATTTTAAGATATGCAAGTATGAACGGTATTAAGATATGCAAGTATGAACGGTATTTATGATGAAAAGTACGTTACGATAGGTAACGACGAATGATGCTTTATCTTATTTTAGGAATTAGATATTTAGAAGAATATAGGGGTAGGAAAAAAAACTGATATTGGCCATATTTGTCTTTGGTGAAGGGAAGTATGACTAGAAGACAGAGTAATAGAATTAATGAGACTACTTCATCAGCCGACCTGATGCTCAATATACCTTATATCATAACTTATTTTAAGTCACATCATAAGACAATCATATATAAGTATTCTGCCTTATATATTAGGTCTAAGTTAGTCATAATACACTTAGTCATAAGTGGGACTCAAACCTTATGTTCCTAAACATGGTATTAACTGAGCACCATCATAATATTAGTAAGTAAGGTGAACCTAGTATTAACATAAGGTTATATAACCTGTACATTATATGAGTTACCCATCCTATAATATAATTATATTATATTATATAAAGCATATGATAATAATATGAGAGTGTGTACTAATATAAGATTATTATAAATATAACTATACTAATTCCTTATCATATAAGTATTGTCACAATTCACCTATCATATAGGTTCTTAATATGAGCCTACATACAGGTTGACATGTATCATCTCAACCTATAAGTTATCACCTTGACATATTATTCCATAAGCAATTATAGGTATTATATCCATAATTTATATGATAAATAACTATAATTTATGATATTATGTATAACCTATAATATAGTCTCATGTAGGGAAGTATATGATAGCCTACATACATTAGATTATAAAACTCTCACCTATGTTAGCATATAGGGTTAGGGGTCCACTATATTTTCATACTAATTATTAATATTAAATTTTACACTAAGGAGATAGATACGTCCCCACATGTTTTGGACTGTAAGTTCTTAACGACCCTGCCTTCGGGAGAAATAATGACATCCGCTCACGTACTGCGTGTTGTGCTAGTCGGAATCGCAGAAAGAGAACTCTACGGCGATCTGATAATACTCGACATGCGGGATTACAATGTTATAATGGGGATGAATTTTCTAAGCAAATACGGTGCTTCTATCGAGTGCCGTAAGCAAAAGGGGATCTTTCGACCCGAGGCAGATCCTATGTTTGAATTTATCGGAGAGTCAGGGAAAAGAACCGGGAAATTCTTATCGACTCTCAAAACACGGAAGAGATTGGACAAACAAGATGGTAATCCTAGCCTTCAGAGAATCAAACAGGAGATCCTAGAGGGAAAGGGTGATGGTTTTCGTATCGCCAAAGGGGGAGTACTCTACCTTAGGGATCGACTATGTATCCCTAATGATCCGGAGCTTTGAAAGGAGATACTGGCAGAGGCTCACAGAACCCCTTATTCGATGCATCCAGGATCCACCAAGAGGTATCAGGATCTGAAAGAGAAGTTCTGGTGGTCCGGTATGAAGAGGAGATGTAGGACTCCGATCTGTTGGTATGAGGGTGGTGAAAAGAGGGAGATGGGGCTCACAACAGATATCATCAACAGCACCACCCGAGCTATACAGAATATCCGACAACGGATAGAAACTGCTCAGAGCCGGCAGAAGAGATATGCCGATGTCCGGCGTAGACCCCTGGAGTTTAATGTTGGAGATTGGGCGTTTCTGAAAGTGGCACCTATGAAAGGGGGACAAGATTTGGGAGGAAAGGAAAGCTAAGTCCGCGTTATGTGGGGCCATACTTAATTCTGAAAAGAGTTGGTAAGGTGGCATATGAGTTGGAGCTGCCTCCGGAGATGTCAGCTATCCATAACGTATTCCACGTATCCCTGCTTAAAAAGTGTATCCCGAATACAGACCAAGTGATCGAGCCGCAGACAGTGCAAACACAAGAGGACCTGAGTTATGAGAGCAGACCCATTCGGATTTTGGATAGAGAGGTCAAGAAGCTGAGGAGTAAGGAGGTACCCTTGGTTAAGGTCTTATGGCAAAGCCAGCGGTTCGAGGAAGCTACCTGGGAACGCGAGGACGAAATGAGGCGCAAGTACCCGGAGTTATTCTAAGTTCGAGGACGAACTTTCACGAGGTATGGGGGATTGTAACGACCCGGAAAATTCTCTTAATATTTTATTAAAATATTAAGCATGTCTAGATAATTTTCCGAAGGACCTAGAGGTAATAATACAAACTTTGGCCTAGAAAATCCATGTTTTCCCATTTAAATTGGGAAAAAGGGGCACTAATGGGCCTTATATGGGCTTGCTAGTACCATAATTATCGGTGGATTTTAGGTGAAAATTAGTATAAAGATAAATAGGATTTAATTAGACATATTAGCATGATTATGGGTAAGTATTAGTTTAATTTTCCTATTTAATTCGAGGAATTAGGTACTAATGGGCCTTAAATGGGCTCCAAAAATGGGTATTAATTGGGTAAAATTTATATAAATATAAAAGGATTTTATTTGGGAATATTGGCATAATTATGGGTGAGTTTTGGAGAATTTTCGAAATAAAAGGGAAATTTTCGAAAATAAGAAAAAGGATTAAATAAAATAAAAATAAAATAAAAATAAAGGTGCATGGGCCAAGGATTGAACCTTGGACCTCTTGTACAACAATGAATGCTTTAACCAACTCACCTAGCAAGGAATTCTTGTGGGGAAAGGAAGTGAATGGTGGTTAAATGGTAGAAGAAGATGAAGGGCCATGGAAAACTCTTCATTCACCACCTTAATGGTTGATTAATAAGGGGGTTTGGGAGTTTCATTCTTCATGCCATCAATTGCATTTGCTCCTCTCTTCCTTCTCCATTCTTGCCGAGCACACAAGGAGGAATTCTCCCTTGAGAAAACTCCACAAAAGGTCTCATCCTCCTAGATCTAAGGGCTTCTCAAAGTTTCCAAGGGCTAGGTGTGGTCAAGTCTTCTTTCTTCTTTCCATCCAAGGTCTAAAAATCAAGAAATCTAAGGTAAGACTCCCTCACCTGTGGTATAATAGTTACCTATGATTTCCATGATTTTTGGCATGATATATGGGTTAGTTTCGGATTTAATGTTGAAGAGAAACAAAATCAAGGTTCCTATGTTCAAAGGTTTCGGCCAGCATGTTTTAAAGGTCCATAATTATTCTAAAAATCATGATAATGTTTTTTATGTTCCCTTATGATGTTTAGAATTAATTATAATTTTTGGGAATTTTTGGGATACCCTAGAGGCCCCATATGTTTCAGGCCAACATGAAAGAAGCAAAACCCAGAACCTTAAGTTCAAGGGTTTCGGCCACCATGTTTTAAATGTCTAAAATATGTTAAAAATCATGATAATGTCATTTAATGTTCCCTTATGATGTTTAGACATTAAGTATAATTTTTGGGAATTTTTGGGATACCCTAGAGGCCCCATATGTCTCGGCCAACATGAAAGAAGCAAAACCCAGAACCTTAAGTTCAAGGGTTTCGGCCACCATGTTTTAAATGTATAAAAATATGTTAAAAATCATGATAATGTTATTTAATGTTCCTTATGATGTTTAGACATTAAGTATAATTTTTGGGAATTTTTGGGATACCCTAGAGGCCCCATATGTTTCAGCCAACATGAAAGAAGCAAAACCCAGAACCTTAAGTTCAAGGGTTTCGGCCCCATGTTTTAAATGTCTAAAAATATGTTAAAAATCAGGATAATGTCATTTAATGTTCCCTCATGATGTGTAGAGGTTAAGTATAATTTTTGGAATTTTTGGGGTACCCTAGAGGCCCCATATGGTTCGGCCAACCCCAAGGACCCAAGGGTTAGGGTTGAGTCTTTAACCTCAACTTATGTTTATGTGTTGCCATGATATAAGGATGATGGATGGTGATTGTGTGAATTTTCACATGGCCATGGGACTCCACAAGTTTCGGCCATATAAGGGTTAATAGGGTAAAAGTTAAGATTTATTTCAAGTAAGGGTCTCAATGGCCCTATGGTAAGATGTGATTTATGTTTATGAATGATATGCTATGATTATGAATGATATGCCATGTTATGAATGATATGCCATGTTTTACGAATGATATGCCATGTTTATGGATGATATGCTATGTTATGAATGATATGCCATGTTATGAATGATATGCCATGTTATGATATGCATGATGAATGATATGCATGGTATATCATGATAGATGAAAATGATGAATGAAGGTTAAGTATGATGAATGAATGAATATGCTAAACGGCACGGTCGATGGTCGACGGTACGACGGTCATATGGACCGGTAAATGGGCCGGTAGACGGGCCGAGCCGTAACAAGTTATGTTATGATAAGTATGCCATGAATGACTTATGAATGATGAAGCATGCAAAGTATTTTATTTTATTTTATGGGCTTGTACCGGACCTAAGTAAGGTCCACGGTTCTGGACTACCGATGATGCTGTCCACGGTTCGGGACTACCGATGATGCTGTCCTTACGGTTCGGGACTACCGATGATGCTGTCCTTACCCTAGTAGGTCGAGATTAGCTACCTCGTATTTACATAGGGATGCGCGCATATGATGAATGAATGTGGTACAAGCCAGGGCCCAATGATGTTATGATGATGATAAAAGCATGTTTTAAAGATTAAGCATCTTTATATATATATATATATGCACAGTTGTTACATGCATCCATTCATGTTATGCATTACGTTATGAAAAGTATGTTTATGAAAAATATGTTCATGAAAAGGATGGTTATGCCATGATTTATTTATGTTTATGCCATGATTTTTATACCATGATTTATTTATGTTTATGCCATGATTTTTATGCCATGATTTATCTATGTTAATGCCATGATTTTATGCCATGATTTTACTTATGTTCATGTTAGTTTAGGATGCCATGATTTTATGCTAGTTTAGAGTGTCATGCTTTGATTATGTTTATGCTAAGTTAGGATGCCATGCTTCTAATTATGTTCATGTTAGTTTAGGATGCCATGATTTAATTATGCTTATGTTATGTTAGAATGCCATTATTTTATTTATGCTCATGCTAGTATAGGATGCCATGATTTTAATTAGGTTATGCCATGATTTTATGTCCATGCCAAGTATTATGCCATGCTATGAATGTTTACGATGTTTATGGATTGTGTCTATGCCATGCTATGAATATTTATGATGTTTATGTTTATGCCATGCTATGAATGTTTATGATGTTTATGTTTATGTCAAGTATGATGCCATACATGAATGTTTATGGTTATGTTTATGTCATGCTATGAATATGATGAAGCCATGTCCATGACATGTCGAATGAATGCTAAGTGATGATGAGGATGACGATCTAAGTAAAGCATTAAGTATGCTAATGTTTCATATGTTTATGATTAAGTGACGGATGGTTTTAGTGGGTAGGAAAGAGTCTTACTAAGCCTGTGTGCTTATAGTCTTATGTTCTTATACCGCAGATCACGCAAGGGGATAAAAAGGAAGCAGCAGGAGGGCATTGCAGAATGTGTGTGATAGTGACTTGGCCAAGAGACCATATGTTTGTTTGTCTTATGATAGAACTCTACCTTTACTACTAAGTACTTGAATATGACTCTATGACATGATGCTAATGTATGACATGATGCTAAGTATGATATGATGCTAAAATATGGCATGATGCTAAGTATGATATGATGCTAGGTATAAAGTTAATATGCCAAGTTTCCATGTTATGATGGTAGGAATGGTAGTAAGTGCATGTAGGTGTAAGTTTAAAGTTTTCCGCTGCATTATGATGTCTACATGCCTAAGTATGTGAACGTAACGCCGCTTTATGATGGTCTATAAAAAAAAAAACGAGCGTTACAATCAAGCAATTGAATTCAAGAATAACAATTTTATCTAATAATGAATATAGTTTTCAGTTTGGCTCCCCCTGGACTAAAGCCACGGTGATGGTTAGGCAAGATGTGAATCTTGTCCTTGGGGATCCAATACTGATTTGATCCAGTAGGTTTGTTCAGGTATAGTTTAGGTACCCATGCCTGAATTTTACCTCTGGACTGATTCAGTACAGCAAAGTAAGATCTTTGCCGGGATTTGGTTTTATAGCCCAGTCCGGATCGATTTAGAACTGATTTCTGTTTTCCAAGGATCATGTCAAGACCCTTGGAACCAGATATAAATCGTTCTAAAGCTGATCTCAGATCCTTAACCTGAGTTTTCAGGGAGGAGTTCTCCTTTTCAAGTTTTTCAACTTGAGTAGGAGTTCCTTCCTGAACCTTCTCGGTTAAGGGTTTAGAGTCAGCTCCCTCTTTCAGGAGTTTTACTTCCTGTCGGAGGGATTCGACTCGGAGTTTGGCTTTTGCCAAATCTCGAGAAAGAAATGAAATTAATTCAGTTAATTGACATCTATTAAAACCAGTTACCTTAATTTCGCCGTCTTCTGTAAATGTCAGCTCGCCGTCGTCCTGTTCTGATTCGGACTCAGTCTCGACTTTTTCTGAGGCGGTCAGAGCTAGTAGGTTTGATTGGGGTGCTTCTTCTTCTTCTTCCGAGGAAGACTCGTCCCAGGTTGCTTGGAGCGCCTTCTTTCTTCTTGTCCTTTTTGTCTCCTTTAGGTTAGGGCACTCTGACTTGTAGTGACCCTTTTTCTTGCACTCGTAGCAGGTCACATTGGGCTTGTTTGCGGGTTCAGCTGGTTCGTCCTTTCTTCGGCCAGTTTTCCGTTTGTTGGTTCAGTTCTTCAGCTCCTTGTAGTAGCTTCGAGCGAGCCGGACCAGCTTAGTTTGATCTCCATCTTCTTCTTCTGAGTCTGAGTCTGAGTTAGACTCAGGTTCGGGTTCAGGCTTCTTCTTTGTTGTCCTTCCAGTTTTACCTGCAACGAAAGCAATACCTTTCTCGACCATATTGGTGTTAGTTTGTTCGTGCAGTTCTAGTTTGGAAAACAATTCATCTAATTTTATTTTTGAAAGATCCCTAGAGACCTTGTACGCATCTACCATAGATGCCCACAAGGTGTTTCTAGGGAACGCGTTTAAGGCATACCTTATTAAGTTACGGTTTTCAACCTTGTGACCTATTGTGTGAAGACCGTTCATTAACTCTTGGATTCGTGCGTGGAGCTGGGCTGCTGTTTCGTTGTCGGCCATCTTGATGGTGTAGAGTTTGTTCAGTAGTAGATCCCTCTTACTGATTCGAGTATCTGATGTCCCTTCGTGTAGCTCGATCAGTTTTGCCCAGAGCTCTTTCGCACTGTTGAAGGGGCCCACGCGGTTCAGCTCCTCTTTCGTCAATCCGCATTGAAGCGTTTGAGTCGCTTTTGCGTCGGCTTCTATCTTGCGCTTTAGGGCGTTGTCCC
The DNA here is from genome assembly GCA_024364735.1 of Boesenbergia rotunda. Classification (NCBI taxonomy): domain Eukaryota; kingdom Viridiplantae; phylum Streptophyta; class Magnoliopsida; order Zingiberales; family Zingiberaceae; genus Boesenbergia; species Boesenbergia rotunda. Next base: position 340,253 of record JAGFNQ010006001.1, read on the forward strand.
ATTCAGAGTAGCTTTGAGGAAGTCCTTCTGCGTTTCTGGGGATCTCCAGACCGGACTGGATAATGATCCACATGTCCACCTGAGTTTTCAGGTGGACCTCCATACGGCTTTTCCAGTAGGAAAAGTCTTCTCCACTGAAGAGTGGAGGTCTTACGGTGCTAAATCCCTCTTGCATGGCCATCTGAAATAGAAAACTAAAAGAAAAAAAAATAAATTTTCCAAGACTAGGTCTTGGATTAGTAGTGCTGGATAAATTAAATAACGAGGGGTGTTGCACCAACCTCGCTTAACAAAAAAAATCGAATGAAATATTTAACGAAAAATTCGTCAGAAAAAAAATAGAAAAATAAAAATCCGAAAAAAAAATTTCAAACTGGTGGTTGCACCAGGTTTAAACTTCCCCGCTCTGATACCACTTGTTGGATCGTGAAAACTGATAGAGGGGGGATGAATATCGGAAATCGTTCGGAATTTCGTAAAGAGGAATTGCACAGCGGAAGTAAAAATAAACACAACACAAAGACACAGTCGATTTTACTTGGTTCGGAGCCTATGTCGACTCCTACTCCAAGGCCCACGATCGTTGACCGTTTACTTTGGGCAATTCTATATGAAGCGCAATAATGGTTACAGAATTTGGTTACAAAATAAGTGCACGAAAATAATAATAAAGAATTGCACTCTTCGTTACCGACGTCCGGAGTGTATTGACTTTTTAGGGGCAGCGGGACGTCGTCGGCTCGAGTTGGAGTGTTTCCGGAGCAAGGCACGAGCGTAGAAGAGCTTTGAGGCGTTGAGAGAATTGATCCTTCGAAGCCTTGGTCGAGGGTCCTTTATATAGGGCCAGGGGCGCCCGAGACGTTGGGGGCGCCCCCCACGTGGCCTTTGATCCGCAAAGGTCTCGGTCAGCGTCTATCCTCTGGATCCGCTTTGACCGGGGCGCCCGGAGTGCTCGGGGCGCCCGGATTGACCGGGTCAAGCGTTATCTGCTTGGCTTCGATGGCTTCTGGTTCGATGCATGCGCATGGGGGCGCCCGGGACGCTGGGGGCGCCCGGGAGCACGGGGGCGCCCCGCCCAGCAGTTGTTCAAAGCCTTCTTTTCTTGATTTGTTTTGTATGCACCATGGGGGTGCCCGGGACACTCCGGGCGCCCTACTCAGCCATTGCCTCTCTCCTTTGAGGCTTTCTGAGCTGCAGACACACGTTCCTTCGGTCCTGCATCCAGGGTTAGTCTAAAACACAATGCAACAATAAAATATTTATTTATACAGCCTTATCTGTCTTGGTTCTGACTTTGGTCTCCAAAATGGAGCCCTAGGTCGAACCGACGCCTACTGTTCCCTCGACGGGGAACGCGTCCTCACCTACTCCTCTCGGAAGAGTTTACCTGATGCCAACCGCTCCTTTGGTTGGACTTTTGCCTGACGGTCCTTTGTCAGGTCTTGGATACTGGCAGTCCTTCGCCAGTTGCCTAGCAGTCCTTCGCTAGGGCTTGGATACTGGCTGTCCTTCGCCAGTTGCCTAGCAGTCCTTCGCTAGGGCTTTGCTACTGGCAGTCCTTCGCCAGTTGCCTAGCAGTCCTTCGCTAGGGCTTTGCTACTGGCACTCCTTAGCCAGTTGCCTAGCATTCCTTCGCTAGGACTTTATCTCTGCACACTAGAGTAACTTGTTAGAAACACAAGTAAGACTTAACTTTTGACCTCTGTTGCCATTATCAAAACATAGGTTCGACTTTGGTGCATTCTGCACCAACAAATACCACACTCAGTAAGGTGATCTGCAAATGGCCAGGACTTTGTTCACCTAATCCGTCAATTCTATCATAGTATTCACCACCACAGTCTGGCCTCATGACCTTAATCTTCTTACCAAGTTGATTTTCAACTTCAGCTTTTAAGGTTTTGAACATGTCTAGGGATTGCGACTTCTCATAATAAGGTACAAGTATCTGTATCGAAAATAATCATTTATAAAGCTTATAAAGTATGCTTGACCGTTCCAATAATTCATAGGGCATGGTCCACATATATCTGTATTATAAGCTCTAAGACACCATTATTAGTACCCTAAGTTGATTTTCATATGATCAACCAAGTTAAGTTAGCTCCTAGTTATTTTTAATCCTTGTGTCTAAGTGTGCAGGAGCTTAGGAGCACAAGAAGTCGAGCGAAAGACGTAGCAAACAAGAAGAATAGCACGAGGAAGTGAGTCGACGGGCTTGGTGCATCCAACAGATGCAAAGGCTATGGAAGAGTACACCGGTAGACGAGAAGGGCATGCATGACGTCCAAAGGACTAGAAGCTAGTGAGCTCAACTCTAGATGGTCGAATATCACCCAAGCGGGCAAAGATGAAAAAGTCAACATGAGAGTTGACTTCAACAAGCTGATCTTGAGGCACTAAGGCACCCTTATAGGGATTGAGGGTGCCCTAGATTGGAACCAGGGCGCCTCTCATGAAAAGGGGCGAAGACGCCTTGAGTTGGACCCAAGGCACCCTGAGTTGGACCCAAGGAGCCCTAAGTTGGAATCAAGGTGCCTCTAGCCAGGATAAAGTAGTCGTTTGTGTGGACAAAGTTCAATCCACTTGGAGGCACCCTGGACGACTTTGAAGGCGCCCTAAGTGCTACATTAGCAAACAGTAACTTCAACTGTTGGGTTATAAATAGTCACCTAGAGATAGGGTTATTCAACTACAATTTGTACTCAATTTCCTTGTCCTTTTGAGCATTTAAAAGATTGTAAGAGGCTTCTCCGCCTACACTGAAGGAGTTTTTCTTAGTATGCTTTCACTGCCTTGGATTAGCAATCATCCTAGTTGCAACTAAATAAAAATCTAAGCCTCTTCTCTTTTTTGTTGTTTATGTTTTTAATTATTTAAATTAATTTATCTATCTTTGCCAGACCCGACCACGGTTCGGAACCGACGGTTCGGAACTGTCAGTTCGACGGTTCGTGGGAGGTCGACCCTTAACCTTAACCCCTAAGCTGGTTACGGTTCACGATTCGTAACCGGCGGTTCACTATCCGGTTCACGGTTCGCCACGGTTCGAGATTATTATATTAAAAAATTTAAAATTTAAAATTAAATTTAAAATATAAATTTATTTAAAAAAGGGCTTGCACTTATATAAGTTGCCTACGTATCCCCTTAGGGTGTAGGGGAATCAAAGCCCACGTAGTTCTTTTACATTTTTACCCTTTTACAATCTTTATCACTCACTTCCATTTCCTCCCATTCCCGTTGTATTCGTTCCTTCGGTATCAAATTCTTCGACTTCGTCTTCTGAAAGTTGCATTCCTTGGATTCTTTTCTCGGCTCTGGTCCAATCGTCTAGTAATGCTTGAGCTTCCAATGAGTCGGGAGACATAGTTGATCGTCGTTCATCTAATATGTTGCCGCCGGCACTGAACGTCTGCTCCACAGCAACAGTTGACACTGGAGAAGCTAAAATTTCTTTTGCGATCACGGAGAGAACGGGAAAGCTTTGAGCCTTCTGTGACCACCACTTCAAGATATCGAAATCTTCGCTATCTGCTTCATTAAAATCAAAAGAAGTCGTAAAATAATTCTCAAGTTCTTGTGTGGAACTTGAGGATCCTCGTGGACGTTTCGTCCGTTCTTTTAATAAAAGTTGTGCTTTTGTAAGTTTTAAATTAGTACTAGTAGGTTGTTGTGTTTCAGAAATATTAGTTTGTATTCCATATTTAACATAATATTGATTATAAAGATCATATAAATAATTTCTAATATTATATATAATATTAACTGGATCCGGAGAAGAAGAATCTTTAATAGGAATTAAAGCGTCATAATATAAAGTTAACATTTCTTGTAAAACTTCTAATTTAAATCTAGGATCTAAAGCAAATGCAATTAAATAAAGTTCAGAAATAAAATAAAAAAAAATTCCTATTTAGTTTTCATAGCTAATATGCATAAAGTTAAAGCTTCATTATTGATATATTCATTTAATATTAATACTATACTACAAAAATTCACTAAAATTAAATGAGCAGTAAAATAATAAACACCGGAAAGTTGTTCAGTTCCATCGTTAAATACTTTTAAAATTTCACAAATATTACTACAAATATTCCATTATTGTGAAAATAAATATATATTAGTATTACTATTTTGTGCAAAAAATAAACATAATAAATCTTTATATTGAAATGAATCTTGTAATAATTGATATGTTGAATTCCAACGTATAGGAACATCACGTGAAATTTTTTTAATTCTCATTCCATTAGTTTTACAAAATCTACCCCATTGTTTCATCATAGATGGATGCGACCATAAATATGAAATTGCGATTTTAATTGGTTGAATATAATTTTCTAAAAGTTTTAATCCATCTTGAACACATAAATTTAAAACATGACATACACAACGAATATGTAAAAATAAACCACCAATAACAGGTTGACAAATAAATTTTAGTTCATATATAGAAGCGGTATTAGAACTAGCATTATCTAATGATATTAAAAATATTTTATGATTTAATCCATATTCTTCTAAAATTAAACATAATAATTGTGTAATGTTGTGGGCAGTATGTAATTCATCAAAAACTCTATAAGCTAACAATATTTTTTAGACGATCCAAGAGTTATCAATCCAATGGCATGTCACAACCATATAAGAATGAGTTTGCCAATGATCACTCTAAATATTGGAACATAAAGAAACATTATTATTTTAATTTACTAAATTTATCAATTAAATTCTTTAGTCCTTGTTTTACTAATCTTTTAATAGTACGAGTAAGTGTAGTTCTAAGAATATGTTTAGCAGCTGGATTAAGAGATTTTTTACAAAAATCTTCAAATGTGCATTTAGATCCAAAACTAAAAGAAAGATGTTCTACAGAAACAAATTTAGCTAATGATTCTCTTAATTTATTATCTGAATATAAAAATAAACCAGAATCAGTACTACTACCACTAGAAAATCTTGATAATTGTGTTTGAGAGCGGTCAAGCCCATATTCCGTCGGGTGCTTCGTTTCTACATATCGTTTCAACGACCCATAGCTGTCGCCGGCTTGGAATTTGTAGGAAGCATTGCAATGATTACATTTTGCACGCAATTCTCCCGACGGAAGTATGACTTTCTCAAAATGTTTAGTGAAAATAGAAGATTTTAAAGGAGGATTTTCCCGAACCTTAGAAGTAATTGCATTGGTACTTCCTTGGGTTTCCGGCATCGGAGGGCGTTGGGGCTGAGCCTCAGTCTCATCATCAGTGGATTGAATTTGAATGTTGGGATCCTCGTACGCTATTTTTTTCCCCTCCGAGATTGAGATGATGAAGCTCCGTGACCACCTTCCATTATCGTCGAATCAAACGATGACGAACGCATAGAGAAGTTGAGACTTGAGATTTGTAAATGAAAGATTGAGAGAAGAGAAGATGTGTGTGAAAATGATGAAATGAACTCTCTATTTATAGAGTTTGGATCATAACGGTCAATAAATCATAGTCATTGATCAAAAAATGGTCAAATGATCTCAACCGTTGAAAAAAAAAATCAAAAAAAACAAAAAAAAACAATGGCACTCAACCGGCGGTTAACTGCCGGTTCAGTGCCGTTGGAACCGCTGGTTCGGTGATTTTCAGCTGACGCGAACCGGAACCGGCCAGGCATCCTGCCAGGCCGGTTCTAGTTCGGCCGGCGAACCGGGTCAACGGGCCACCTGACCCGTTGACCCAAGCCAGGTCCAGGCTAGACCCGGGCCAGTTTCGGGCTGGGTCCGAGCTGGACCCGGCCCGTGGGTAGGTCTAATCTTTGCTAAAGAAAGTGTAAAAGATTTAGCTTTAAATTTGTAGGGTTATTCCCCCCCCCCCCCCTCTCTCTAGTTGGCCTACACGAGTCCTACAACCATTACTTCGCCTTGAACCCTTATTACTCTTATTAGTCATTTTCCCTTTGATATACTCAACATAGATTCGAAAATCTGACATATCAAGGGAATTAAGAATTCTTAATGATATTAACCTTTCTAGGCATTGTTTAGAGATATGACCCAAATGTCTTTGCCATAATATGGATGAATTCTCATTTGTCATATCATGCTTCACACCTATATTATACATCACATTATCATCCGTATGACCTTCAGTGTCTAATCTATACAGTTTGTTAATCAAAGAACTAGTACCCATACAAGATAGAATTTCGAAACATACTAAACTTTCCATTTTCAAATGAACAAGTGTATCCGAATTTGTCCAAACATGAAATAGAAATAAAGTTTCATTTAAAAGATGACACTATAAATGTATTTCCAAATTCAAAAGTATATTATTTATTAAACAAACTCTAAAAACGCCTATCGCCTCTACTTTTTGTTGGGACCGATGGCACGGCTAGAGGGGGGTGAATAGCTCGGTCACCCCAATTCAATCTCTTCCTATAATTGTTAGCACAAGTGGAAACTTAATCTATCAATCAATATAATGTTAACACGTTACCGGTTACGTGGTTCGGAGATTACTTGCTTCTACTCCACGGCGTGTCCTTGAGGTGGACGAACCCTTGATCCTTCGGTGGATCAC